>CM023490.1:88267754-88725698 GCA_013339685.2 Hyalomma asiaticum | reverse complement strand
CTCGGCAGGTGGTTGTGCCGGACTCGAACCTGCGTGGCACCGTGACCACGGGTCGGTAGATGGTCCCGGCCACACCACTGCTCCAGCCGCTCGCCCTGGCCCGCTCGCTCGTCCACCGCAGGAACAGCCAGCAAGGTCCAGGACACCTGCCACAGGAGAACGCCCGGTACGTCCCGGCTGGTCTGGTGGCACCAGCTCGGTGCGTCTGTTCTCCTGGCCCGAACGTGCCACCGCTCGGTCGCTGGTACCGCCCGATCCACGTCGGCGTTCCGAAGCACCGAAGGCCACGCGCTTCTCGTTCCGCGTGCTCAAGCGCGCACTCTTCATCTTTTTCGCTTCTAGTTCCTTTTTGCGCGCCGAAACAGACATTCACTACACCCATGCACCACACTGATGAGACTTCTGGCTACAGCCACACCTCGAGTGAGCAGAAGTGCGGGGATTTACTCAGCGACGCCGTCTCCATTATGCTGCGTGGTGCACCTGACGGGGACGAGGCGACAAGATAACGGCTTCTTTAAAAATTGTAGCGCAAAGGAACACACGGACAGACAAAGAGCACAGGACGGGCGCTGACTTCCAACTGTGTTTATTGAAAAAACGTACGTACACTTATACAAGTCACAAGGGGCGGCAAGGGCAGGACACTCGTGTTAATCATGAAACTACGAGGAATATCATATCTTGAGGCAATGTGGCATGGAATCGTATCCGGACACATTGCATGCTCCATGACTTATTTATCAGTTTTCACGTCAGTCCATTTGATTACAAAAGTGACGCTGCAGGAGGAAGGAAACAAGGCCAAAGGAAGCAATAAGCATTGCTAGCAGAAACTTTGTAGGACTGGGTCGCATAGAGCGAACACCAACTGCTCTGCATAACACACACACACTGGAGGACAGTAAACAATACTTAGAGGGCCAATGGGGTGCGTCACAAACAATAAACAACTGCAAAACGACAACAATACTTAAAGGCCAATGGGGTGTGTCACAAACGATGAAAACCGGCAAAACGACAACAATACTTAAAGGCCAAAGGGGTGCGTCACAAAACAGAAAAAAACCAGCCAAAAAACGGTAACAGGTCTTTAACGTACAAGGAGGCGTCAATAAAACGGGAAAAGTAAAAACAATAGGTAAAAAGATAAAAAGGTAAAAAAAAAGAAGAAAAATGCACTTCCCGAATGGCGTGAAAATTTTATACGTGTCCTTCCAGGAAGGTCACTTCACTGTTCAAGAGTGTTAATGAAGGCGTGCTAATGCAGTTGTCACCGGCCTTTAAAATGTAGTAGGCTTCAACTATCTCTCTTCCGTCCTGTCTGGTGCCTGCTTCTTTACGAAACTAGTGCGCGCAAACTCGGGTGTGCACCCGCATCTTTTGCAATGCTCGGCCAGGTGCCCTCCAGAGTTGTTCTTAACATTCAACGCACGCTCTCTGGCCCTATCATTGAAACGCCGACCTGTTTGCCCTATGCAAACTTTATCGCAGCTGAGCGGGATTTTATAAACGGCTTTTGTTTCACATTCGGTGAAAGTAGTGTCGTGTTTCTTACCACAATTCTTGCTCTTTCTTTTTGAAGTCATGGGGCATACCTTTGAAAGTTTGCATGGAGCCGTGAACACAACATTGACATTGTATTTTGCGAGTACCTTCTTCAAATTGTGCGAGATACGGTGTACGTACGGTATTGCTACCGTGGGTTCCTCTCACGCTCATTGGACTCCTTGCTTCCGATACCTTTAAGCTTCTTTAGTAGGGACTCGCACACGCTAGAGACCAATAAGGCAGGAAACTTGGAAGCGTGGAGGCGGTCAATTTGCTGTTGAAAACTAGCTTGCATTTGGTGTTTGCAGGACTTTTCAAGAGACGCTTTCAGGCAAGTCATGGCGATACCTCTCTTAATCAGTTTCGAGTGGGCGCTGTCGTAGGGCAACAGACCTTTCTTTGTTCTGGGATTATACATACAGGAAATGTGCTTGCTCGTGAAGTACAGTTTTAAATCCAGGAACTGAATGCTGTTGCCATCTGCCATTTCCCTAGTGAACCGAAGCCCTTCACCTGCACTGTCTAATGCCTGCTGTATGTCTGAAATGACTGAATCTGGCACAGCTCTGCCTACGCAATTTAAGATGACCAGGTAGTCATCCACGTATCTATAGGCCTTTGTGACGTGAAATTTTTGTAGTTCTGGCAGATGGCAACAGCATTCAGTTCCTGGATTTAAAACTGTACTTCATGAGCAAGCACATTTGCTGGACCCGACGAGATCCCTGTGCGATCACACAGGGATCTCGTCGTCTTCTTCTAAGTTCCCGTGATCTCCTTTTGTGCGCGGAGACTGGATGTGGCAATATTTTAAGGAGGTATAAAGAGCTCAAGACCGTGAGCCAACAGACGGTTGCAGGCGTTACTGCAGCGCTGCCAAGTGACAGCGATAGATGAAGGTCCCTCTGACGAAATACCACATACCAAACTAGGACAGACGCAAAACTGGACGAACATTAGAATAGCATCGGAGCTCAATGCTGACGAGCGACAAGTCAGGGCGATTCTTAAAATCTTCAGACATTTTCTCAGACGTACCTGGAAAGACAGACACAGTTCAGTGTGAATTAAAGTTTATTTCAGAGGCTCCAACACAAGTCCGACAATACCCTTTACCGTTTATTGTCAAAGACGCCGTTGAAGAGAAAGGGAGAAAGCCGCCACTACACGAACATACACAGAAAAGGCAAAAACACAGCAAGGGGACCTTTTGAGTGTATGTTCGTCTAGTGGCAGCTTTATCATGTCCATAAGTAAATGTCAACTAGGCCAGCAAGCAGTGTTGTTAAAAGAAGAGGAAGTGAAGGGCATGCTTCAGTTAGGTGTCATTGAAAGATTAACGTCAGCCTACTTAATCGCCTATAGTGGTTGTGAAGAAGAAAGATCGCGCCATGCGGTTGTGTATCGACTTCCCACAACTGAATAAGGTCATACTTCCATACAGTGAGCCGAATCCTCGCACATATATGATGTTCGCTAAGCTCATTTGATGCAACTTATCGTGCTTTTATTTCGCTAAAGGATATTGGCACGTACCTATGGCACGTAAGTCGAAACGGTTCACAGCCTTCTCGTGCGGATCTGGATGCGCCGGCAGCATTTAACCACTTAATGCGCGTCGTCACCGAAGGAATTTCCAATGTGTCAGGCTACTTTGACGATGTCCTCATTGCCACTGATGCTTGGGAACACCACTTAGAAGCCCTAAACAGATCCCTTAAGCGCGTCAGAGCTGCTCGCCCCACTATTAAACGGGCCGTCCAACTGCCACTTTTTCGGGTCACATCTTTGGGCAAGGTGTGCTACAGATGAGTAAGAGCATTATCGACAAGATCCAAGTGGCCATGCAGCGTACAACCAAAAAGGAAACAGAAGCCTTTCTGGGTCTCTCAGGCTACTACAGTAATTTTGTGTCTCATTACTCTGAGGTGAGTTTTGCGCTCACAGAACTTACAAAGAAAGGATAGCCGGATAAGTTCCTAGGAGTGAAGAACACGAAAGAACGTTTCGAGACGTGCAGAAACTACTGTCAACAGAGCCTGTGCTCAAAAACGCCAGAGTTGCATAAACCATTTGTTCTGCACACGGAAGGCAAGCTATTCACATTGCAGTGCAACGATCAGCCACTGACATACATTCAGTCGGCGAAATACTTAAATAACAGAGTTCGACTGTGGAGTTTGCTCTTTATGGAGTATGACTTTCACGTATAACACATTCGTGGTGTGGGCAACGTTGGTGCTGACTATATGAGCCCTGCGGCTTTTACTCTCCAGTGAATTATGACTGGTGTACACTAACTTTTTATTATGATTTTCGCCGCAGTGCAGTGTGCGTCTTGCATTGATAGACCTTCACATTGTTTCAAATGGTGCATTTATTACTGGACTTGCGTGTTACGTGTAAACGCACTGTAGTTCGGGGGGGGGGATGTAATGAGAGACGACGACGAAGAGGGCGCGTTTAGGCACGCTGAAAGTGGAGCGCATGGACTTCGGAACGACGACGGCAGATCGAGCGTGGTCAGCCAGCTAGACGCAGCACGTTCGACCCAGGGAAGCAGACGCACCGACCTGGTGCCATCAGACCAGCCGGGACGAGCTTGGCGTTTCCCTGCGGTGAACGAGTCTTGCTGACCGGGCCTTGCGGGCTGTTCCTGTGGTGGACATGCGAGAGTGCCAGGGCGACCCGCTGTAGATGTGCCAGGTGGTGTGTCCGAGACCCACCAGCTACCGACTCGTGACCATGGTACTGACTCTGCTCAGGTCCGGCACCACCGCCTGCTGAGGGCGAGGCCAGTGCCGCGTATAGCGCCGTCTGGCACAACCGTTAGCTGAGGGCGTGGCCTTGGTGCTAGGTCGGGCACAACGCATCCCGACTCGCTCCTGAGCGAGCAGCCCAGGATCTGTTCGTGCCCCGCACACGGCTCATCGTGCCTCTCTCACTGCCAGCGCGCGCCGCCTCCAAAAACGACGGCACTGTGAGTGGTGCCGACAGATTCCGACTTCACGTTAGAAATGACGCGCCCGGTACTTGCTTAAGCGCAGGGGCCAGAATGTGTTGTTTGTGTTCTATTGTTGGGCCATTCACATCTGTGTATTTGTTTCCTCGTGTTGACCATAAATGTTCCTTCTCCTTACTTGTCTGTCTGTGTCTGAGGTTCCAAGAACCACCACGACTGTAAGTAATTAACTATATCACTGCGTACCGGAGCAGGGCGGGCAATAAAAGCAAAAAAAAAAACGGTGATCATCCTTCGACACTGAAATCGTCCCTGCGGAAGTTCGGAAAGCTGGTGGAGCTCGATGAGTCATGGGAAGACACAACAACTTGGATTATTTAGTGTCTGCTTGGCAAAATACTACAAAACTATAAGCTAGACACTATTCTCTTCTAATCTCGAGAGCTGATGAACTGTGTGCGCACAAAAAAATCGACTGGCACCACACACCACTGCGCGGGAGGCTAGAGTGACGATGTTCTGCATTTGCCATTAATCAAATAATGAAATCACTTGACCGAATCAGACCGACATTATATATATATATATATATATATATATATATATATATATATATATATATATAGGTGATGATGATGTGTACAGATGAGGAAGAAATACAAGTGATGATGATGCCTAGAGATGAAGAAGAGTAGTTAATAGATCGCGCTCACACTATTGCCCTCCCGCAGTAGAAGCGGCCGCCTGGCCGCGCATTATCATGAAACCCGGCGCGTATATGGTTTCAATCGAGCGACATGAGCAATCTCGGTACCACGGCAACGGAGGTCGGAAGGGATTCGAAGCGGCGTTACGCAATAATTAGCAGGGGATGTCTTTTCAATGACCACGTAGGGTCCAATGAAATGACTGGCGAATTTTTCGCACAAGCCGGGAACGCGCATAGGTGTCCATAGAAGAACTTCATCTCCAGGGGAAAAAGTCACAGTGCGGTGAATCGAATCGTAGCGCTCTTTCCGAACTTCCTGAGAGATGCTGGTGTTGATGCGAGCCCGATGACGGCAATCCGCGACCCGGGACAAAAACTGCTCGGAAAAGGGCGTCCCTGAGAGTGCAGGAGCTGCTGTAAGTAGCGACACGTCTAATGGTAAACTTGGCGAGCGGCCATACACAAGGAAAAATGGTGAAAAGCCGGTGGTACGTTGTACAGCCGTATTGTATGCGAATGTGACGAATGGCAGGATTGCGTCCCAGTTGGTGTGGTCGGGGCGGATGTACATGGCAATCATGCCTGATAGAGTACGATGAAAACGCTCTGTCAAGCCGTTGGCCTGCGGATGGTAACTCGAGGTGGGCTTGTGGACAGTATTGGTGGCACGCAGAACTTCGGTAAGAAGAGACGATAGGAAGGCCTTGCCATGGTCGCTGAGGAGAACGCGCGGGGCTCCGTGTCGTAGAAAGATATTAGTCAGAAAGAAATCGGCAACCTCAGCGGCGGTACCAGATTGGAGACATGCTGTCTGCGCATAGCGTGTTAGGTGGTCCACGGCCGTCACAATCCACCGATTACCATTTGAGGTCTTGGGAAGTGGACCGTACAAGTCTATTCCGACGACTTCGAAAGGCGAAGCGGGGCAGGGAAGAGGTTGCAAAAGACCAGCAGGAGCAGTCGTAGGTCGTTTGCGGCTTTGACAAAGAGAGCATGATGTGACGTACTTGGCGACGGTGGAGGACAGGCTGGGCCATCTGCATCGACTTCGTATGTTGTCGTACGTCTTATGAAATCCCAGGTGACCTGCCGTTGCGTCATCGTGAAATGCTTCTAGTACCTCGCGTTGCAAAGAACGCGGTATGACAGGAACCCACTCGTTGCCATCGACGTGATAGATATAGCGATGCAAGACCCCATCTTGAAGCTTGAACTGCTTGAGCTGACGACGAAGCCGGGCGTTTGGAGGTGCAGAAGAACCTTGCATGCGCTCTACAATAGTCCGACAATACAGGTCATCCCTTTGGTGGGAGACGAGGGCAGATTGGTGGTCAGGTTGCAGCCAGTCGAGCGCTGAGACGGGCAAGGGCGTTAGTGAAAGTCCAGAGGGCGCGTTACTACAGCTAGGTGATGCTGAGTCATTATTGCTCGGCAAAGGGTGGCGAGAAAAGGCATCGGCGTCTTGGTGGTTCTTTCCGGACCTGTAGATTAAATCGAAGTCATACTCTTGCAAACGTATCACCCAGCGACCAAGGCGACCCGATAAGTTCTTAAGCGATGAGAGCCAGCCCAGCGCATTATGGTCGGTAACGACTGTGAAGTGGCGGCCGTAGAGGTATGGGCGAAATTTCTGCACGGCCACACCTCCACCACCTCCACCACTTATAAGGGATCGTTTAATATGGCCGAACATGAGCTGCGACGACGAAGATCGGATCGTCCAGGTGATGATGATATGTACAGATGAGGAAGAAATACAAGTGATGATGATGCCTAGAGATGAAGAGTAGTAATAGATCGCGCTCACAATATATATATATATATATATATATATATATATATATATATATATATATATATCATCAGCCTATTTAGGTCCACTGCAGGACGAAGGCCTCTCCCATCGATTTCCACTCCACCCTCTCCTGAGCCAGTTTTTTCCACTTTACGCCCGCAAACTTTTTAATTTCATCGCTCCATCTAACCCTTTGCCTGCCTCTGTTGCGTTTTCCCTCTCTTGGTATCCATTCCGTCGCTCTTACTGTCCATCTG
This sequence comes from Hyalomma asiaticum, assembly GCA_013339685.2. Taxonomy (NCBI): domain Eukaryota; kingdom Metazoa; phylum Arthropoda; class Arachnida; order Ixodida; family Ixodidae; genus Hyalomma; species Hyalomma asiaticum. The sequence goes on along the minus strand of CM023490.1, from coordinate 88,718,424 downwards.
TTATCTGTTCTCCTCATGACATGTCCTGCCCAGGTCCACTTCTTTCTTTTAATTGATATAATAATATCAACTATTCCTGTCTCTTCTCTGATCCATTCCGCTCGTTTTTTATCTCTTAGCGTTACCCCTATCATTTTTCTTTCCATTGCACGTTGCGCGCTCCTTAGTTTCATCTCTAGTCATTTAGTTATCCTCCACGTTTCTGCACCGTACGTTAGTACTGGGAGAATACAGTGATTGAATACTTTGCGCTTTAGTGAGAGCGGTAAGTTTCCAGTCATGATTTCGTAATTATATATATATATATATATATATATATATATATATATATACACGAATGGAGATATTTGTGCATGTTATGCGGAATAGCTTTGTTCATGGCGGTGTGCACTGCAAACTACGTGGGAGGGACAGTTTGAATCTGGCTAACTGCGCCTAGGAAATGGGAATCCAATGGCGACAGAGCGCACTTGCTCTACCTTCAGTTGTGGCCTGTGTGACACACTTGTTCGCTTCGCATTGGACGGCGACAACGAGCATGCACCGCTGTCGAGTGCCTATTCCGGGAATCACGATAACGCGCGGAAATGAAAGATCACCGCTTGATAACTACGTTTGCCCATCGTCGCTCGTCACTGCGATCGGAACAGCTGTGTCACTCAGGGCACTACTGAACGCAGCGACAACTGCGCTCTTTCGACATTCGGTTTCGGATGAGATGACCAGTGTTGCCCTGTTGAAAGTATTACATGGGATGTGTATTTTCTGTGTAAATGACTTTCATTCGTCAATTTGGTTTGAACATTTCGCTTATTGGTCTAAAAGTTCTATAATCTAATTTTGTTAATTGATGTTGAAATTATTCCTTCTACCTATTGTGCTGTGCGCGCCACCATGAACAAATCGATTCCGATTAGAGTGCACTAAAGTCCCCTACGCTGTATTTATAAGATTTCCGACACATTTTCTGAAACACCCAGTACACATATAACAAGGTCACAAGGAATACCAGCGAACATGGCATAAGTACATACCACTTATTCCTCCTGCTGATCTGGCTTTTTTGTCAACGCTGCTGTGTCGTAGCTGGCTCCATTGATATCTCTTATCTGGCCTATGGTGAGTTGTCGTATCTCCTGCATAGACAGCGCAACCTGATGATCTCGCTCCAGGAGCTGTCTTATTTCGACATTCATCAGCGAGTCAATGCCCAACTCGCTGAGAGTAATGTGCGGATTCAGTCTGGACGAGTCCCCGATGCCTAAGAAAGAAATAGTAAACCGTCATGACAATTCAATTCATGAGCGCAAGCGGCAGTACTAAACTTTCTGGGAGCTTGGAGCGCTATATTACTGTTTTGTCGATAGAACTATAGTAATATGCAATCAACGCATGGCTATATGCATATTGCATTGGTTCCCAGACACACACACACACGTGCGCGCGCGCGCTCGCACACATAAGCATGACACAAATGTGCTGGCCCCTTTTCAGTGCTCCGTCGTGATGATCACGGCGTGCGACAGTAACAATTCGTCTACCTCACGACCAAGCGCTACTACTCGCACTAAATAATTTCTGGTGTATTAAGTCCCGTAAAAAGTATATAATCATGAGAGACGCCATACTACAGGCCTCCCGAAATTTCGGCCTTCTTTAGTTTACGCTCACATCACACATTACACTGGCCTCTCGAATTTCACCTTGAACAAAATGCGGCAGCCACAGCAGGGCTTCGATCCCGTGAACTACCTACCTACTCACGCGAAAACAGTGCCAAGTGTAGGACCAGATTAGAGGCAGCGTTGGCATGGAGCATGCCACTTTTATCAAGCCGTGTTTAATATGGCACGATTTTGCAGCTTTTGTGAACAAACAAGCCCTACGGCACATCTTTACCGGTCCTACTCGCCACCTCGCGAGATTTTGGCATACTACATGCAACTAGTTTGTCAAACTGCCGTTGGTTCTGTTGATGCAATTTTCCTATCGTGGACAGGTAACACCCTCTGCTTACCAAGGATGTGTGTTATGGTGTCAATGAGATTTCTCTTCATCGAGTTCTCCACAGAACACACGGTCCTCCGGACGAAAGACGAGACAACAGGATGGCGTTGGCTCAGAAAGGCGTCCATCACTTCCATGCACGAGCGTATCGGCTGCGGTGACGCCCCAGCGACTGTGGCGTCGGTAGATGAGTCGTTGCTGAGTGCACCTACATCTCCGATGACGCCCCACTGGATGGCCAATCCTGCAGTATTGAAACCGTTTATTCTGACGTGCAACGCGATCAGAGCCACGTTTTCAGGCACAGCAACCCCGCGCTGGCAGTGGCAGTCTATGAATCTCGTTGATGAAAAGACTGGTTTGAGAATGCAATTTGGTTTCCAAATAAAATGAAGATGCAGTCCTATGAGGAGAACGATACTGTCAGATAACCGATGCGCTTCCGTCGAAAGCAAGTATCTTCCTTAAAGAAAAATTGCGCATGCATCAAGATCATTGAGCAGGGGTATCTTCTTTTTTCCCACTAAAAGCACTTATTCGTTGTTAGAAAGTGGCGTCTCACGCACATTGATGCCGACAAAACGGCGAAAGGAACGCGCAAGCACATGCTCTGGAGTAGGGACGTCGGGCCGCTATTTGAACGCTATTCTCTGCACGTGCCTGTGGAACGCGTGGACGAGGGAAAAAAAAAATTCGCAGCATATCCACGGGGTGAATGATGATGAGTGGGCGAAGCTCCGGAGTGAATCACCGGTAAACCGTTAATCTTCCGTGTAATTCGCCCAGTCGATCATCATGTAAAGACGTGAGAAACACTCTATTCGAACGCTGGGAGCTCGCGTTTAAGGGGACGATAGCACAAACGCGTTAGAAACATGCAGTACACTCTAGTAAGGGGGGAGAGGCCACAGCGTCTTACGCAGCCCCTTACACAGGCCGGAACGCGCACCGCGTTTGCCGACGCCATCACATGACTGCTGAAAGAGTATAAGGCGGAGAGGCCACAGCGTGTTACACCAGCTTCTTACACGCGCCGTAACGCGCTAGCACAAACCCATCATCATCGTTAGAAACGGACAGTCTTTCGCTCTCTCTCTCTCTCTTTCTGTCTCTCTCACACAAGACAGCAGATGGAAGAGTGAGAGAGCTCGCGCGCCGGGAGGAACGCGCCGAGGGCGAGCGCGAGCCTCCCGGCGCGCGAGCTATCGAGCGCAATCCTAGAACGAGGTGGTTACGACTACAAGGGACGAACGACCCACGCATTAAGGAGCTTCGCCCCTAAAACAAAAAGAGCCAGGCCTGCGTGGAACCGCAGGACAGTGGGAGCGTTAGCTGGAGCACCGATGTTCCTAGATGCCATTTTTACGCTTGGGGAAACTACTGCAACTAGAGGTGGTAGGTATCCCCTGCGACATAACTCTCATCATTTCGCCAAGTAAGGAAGCACCCACTACGCGGCATTGTAACTTGCGAATCTGTATAACTGAACATCTTAGTAAGTCTCTTGGCATCGTTTTCCCGAGGACGAACCGAACTCTCGGCCCGGCGTCGACGGTGAGCTGCGGTTTGGACTTTTCTCTGCGCAGCTGTCTGTTGTGGTCGCGGCGGCGGACAACTACGGCGCAAAAACGACCCTTGTTGTGATCTCATAACAGCTTACGCTGTAATAAAATGAAACGAGCGACGGCAGCCAAGGCAGACGAGCGAAGACATCGAAGCTGAGAAGCGCTGTCCAGGTCGGGCGTCAACGCCCGGGAGGCCAACATTTGTCGGAGGGGCGATGGAAAAGACAAAAACGAACTCGAAAACTCAAAGCGAGAATTGAACAACGAACTCCGCAAGGTGAGGAATATGCAAGTTAACTGGCGTCAGCCAATTGTGAACAATTCTGTGATTCGCTAAATGGAACCCTTGGAACAGCAGACATGGAATATCCTCAGAGCCATGATTGATCCACTGAAAACAAAACGCGAAGGACAAAAATCTTTATAAGGATTGCTGCGCTCATATTCAGGCATACGAGATGACCTCCTTCAAGACGTCTATACCAATTGTTTCGGAGATCAAGCCGTCGCAACCCACTAGCCGGCTAAATACACTGGATTCCCAAACCCAGAAATTGATGCGCCTTTCACGCAAGCAGACGTCAGAACGGCAATCGTCAGCACGAAACGGAACACAACGCCAGGAGCGCACCAGAACACCAATGCCATGATTCGCAACATGAATGACGAGGCCGACACAGTTCGTAATAATGGCACAGGGCTGCATGGTTTGTATCTCTGCACCCATTACAGAGGCCTCATAAATATCATCATTATGAAACAATCTTCTTCAACTTTACCGCCATCATTATTACGCACTTTATACTTGAACTTTATAAAGAAACACTGGGTTAACGGAACAATACCATGGCAATGGAAACATGCTATGATAACCATGATAACAAAACTAGGGAAGAAATCGGCTATATAAAACCTCAGGCCCATCCTTCTCTTACATCGTGCCTAGAAAAGGTGTCTCAGAGATTAATAAACACTAGACTACAACGATATCTTGAATAAACCACTTGATTCCAAACACCCATGTTTGGCTTCCACCAAAATCTCTCGACACAAGACGTCCTTGCACTTTTAAGAGAGGAAGTATTGACAAATGTTCCCAGAGCAGGAGAACACATTGTCACGGCCATCGACATAACGGGAGCCTTTCACAACGTCAGTTTTAAAGGCATACTAGATGGGCTGGCAGAGACGAACTGCAGTCAAAGGACGTACCGTTATGTCCAAAGCTTTCTTGGTAAAAGAACTGCAGTAATCAAAGTAGGAGAAGACGACTCCAAAATGTTCCACCCACCGGAAAAAGCATGCTACAAGGAGCTGTGATCTCCGAAAGAATTTTCAACATAGCCATGATTAGCCTAGCCAAGAAACTCGACGAAATTGCAGACAACCGACGCTCTTTGTATGCTGATGATATAACAAAATGGACAACCAAGGATAACCTGACAGAAAAAGAAGAGGGGCTCCAACTAGCACCTAAAATAATAGAAGAGTACACAAGGGCAAAGGGACTTCATTGCTCAGCAGAAAAATTAGAATTGAAGCGCGCGGGAACCATGGCTTCCAAGGCGCGGAGCTGAAGGCATGGGCTGTGCAGCAAATTGTATGCACATGAGGAGCGAGCGGCAGCACAAGTGTTCGAAAGCCGCAGAATTGAATCAGAGCGCCACGAACTTAGGTTAGAGCGGGATGTTCTACATCGAAAGTTGCGCCTTGATGAGCTTAGGACGCGGAGGCCTATTTAGATACAGCTGAAGAAGCCAAAGTGCGCACAGAAACGCCGAACAAAAAACTGAATAGCCCTCCCCGTAATCTAAGCTCATCCCCGTAATCAATGACGTAAAGCTAACCATCGCTGACCGAGAACTGCATGAGGAAATGCATGCAAATGTCTCATCGCCGTAATAAATGACGTAAAGCTAACCATCGCTGACCGAGAACTGCATGAGGAAATGCATGCAAATGGCGTAGGCGATGCGGAAATCTGGTGTCAGGTGTCACTGCGCGACGTTCAGTGCATCTAAAACGTGGAGCATGCCCAAGTCGTTATCGACTATCCTGAACCCCATCATATAGGAAACGCCAAGTATTTTTCACTTCCAGAGACGCTTATCAGCGAGCATGAGCAGACTTTTGACTGCATGCCTACTACAAAGGAAATTATTTACTTGAGAGTCGAACCCCACATGATGAATTTCATAATGAGCAGTGTGTGTGAGATGGACAATACTTTGGAGGAAAACATCTCATTTTCTGAAGGCAGGTTACGCTGTTTCAGAGCTGACAGTGACGAACGCACAAATTGCTCTAATGCGCTAGACATCGCGGTTACGCTTATAAAAGACACCCGGTGGAGTGAAAGCCCATACCACACGGACATTTGAGCCCATCAAATCGATATGACGGAGTTTTCATGCCGAGAGAAGCTTATTGATGAGCGCAAGACCTCTGGTTCCATCTTGCCTTTAGAAAAGGAGCTTACTAACCGTTCACTTAAAATTACTGATGGTGCGAGGGAGACAGGTACATCTAAGTCTGCCATTGTTACAGATTTTAGCAACTCAAAGAAGTACGTCTTGTCCGTGGAACATTGCACGATTACTCGCCATGAGAGAACACATGTGAAATTTGGGAAAATCACGCAGTTGTGTACATGCGACATGGAAAGCCAACAGCGCCAATGCGCTTTTCCAAAGCTGCTGGCATCTCGTGCTAAGTACGTCAAGTGACCTGTGTGCAGTTTCTCATGAGGATAGGGAATAGGAAAATGCGTGTCTCAGGTCATGAAGCTGCTTAGAACTCTAGGCAGCAACACAAAGGAACTAAGAAATAAAAGGCCAGAAACAGAAACTGTCCTAAATGCATCGCGGATTCCAAAAAGCGTTTCGAACGCGCATGGTCCCTGGCAAGGTGCTGATTATAGACTCGGCATTCACACACAAGCGTCTCAGGGTCAGCCTGTATGGCTCGAATTGCTCACAGAAAATTCTTTAGGTTCAAGAAAAGTGAGTGCTTTCTGTGGCAAGATGTATTAGCTGTCGGTCATATTGAGAAATTGCATCGGGTTCGTGTTGTCGCCTGCAGGAGGCCAAATTCCTCTGCGCCAGAAATATATGCCTTACTCCCTTTGATAGCTCTGTGAACGAAGTGGAGGCCGATGTAGATCTTAATCGATTCCCATGATCTAAGTCAGTTCTTCTGTTAGCAGAAATTGTCATACCTGTGAAGAAACTGTACCATTGTGTCAAAAGTGTGTGACATAATTGAGTTGTGTTTATATGCTCCAATGTATTCGTGTATGCTCGCCATTTCATCTTAGAAACAGGTCATCAGCTACTGCAATTTAGAAATTCAAATAAGCTGTCCAATACGCGCATTCTCCGTTGGAGCCTCCTTTTGACAAAGTATGATTTTACTGTATATTATATTCCGGGAGCAACCAACGTGGGTGCAGACTTCCTAAGTCGCAGTTCATGTGTCCCAGTCAATCTTGATAACAACGCACAGTAAGTAGATTTGGCTTTTCTCATGCAACGCTACGGTGGCACAGTTTGAACGTATGTTTGACGCTGTGTATCATTACGCGACTTGGGTGTGACATGTGTGACCTGAATGTGAAGTGGTTACATGAATCTAGTGTATGTATGTACATTTATCTGTGACAAGGCTCTGAAGGAACCAGTAGATCTCCTCACAACAAAGCGCTCCCCTAGAAAACTTCTCGCGATGGCGGCTAGTGTGAGGAAGTGGAGTCTCCTAGGCATTGATGTTGACAAAACTGCGAAAGCAACGCGCTAGCACGCGCTCTCGAGTAGGGACCTCGAGCCGCTTTCGAACGCCATTCTCTGCACGTGCCCGTGGAGCGCGTGAACGAAGGGAAAAAGACAAAAATTGGGGGACCCTTAAGCTTCGCCTTTAAGAGTTGAACGCGATAGCGAAACCCGGCCCCTAGTTTGCACTTCGACCACTCAGCACATACTTATTAATATGTGTGGTTACAGACACACACACGCGCGTGCTCGACGTATATATAGTAATGGTAGAAGTTTTCAAGCTATTTAACAGCACTTTTATATCAACTTCATGAAAATATTGTGCAGTGATGTAGTCACATGGTCCTGTATTATCAACTGCGCGTAGGCATGACACTTTTATTCGTAAATGGTCACATTCTGTCGTCCTTCGTGCGTTAACTATCTGGCAGCTGTTCGATGTGTTCTTCTCGAGACCTCTTCCGGCCAACCGCAACAAGCATCGCCTTATGTTCGGTGAAATGGCAAACAACACATTATCTAATGTTTGCTGTTTGCTTGATATGATATGTCCCCTTTCCTAGAACGGCGGAACCATATAGGCTCTGCTGTAGTCGCATGGCCTCCGAGATGGCGGGCGCGCCCGCCGTCTCGGAGGCCATGGTAGTCGTGACATGTTTTTCACAATGTCTCACAGATCGCAGCACATTATCTAATGTTTGTTTGATATGCTCAGTAAAGTTTATTCCTCCTACAAATCGCCGAATGGGCTCATTTTCGTCGTGACACCTGCCGAACACAATGCGTTAAGAAGACTCCTTCCACTACATGATATTCATGTAGTGTTTTTTTCCGAAGCAGTTACAAGTAACATTGTGATAGGTCAAGTCGTCAAAAGACTAAAGACAAAAGCAGTGATGCCCTAGCACAAGCTGTTGCAGATTATGAGTTGGTAGACAGCCGTCTGTATGGAAAGCTCTCCGACAACAAAAATACACCCACTTTCAGGGTACCAGTAATGCCCAATTGGACAGGCTGTACCTGTCGGTAGATGTGATACCTCAGTGTAGCGCTTACTACGTTGTGCCGGTTTCATTTTCTGATCACTGCCTCGTAAAATGCCAGATAGGACCACAGAAAGAAAGCAATAGGTTTTCGTGGGAACAATGGAAATTTAACTTTAATCTACTCAAAGACGAGTCATTTAACGTCTCTGTCATGAACGAGATCGAGAAAATAAAAGAGGCACACGTCAAGCAAATAGGGGAAGAGTGTGAACTTCTCAAGCAAAGAATAAAGATAAAAGCGATAGAGAGATCTAGTGTTTTAGCATTTGAAGCCAAGAAAGAAGAGAAGGCGCTTAGGTCGACGCTTGAAAAGCTTACGATGATGGAGCGTGAAATACCTGGGGTATATGTTGAAGATCTGTGCCATATTAAGCAGAAACTTGACCTGTATGAGAAGCAACGCTATCCTGGTGCACTTGAGCGAGCGAGAGCAAGGACTATGATGTTAGATGAGAACCCAACGAAACGCGCGCTTGAACAAGAAGAAAGTTGCGCGAGGCGGAACCATATAGAGATTATATCTACTAACGGCATAGAGACGGCCGACCGTGAAACTATAGAAAGTGCGTTTTCTTGTTACTACGAAGCGCTTTTCACAGCCAGACCTGTTGATGCGGGAACACTTAAACAGGTTTTTCTTAGCAAAATGCCGCGGGTGTCCGATGAAAACAAAGCAGCACTAGAATTGCCGATATCACAAATGGAAGTAGAAAAGGCAATTGATAAGCGAATCCCGGAAAGTCGCCAGGGCCTGATAGTCTCAGTGCTTCGTTTTACAAGACATTTAAAACAGAATTATCCGAAATACATACAGATGTATTCAATGAGGCGTATGAATTGGATACGCTTCCTCGTTCTTTCAGTGAAGCTTATACAGTTTTAATACCCAAGACGGACCAGAGCGATAAGTTAAAGTTGGTTTCCTCATATAGGCTGATTTCACTGACGAACTGTGATTAGAAAATTTTGATGAAAGTTCTAGCACGCCGACTCCAAGGTGTCATTAAAGAATTGGTCGGCCCTCACCAAACATGTGGAATTATGGGTATATCCATTGTGACTAACATTCACAAGATTCGATCTGTGCTCGAGTGTTGCGATGCTACTAACGGAAGTGTAGCGATAGTTTAGCTTGATCTAGAAAAAGCATTTGATTGTGTTTCTCATGCTGTCTTGATTGACACCCTAGAGCACGTCAATGTTGGTTCTGTTATTAGAAATGGGGTGGCTTTGGCATATCGGAACTGCAGAACTCGTGTAGTAGTTAACAAGTCATTGGGGAGCTCTATTAGCATAAAGCGTTCTGTTCGGCAGCGCTGCCCACTGAGTCCCCTATTGTTTGGTATTTACATAGAAACTCTGTGTTTAGCAATAATTGAGAGCACTAGCATGCGGGGATTTATGTTACAAACATCGGAAGTTAAAATTCTGGCGTATGCAGACGATGTCGCAGTACGTTGTATGGATAAAGGAAGTGTTGCCGCTACTGTTGCAGTAGTGAAGAGATTCAGCAATGCAAGTGGAAGCCTCGTAAACTGGGGAAAGTGCCTTGGGTTTTGGCATGGACAATGGTTATCAAAACCAGACATTTTCGCCAATGTTAATTGGGTAAAAACTCCTGTTAAATATCTCGGTGTCCCCCTGGAATATTATAAAAAAATAATGAATACTGGGAAGAACAAACAAGAGAGATACAGTTGAAGGTGAATAGGTGGAAAGGTAACAATCTGTCAATGTTTTCTAAAGCTACTGTTTGCAACCTCTTTATTGTCGCCAAAATATGGTATGTAATGCAAGTACTACATTGTTCACGAACCAACATAGAGAAGCTTCATCGAATATTCGCAGTCTTTGTTTGGGCTTCAAATTGGGAAAGGTGCACTAGAACTAATTTGTTCAGATGAGTGAATGCTGGAGGGTTGGGATTACCACACCTTTTCATTAGACAGGTTGTTAACAGGTTCTTCTTTTTTCGCGAAACAGATGATCCTTTCCTGCGCACTGTGTGCCAGTTGAGGTTGATGAGAGCTTTGCCTGAATACGTGGTTGGTACTGAACACATGCCAGGGTCTATTTGTGGGTTCCTTAAAGAGGTCATTTTAAGTGTTCGTTTTTTGTCTGTTAGCTTCTCTAGCGACTACCTTTTCTCCGGGAAGCGTAAAAAGCTGTACAAAGATGTATGTGATTCAGTACTCCCAGTCTCCTTGTATAGAGCCATATACAGTGGAGGCCAAGGACAGGACGTCCTTAAGCGGGTGAAAAGAATGGAAGTAGCGCCTGCTTAAAAGTCGTTCTTTTTTACACTGCATACAGGGACCTTATCTGTGAAGACATTTCTAGAAGATCGTGGTTTATCTACACCTTGGGGTCCAGATTGTCTCATATGTAAAAAGCCAGAAACCACCGACCACGTGTTTTTACATTGCTGGGAGGGCGTATATTTTTGGGATCTCCTTTAAAGAACTTTAAAAAAGGATTTACCTTTAGATTCATATGTGACCAGATTTCTTCCAGTTTATGATGAAGAAGGCTTGCCGCTGGATTTAATTCTGTTAACGGGCCTCCATTGCCTATGGCGAGTTCGCATGGCAGGGTTTCATTGTGAGCCTGATGCAAGGCCCGCGCTACTATATTTTCGAGAATGTATGTTAAAATTTGTTGAATATCAAAAAACGAAGGAATGCCAACCTGAGTGGTTTTCCAGGGTCGTACCCTTGACAACGCTCAAGGAATCCTAGATGATTTTTGTCCAGTTTCACTGAGTCTCTTTGTTGTTAGACTACCGAAGTATGCTCTTTTACCGGGTGTGTACAAAAAGGCAATAAAGAAAAAAACATCATGGCTTTGTGGTAGAACACCTGCTTGCCACGCAAACGCCCCGGGTTCAATCCTGAATGGGACCGAAAATTTTTTTATTTGCATCTTTCTCGATTTTTCGGTCACAGACGATTTTTCGCTCACAAGCGACGCCGACACCGACGGCGGAATTTCTGCAAAACGACGTCTCTAACGCTATTGCGTTAATAAAATGAAACGAGCGACCGCAGCCAAGGCAGACGAGGGAAGACATCGGAGCTGAGAAGACGCGCTGTCCTGGTCGGGCGTCAACGCCCCGGAGGCCAACATTTGTCGGAGGGACCCAGTGGAGCTCCAAAGCCCGAGGGACCTCAAGAACGACACGTCCTCTGCTCCGGCCGCCCAGCAGACGACTGGGAGTCTTCGTCGACCCTTCGTCCACAACACTTCTTGTGCCTGCCTCGCCGTTCCCAAGAATCTTCGACGGACGCTGTGTCAACGCAGTCGGCGAGGCGGAACGCGTGAGCCTTCTGCGCGTTTGAACTCTTTCGAATCTTGTTGTACAAACGCTGCATGCACACGTTATTGTGAATTTAGTGCTTCTGTTTCATTGCGCTTCCCTCTACGTTTTCGTGCTCAAATATGTGTGCTCGAGTGCTGTGCCAGTTAGCGTCTGCCTCTTCCTTGCTGCCGTCGGAGGCGTCTCTGACTTGCCTCTTTCAGCCAGTTCCCACGAAACTTATATCGTAACATACGCACAAAAAGTTGTATACGACAATAATCCTTCTGTTAGGTGTCCTATGGTGGCACTCGCATCTCGCTGGTGGGCTGAACACTCTGGAAACTTATATACACCTCCCACGTAATCAATGCGTCTATAAGCTACACGTGATCTTTTATTTAAAGGAACAGAAAGCTGAACGAGTCGGCAAGAGTACGCGATGAAAAGACGTGCAAGACACGGACACTAGAAGAGTGCAGAATACATGCTGTCAAGTTGGGCGGGCATCAATATTCCTGAAAAAACATGCAATTCAGATCGTTAGTTAAATAGATAGAGTAATGTTTTTTTTTACTTAGCAGAATCTTGGCGCTATTCTCGATAGCGAGTTCATGGCCACAGAGATGACGATGCCGTACCAGTTTTTATAGCAAAGGAAAAGTCATGCTGTGATGCCCTGCGACACCGCGAAAATTTCGCGTTTTTAAATGCCAATCATTTCTTGGAAAACTTGAGCCACTTTGACCGTATCTATCTACCTAGCAGCCTACGTCTCGCTGCTCTCCTGGTCGTCTCATTCGCCTTGGTATACCCCCATATTTGAATGATATGGTATGAATGCATGACGAACATAAATGACTGATCTTTACATCACTCACATGATGCACTTGTCGTGTATGTCGCCAATAACGATACTGTAATCTCATACGGCTCATACCCGTACTGTTCAACCCGTGGTATGCGGGTATGCTCCACAGGAGCTTGAATTTTCTACAGTCGAAGTCAGTAAAGGAGCAACTAAAATAGACATTTAGCATGCCATTAACAGTTTTCAAACAGAACACAGCACACACACACACATGCAACCTACAAGGCTAGAGGGGGGGGGGGGGGCATCGAACCCGGGTCCCTGAAACTGGGGTCGCCTGTTGACAAGCGATCACGCTGCGACTAGGCTACAGCGGCTTCGGGAGCACGGTACGCATATTAAGTTAACATATCTCACAAGCAGCTGCGATGAGTGTGATTTTGTAACGCCATTTGCGCTTCTAATGTGTGTTAGGCGCCATCATATTGAACATTGAAAATAAAATGTTCACGATAGGTGTCTTCCTTGACTTACGCAAGGCGTTCGATTCCGTGGACCATCATATCTTACTGCAGAAATTAAGCCGTTACGGCGTGCGCGGGGTTGTCTCAGACTTATTTAGAAACTACTTATCATCCCGATACCAATTTGTTAGCATAGGCAGTGAGAAGTCTGAGTACTTAAGCATAAAAAAGAGTTCCACAGGGTCCCGTGCTTTTTCTATTATATATAAATGATATTACAGAGGTTCAGTATACACCTGAAATTACAATGTTCGCTGACGATACAAGTCTATTTTTCACAGGCTGCACCATTCAGCAAGTAGAAGCCTCGAAAAATCAATACCTCGCGGAACTTTCCGGTTGGCTAACAAGAAATAAGCTAAGATTGAATACGCAAAAAACTAAATTCATCGTGTTCAATTGCTATATCCTCATTGATACGCTATAAACAAGCGTATAAATGAGAATATAGCAATTTCCTTTAATGGTCAGTATCTCGAACAAGTAGGCACACAAAAGTTTCTGGGAGTTTGGTTTCATGAGCACCTATCATGGTCACCGCATGTAAATAGTCTCTCAGCTGATTTAGCTCGTACTGTAGGATGCTTAACCAAGGTTGCTTACGTTCTGCCCACGTGGCTATCTAAGACACTGTATTATACGTTATGTTATTCTAAACTTCTATACGGAATGCTTGTATGGAGAACAACAACTAAATCAAATTATAATCGAATATTAATTTTGCAAAAGCGTGTGCTCCGTATACTAGAAAACATAAAGGTCATCCCAGGGAGCTCCATACTCAGTCACTTTTTCTTAAATATGAAATTTTATGTGTTCACAAAGTATACAACCTTGAACTAATGCAACACATTCATAAACATAAATTGCAGGATGCCTTCCCACGTATTATACCAACAAAATATGGCTTTAGGAATTCCACCCGTAAAACCAAGAAAATGCGCACAAACTATGGTAACCAGGCTATTGAATATAAGACTGCGCATTTGTTAAATCTTCATGAATTTAATATTGATTTTACAATGAGAGCAAAACAATTTAAGCGTCATTACCAATCATTCCTTCTTTCGACTAATGTCATACTAGATCCATAAGAGTGCGCATTCAGGAATGTATACTTAGTTGCTTTTCATTTTCTTATTTTATTTTTTGGCTGCTACAGTGTATTTATAACTTGTTTACATATGTGTGTTGACATTGTTTACAAGTGTATGTAATCATTGTTTATATATGTGTATGATCTTGTTTGCATATATGCGTAAACTTATTAGTGATGTATATTTATTAAGTATCTTTACCTTGTTTTACTATGCGTAGTAGTTTTGCGCATGTATGGAGAAATAAGCACGTTTTTATATTCGGAATCTCTTTTGTATATATACGAACGTGTGTAAAATTTAACAAATCCTTTGTACCACATGAAATGTATATTGTATTGTAGTCCCAGGTGAAAATGTGCAGCTGGGAATCTAACTGGTTTTAACAGGAAGTAACTGGAATCAACTGGTCCCAGTTCAAAGCCAACTGGTCCCATTTGGAAGTGGTCCCAGTTGCCGGCCAAATGGTACCAGTTAGAAACGAAGTGAGGGCCAACTGGTTTCCGCTGCGCCCCGCCACGGTGGTCTAGTGGTTATGGCACTCGGCTGCAGATCCGAAGGTCGCGGGATCGAATCCCGGCCGCGGCGGCTGCATTTCGATGGAGGCGAAATGTTGAGGCCCGTGTGCTGTGCGATGTCAGTGCACGTTAAAGAACCCCAGGTGGTCGAAATTTCCGGAGACCTCCACTACGGCGTCTCTCATAATCAGAGCTGGTTTTGGGACGTTAAACCCCACAAATCAATCAATGGTTTCCGCTGCGCCCATTCGGACACCAACAGGAGCCATAACCAGTTCTACTGGAACACGGTGCAAGACTTTTAGGCTTGCACCGTGTACTGGAACCAGTTGCCTTGACGGTCATTATTAGTTTCGTATCTGATTTGTTCGAAGAAAATAGAGTAAACAATTAACAAATGTATGCGCGAAGGATATTAAAAAATAAAATTAATTTGCGCAAATACCGCAATATTTATTGACAACAAGGAGCCGCATAGCAGAAAATTCAGAAGCGCCTGTGCGCAAGTTCCGTAGAGCACATGTGGATGAGCCAAGGCGAGGCATAGGTGCGGGCCGCTGTGCTGTGGCACATGAGATGTTTTGCGCCGAGGAACGTGTGGTTGTTGCCTGTGTACTTAATTTGTGCTTCGTTATTTTTGGACGTGGCACCTGTGGAAGAGATGACACTTCGGACGAGCGCATGACAAGCTGTTTTCGCCCGTGACAACACTCTTGTGGATCGATTTTGTGCAAACGACTTGGGGCTGCTTTCCTTGGTGCCGATGCTAGCATTTGAAGGTGAGAGATGCCTCCGTGTATGAATTTTTACATTGAAAAGTGCTTCGAAGTTACTGCATTGAGTTGAACTTTTAATATCAGCCAGTGGCTGTTTGACGTTTGGCCTTTTTGGTATGGCTGCATGTTGATAGGGTAACGAAGAAACGCGCTGTGCACAGCCCCGCACCAGGGAATCGCAAGTTGGGCTTGTGCTGGATGTTGTTACGATTCCACCAATTATAATAAAGAAGTCCAACGTAGTCGTGGACGCAGCGTATGGCACTAACGTAAGACGACACAGCGTAGGCCTCGCGGCCAAGAGCGTAACAACATCCAGCCCAAGCCCCACGATTCACTGGCGTGGGGCTGTGCACAGCGCGCTTCTTCTTTACAATAGCAGTGATTTTCTTTTAACTTGGCTAACAGCGTGGAAATACAATTGCTTTCAGGTGATAAAGTACGTTCACGGCCCACGAAACATCCAAGAGTTTGTCGCGTCTCCAAGAAAGCATTCAAGAAGATTCCCAGCCAGAGCACAAGCTGCAATATTTCTAATAAATGTCACGTTTCAGCACCGAGCTTCTTCTGCTGTATGATCGACTTGATCTACAGATTTCGCAGCCAGAAGTTACGAACTCCTCACTCATTAAATAATGATATATGGCTCCAGCTGAGTATAGTTCACAATCTCTGTTACGCATGTGTAACAGGGGCAAAAGTTTCACGCCGCTGCTACTGGCCTCACATAGGCTAGGTGAGTAGCAGCGGGGCCAATTGGAACCAGTAGCAATGGGGACCAGTTGGGACCAGCTCAAGTGCTTTATGGTCAAATTCCCATTGGGGACCAGTAGCAATGGGGACCAGTTGGGACCAATTCAAGTGGTTTATGGTCAAATTCCCAGTGGGGACCAGTTGCCAGTGGGTCTCATCTGGGACACATTGCAACTGGTCCCCACTGGGAATTTGACCATAAACCACTTGAAATGGTCCCAGTTGTTTCCAGTTGCAATATTTTCACCTGGGGTAATATGCAGGCTGTGTAAGTTATCAGGGGGTCGGGACCTCGTCAGGCTTCTAGCCTTGCCTCCTACAGGGAAATCTTTTATTTCTACTGCAAATAAACCATGTTCATGTTCATATCACCCTAATAAACGATATATGTTGTCACGTGGTAGTGACGCATGCAGCACTCGAGATGAAGCACGCAGGACTCAAGGTGATGTCAGGCGACCTGTTTATTGGGCGAACCTGTGCCCAGCAAAATAAGGCCAATCACAATTCACAGCAACAGCGGCGTCAACAGTCGTCGGTCCACGGAAAGACTGACAAGCGGCCTAATGCGTCGGCTTTTATACACACAACCTAACGCGTTCTTGCATTATCTCTGGAGTTCCAGAAGTCACTGAAATGTGCGCATCAAGCATGCAGAGTTTCAAAAATGGTCGACACGGTTCCCGAAGTGGCGCGCAAGATAAACGCGGCCCGCGTTACGCGTAACAGAAAGTAATAACAGCGCTCCCTGCAAACAATCAAAACGAGCGCGCGTCTCACTGGGAAGTGATAACGGCTTTCCACTTAAATCAAAGCAACCGCAAGTGTCACTACCCCCCTCTAAAAAAGCATTGTCCCGATGCTGAAGACAGAACATGAGAGTAAATGCAATAGATTATGTTAACAATGCCTCACAGTTAATGAGCGCGCGTAATAGGATTTAAGTTGCACCACGTGTACAACTTCAAGTCGGGCGCCCCGCCGCTGGGATGGTGTTAAACCATCGGGCACGACCTCATAGTCCAGTTCACCACGACGTCGTAGTACATTGTAGGGTCTGAAGCAGCGCCGCAAGAGCTTCTCATACAATCCAGGTCGTCATATCGGCGTCCAGACCCAGACAAGGTCGCCGGGTTGGTATTCGGTGTGGCGTCGCCGAAGGTTATAGTGGCGCCTGTCGACCGTCTGCTGGCTCTTGATACGCAGGCGGGCTAGCTGTCGAGCTTCTTCGGCGCGATCCAGGTAGCTGGCAACGTCGTGGTCTTCTTCGTTGGTGCCGACCGGTGGTACTTGGCGTCAAGCGTCGTTGTCGGGCTCCGTCCGTAGACGAGCTTGTATGGAGTAAGCTACGTCGTTTCTTGCACGGCCGTGTTGTACGCGAAGGTCACATACGGAAGTATGGCCTCCCACATCTTGTGTTCGACGCCGAGGTACATGGACAACATGTCGGCGATGGTCTTATTTAGAAGCTCGGTGAGGCCATTCGTCTGCGGGTTGACGTCGGGAATGGCACCAGTAAGTGCATGCCGATTTGCTGGAAGGGCCGTCAAGGTGATTCGATGGGTTGCAGAAGTCCGGCTGGCCTAGTTGTCGGCGTCTTGCGTCGCTGACAGTCTCTGCGTCTTTCCGTAATGAGCGACGTCGGCAGTTAGGCGAGGCCAATAGCACTTCTCTTGTATTCTCGATAGTGTGCAGAAAAAACGGAGGTGTCCGGCTGTCGGGTCGTCGTGTAAAGTCCCCAGAACCTGTGGACGTAACGCTGAACACACCACGAGGAGGTGGTCGGCGCGGAGCGGCGAGAAGTTCTTCTTCAGGAGAACATTGTTCCGCAGGAAAACCGAAGCCAGTCCTCGGCGGAATACTTTGGGCACGGCGCCTGTCTTACCTTCCAAGCAGTCCATGAGGCTCTTGAGCTCTGGGTCAGCTCGTTGGCGTTCCGTGATGTCGTCGCTACTTTAGGTCCCAAAAAAGACGCATCGTCCTGGTCACCCTGGGGTGGCGGATCGACGGGGGCGCGAAACAAGCAGTCGGCGTCGGTGTGCTTTCTTCCGTTCTTTTAGACGACGGTGATGTCAAATTCTTGCAGTCGAAAACTCCATCGTGCGAGGCGTCCAGATGGATCTTTCAAGTTAGCTAGCCAACACAAGGCGTAGTGGTCACTCACGACTTTGAAAGGCCTGCCGTACAGGAAGGGGTGGAACTTTGATGTAGCCCAGATGATGGCAAGGCATTCCTTTTCTGTGGCGGAATAATTCGCTTCTGCCTTCGAAAGTGACCGGCTAGCGTAACTGATGACCCTTTCAAGTCTGTCCGTCCTCTGCACGAGAACGGCGCCGAGCCCTGTGCTGCTTGCCTCCGTGTGAATTTCTGTGCTTCTTCGTCGAAGTGTGCGAGTATCGGCGGCGTTTGCAGGCGTCGCTTTATTTCTTTAAATGCCACGAATTGCGACTTTTCCCATTTGAAGTCGACGTCGGCCTTTGTGAGGTACGTCAGTGGCTCGGCGATCTGCGAGAAGTTCTTGACTAAGTGCCTGTAATAAGCGCAGAGGCCCAGGATTCGGCGTACTGCCTTCTTGTCGGTGGGCGGAGGAAAGTCGGCGATCACAGCTGTTTTCTACGGATGAAGGCGTACTCCCGACTTTTTAATAACATGGCCAAGGAACAGTAGATCCTCGTAGGTGAAGCGAGACTTTTGTGGCTTCAGGGTAAGTCCGGAGGCTTTGATTACCCGAAGAACAGCTTCAAGGCGCCGGAGGTGTTCGTCGAAGATGGAAGCAAAATACGACTACGTCGTCGAAGAAGACGAGGCCTCTCGGCCACTTCAGGCCTACCAGTACTGTCTGCATAACCCGTTGGAACTTCGCAGGCGCCGAGTAACGACGAAAGGGCATGACCTGAATCTCGAACAAGCCGTCTGGTGTTATGAAGGCAGTCTTCTCTCGGTCTCTCTCTCTTGTACTTCGATTTGCCAGTAGCCAATTTTGAGGTCCATCGACGAAAAATACTTTGCGTTGTAGAGTCGATCCAAAGCATCGTCTATGCGTGGGGCAGGATACACGTCTTTCTTCGTGATCTTGTTCAGGCGACGCTAATCGACGCAAAACATAGGGTTCCATCTGTCTTCTTCACCAACGCCACTGGTGATGCCCACGGACTCGTAGACGGCTGAATGATGTCGTCACGCAGCATTTCGTCGACTTGTTGCTGATGGCCTCGCGTTCCCGTGCCGAAACTCGGTAGGGCTCTGACGGAGAGGACGGGCATATTCGTCGGTTATGATGCGATGTTTCGCGAGAGGGGTCTGACGAAGCCTCGATGACGACAAAAAGCAATCCTTGTATTGATGGAGTAAGGCCTTGAGCTCCTTTTGTCGCTGTCTGGAAAGGCCTTCATTGATGTCGAAGGCGGGCGCGGACACTGCGGCCATCGTTGCGGGTCCTCGAGAATCGGTGAGGGCGAAGGCATTGCTGACTTCCATAAGTTCACTTAGGTGCGCTACCGTCGTACCCTCATTTATGTGCTGGTATTCGTTGCTGAAGTTCGTCACCATTACCTTGGCTTCGCCTTTATGCAACCTCGCTGTGCCTCTTGCGAGGCACATATGACGGTCTAGGAGCAAGTGCTGGTTGGCTTCGATAACACCTTGTAAGTTGGTAGGCGTTTTCCTGCCGACGGAAATTATGACGCTGGACAGTGGCGGGACGGTTACCTGCTCTTTTGTCACAGTGAAGGCATGGTAAGCGACGTTGCTGTCGCACGGCGTTGCATTATCCACCGAAAGCGTGATTGATTTTGATCTTAGGTCGATGGTGACTTTGCCGTGCTGGTCCAGGATATCCATGCCTAAAAGGACGTCTCGGGAGCATTGCTGCAGGACCACAAAACTCACCGAAGACGCCTGGCTGTCAATCGTGACTCTTGCCGTGCAGGTTCCAGTCGGTGTTACCAGGTGGCCCCGTGCTGTTCGGATATCTGGTCCTTCCCAGACAGACTTTACCTTCTTGAGCTTTGCGGTGAAGAGACCGCCGATGACACAGTAGTTCGCGCCGGTATTGACTAGGGCGGTGATGCTGTGGCCGTCGATAATCACGTCGAGGTCAGTGGTTCGTCGTCTGGCGTTCCGGTTAGGCCGGAGCGTCGGATGACGGCTGCGTCGGCTTGATCCGGCGCTGCTATGTCGCGTCGGCTGCGTCGGCTTGCTCCGGCGCTGCTATGTCGCGTCGGCTGCAACGCTTTCTCGTGAAGACTGGTAAGGAGGCGGCGGAGGAGCTTCGGCATTGCGTCGTGCAGCAACCGCACCTTCGTTGGTTGCTACCTTTAGTTTCCCGGATAGGGGCTTGGAGATCGGCCCCGGTTGGGGCCGGTGTACTGGCGGCGATCCGGGGAGACTTAGCGGCCAGGCGAAGGTGAACGGGATGGTCGTTGTCGTTGCCACTGCGATCCGGCGATATAGTCGGCGATGTCGCTGACCTTGGCGCGGACGCGGGGAGCTCATGCCGAAGCCACGCACTCCCATCTCACGGTACTAGCAGTCGCGGTATGTGTGTCCGGCTTCGCCACAGTGGTAGCATAGTGGGCGGTGGTTCGGGGTGCGCCAAACGTCAGTTTTCCTCGGTGCGCGCTGGATTACTGGCGAGCGGGATGGCGTCGGAAGTGGCGGTGGTGGGTGGCGACGAAACTGCGGAGGCGTTGGGTCCTGGCGTGGGCGAAAAGCGGCGGCAGGTCGGCGTGTAGCAGCGGCGTATTTCATCGCCTGCGATTAGGGTGTCGTGGTTCGGGAACACTAAGCGAGTGCTGTACCTCCTAGCGAACGATGTCTACGAGGGAAGCGACTTGGGGCTGAGACGACGGGAACATACGGCGCAGTTCCTCGCGAACAATAGCCCTGATGGTTTCCCGTAGGTCGTCGGGGCCGAGTCCTTGGAATTCTGCGATGTCTGGGGACATGCGCCTATTGTATTGGCGGGTGCGCATTGCAAGGGTCTTCTCATTCGTAGTAGCCTCGCAGAGTAACTCTTGGAGCCGTCTTCGGGGGGTTTTGTATTTGTCTGGCGAAAAGCTCCTGCTTCACTCCTGGCATGAGGAGGCGAATCTTCTCCTCCTCGGACATGTCGGCGTCAGCCTGGTGGAAAATTCGCGTCACCTCCTCCGTAAACACGGTTACGTTTTCATTCGGGAGCTGCTCCCGAGTCTCCAGCAGTGATACGGCTCTATCCTTACACACGACGCTTGCAAAGGTGCGCAGGAAAGCAACGCGGAAGTCGTCCCAGGTTCGAATAGTTGACTCACGGTTCTCGAACCAAGTCCTTGCGGCGTCTTCCAAGTATAAATACACATGGCGCAGCTTATCGTCGGGGTCTCACTTCTTAAGGGCTGCGACGCGGCCGTAGATGTCCAGCCAGCTTTCCGGGTCCGCGGACGATCCGCGGGAGGTAGGCAGCTCTCTGGGCTGGTGAACGACCACTGTTGCCGGAGACCTTGCTTCCATCATCATGGATGCTGGTTTGGTTGCAGCCCTTGTCCTCTGGTTCTTGTCGGGGAGCGGCAGGGATTCTGGCGGGAGTCCTTGTTGTCTGCGGCTAGCTGTAAGGACCGGGTTGAAGTCGTCCTCTTGCCGGCTTGGGCTTGGCTCACGGCTGGACAGGGGAGTACGGTACGTGGACCGAGAAGCACCTCCACTAGATGTCACGTGGTAGTGACGCACGAAGCACTCGAGATGAAGCACGCAAGACTCAAGGTGGTCAGACGAACTGTTTATTGGGCGAACTTGTGCCCAGCAAAACAAGGCCAATCACAATTCACAGGAACAGCGGCGTGAACAGTCGTCGGTCGAGGGAAAGACTGACAAGCGGCGTAATGCGTCGGCTATTATACACGCGTCGTAACGCGTTCTGGCATTATCTCTAGAGTTCCAGAAGTCACTGAAATGTGCGCATCAAGCATGCAAAGTTTCAAAAATAGTCGACACGGTTCCAGAAGTGGCGCGCAAAACAAACGCGGCCTGCGTTGTGCGTAACAGGAAGTGAAAACAGTGCTGCCACTGATAACAGCGCTGCCACGGCTTTCCACTTAAATCAAAACAACCGCACGTGTCAATATGTTCTGCTGTCGCTAGGTTTTCTTTTGCCGAACCTTAATTGGTCCTGTAGGAATATTTCAACAAATGACGCTTCTTATACGCACATCAGCACCCTTTAGCAGTCGTTATTCTTCGTCAAAACACATCTGTGCTGTGCACTAACGTGGTTATCACTGGTACGTCATATCATGAACAACCATTAAATCGCCGCAGTGCTGCCGACGTTCGTGGTTAGCCTACATCAAGCATACACCCACTCACTGCTCCGCACAAAGACAGTGACCGTCCTTCCAACACTTGGCAAACAATTTGATTGACCATTTCTTCTCTCATGACTTCTTCGCATGACACCGATTCGCGCAGTGCGTGGGATCTAAAGGATTTTTCCTCATGAAGCAGAGACTGCAAATAGTGTGTTGGAAGGTTTGGAAGTATCACTACCTCACGTGCGAACGCATCGTGTGGTGGTGATATTCTGCAATGATAAAGAGAGGTCTCTTGCAGCGAATGATTACAGAAAACATAACGATGGCTTTTATCTGTGATGAGCATCGAGGCTTTGCACCCACAGGAAAAAGTAACAGAAATATTACGTCGTATGCTTCGAATTAACCGCCGCTTTGTTTAGATCACGTCACCCCGATAGATTGAATTTGCACATGCTTTCCGGCGCTCCTCGTGCGTTCAGTTTCGTCTCGGTGCGGAAAAGCAGCCGGGCTTGAGGCAAATGCTTTCTCTTTGGTTTTAAAGGTGGTGTAAGGGCCTCATCTAGGTGGCTAAATTCGCCACTGACATTCATGGCCTAAATCTATGACGGAATATATATAATCAGACAGCCAATAATTTTTATACACTCCTAGAACTCGAGAGAGGCCACTAGGAGGCCAGACAGTGCGGACGCGCTTCACATCGGCGCCGCAGTTTTTTTTTTATGTTTGTGGCAGAAATTCAGCTCCACGATCAACGGCACATATCTCAGAAGATTCGCTAAGGTCCGGGGGGTCGGCTGGTTTTAAGTTTTTGGAGGTGAGCCAGTTTTCTGGTCACTGCAACGACGTTTTTGTGGAACCACGTCAGCAAGCGAACTAAGCCTACCGCAGCACTGGTCGATGCATTAGCGTCCGCCGCGAACGCGGCCGGCGTCCAGGCCTAACGGGGGAAGTGTGTGGCCCCCTCGCGACTCGTTCTACGGCCTAACTCACGACCATGATGGGCGTCGTAGGCGTAGAAGGTAAAGACATGTCGCCGAAGGAGATCCGAAATGACAAGGGGTAGCTTGAAGTACGCGCCAAGCATAAGAAAAACGCGACACCCGTCGAGGACACAAATCCAGCTGCGCAGGAAGTGGCCACCTTGAACAAGGGAGAAATCTATATAAGAAGAGCAGCCAGAAATTTGAGAAGACTCGGCATGGCGAGCAAGAAACCGAACCTGCCTGTGGACGACATTAAGATCATCGTACGCCCCAAAGACGGCTTCAGTACTGCGACACATCGTGGGGCTCGAATCGGCGACGGCATACGCAATGTGGCCGGACTGAGACAAGAGAAAACAAGAGGCGACATCTTTCGTGTGAACGAAAGACAGAACATAATAGTTGTCAGCACTTCATCGGGAGAGAGGGCCAGAAGATACTGCGCAATCACCAAGCTACGCATGGGAGATAAAGAGTACGGAGCGAGCGCATACGCAGCAGCGCCCGAAAGCACAAGCAAAGGTATCATCCGCGGGATACACGACGATGACACCCCTGAAGACATAGAGACATCTCGTCAATGAGCACAACACAACGCTGTTGCACGCGAAGCGAATGGGCCAAACAGCAAATGCCATCGTCGTATTTGAAGGAAGTGTAGTGCCACACTACATCTACTACAATGGAACTGAGCACCGTTGCGTGCTATACAAGAAGCAGTACGAGACGTCCTATGCATGTGGCAGGCTCGGACACAGATCCGACGTTTGCCCCAACTCAGAGAGCAAAAGATGTAGAGGCTATGGCTGTGAGGATCCAGTGGAAGAACACCAACGCGAACCGAGATGTCGACTTTGCGGCAAAGGCCATCAAACCGGAGACAGAAAATATCGCGCGAAGTACAGGACTCTTTACCTTGTCAAGAAACGCCAGTGGGAACGGAGGAAATAAGAGGAGGAAGAAGCACTCAAGGCGCAAAGTCACTATAGGCAAAGACAACGCTTTTCATTGCCAGAGGGAGAGGCACGAGGGCGACCCACGTCCCTCTCCCGTTCTCGCGCCCGCTCTCGGTCGAGGCACACTGAGCAACAGTCCACGCCTGAGCCAGAGAAAACACCAGACCTAGGTCCCGGAGCAGGTCTATCGCGAGGACGGGCCCCGCGACGATGCGAACCCCCCAAAAACGGAGACACTAAAGGGCGACCCAAAGCTTTTCAGATGAGCTGGGCGGAAACCGCCTCTGGGGCGCGCGCGCGGGTCGGGACTGCCACTATTGACAGGGAGGGGGTCAACGAAATTTTGATGCACATTCAAAAAAGGCAGAGGCAACTGGAAAACGATAACGCCAGATACATGCATGTTATTTATTTATTTATATATTTATTTATTTATTTATTTATTTATACATACTGCAGCGCAGAAATGCGCTATGGCAGGAGTAGGGTTACAAAGCAATTCAAGAGCGAAACTAACAAACAGCAGTGAAAATTATACAAACAGTAAAATAACGCAGTTGTGCGTTATACAAGGTCAAACATAAAATAAAGGAACACTAGATAAACAAACGATGCAACATAACAGCTGACGTTAATGGCAAATGTCAAAATAGACGCAGGTAGGTCACAGATGCATGTCATGGATGTCGGCTACGAAGTTGGGCGATGGGAGTAAGCGAACAGAACCAGGTAATGAATTCCAGTCTTCAATGGAACGGGGAAAAAAACTGAACTTGAACATGTTAGTTCGAGCATAATAAGGCTTCAAGTTCAAGTTGTCATGGCTTCTCGTCATTGACTGGGGTGCAAATTTTATATAGTCCTTATAATTTGACAGTTTAAGTGATGACGTGACGATGCCGTGCAAAAATTTCAATGACTCTATTCGGCGACGCGACGAGAGTGAAGTTAAGTTCAATGAAGAGAGAGTAGAAGAGGGTGAAAAGTCACGGTCATAACAATGACATATGAATCTTACCGTTTTTTTCTGTATCGCTTCTAGCCTGTTGGACCTCACATTGCTTATACGGGTTCCAGACGACAGATGCATATTCAAGTGTTGGACGAATTAGCGATTTATATAGGACAAGCTTAGTTTCTTTCGGACATTTGGATAGAGTGCGACGTAGATAGTCCAGTTTTTTTAATGCTTTGTTGCATATATGTTCAATGTGCTTGGACCGCGACATATTATGAGTAAAAATGACACCGAGATATTTATATTCAAAAACACTATTTACAGCGCGGTTATCGAAAGTGTAATCAAAAACAGAAGGAGATTTATTGCAAAACGACATGAGCACAGTTTTCCTGAAGTTAATGTTCATCTGCCAGGTCCTGCACCAATTGCAAAACCTAGCAAATGTCTGCAAGCGGTAATGGTCACAATGTGACCATTACCGCTTGCAGGACATCGTACAAAACGAAATCATCGGCATAAAAACGAATAGAAGACGAGGTGCAAAGAGGCAAGTCATTTATGTAAATTAAGAATAGCAGAGGCCCAAGAACGGATCCTTGGGGCACTCCAGATGTTACATTAATAGTAACAGAGTTCGTTGACCTGTCAGAAACGAACTGAGAACGGGATGACAAAAAGCTAGATATCCAGTTAACCAATTGAGGATTGCTTAAGGTGACATAGAGTTTAGCAAGTAGTTTAGAATTAGTTTAGAAGAGTTATCAATGAACTCAGGGAAGAAAATGCCAAACTAAAGAAGAGGTAGCTAGGAGGGACGTCATCGTTCAGTACGCGGAGAATAAAGAGGAAGTCCAAGTTGGGGAGGAAACGGTATTCATACCCGCGAAACGAAGGGCAATTGAAGTGGATCCGGCTCAAGCCGAAAGTATAACACAAGAATGAGGACAAGATCCGGAAAGACAGGATAGATTAGAAGCTCAAATAGAAGAAGACATAAAGACGTTGCGGAAGGAAATGGAGGAGGGAAAGAACACCCGTAAGAACGAAATGGAGGGTATGCTGAGCCAAGTCACCAACGCGCTGCAGCAGATAACCTCTACAGTGCAGCAAGTTCAACAGCAGCTCACGGCCCTCCAGATGCGACTCGAAAACGTAGAGAGGAGGTTACCAGCCAGCAACTGCGGACCCCTCAAACCCACAAGAAAACCATACAACAGGCCAGCGGAGACGGAAGCAAAGGATAACACTGGAAAACACTAATATTGGTAGGCACCATGGCTAGACACGACCATAACACTTACAAAATCTGGCAGTGGAATTACAGCGGATCCTCAAAAAAGCGCGGAATCTGCGACACTACCTTATTAAACACGAGCAACCAGACGTGATACTACTGCAAGAGACTAACACTAAGGCTGAATTATCGGGTTATAGGTCATTTAGCTAGACTACTCCTCGGGACAAACCGGCCGTTGCGACGTTAGTCAAACGCAACCTTACTGTAACGCCACACCAGATTAAGCCCGCCACGATACCGCACTTGCTAGTCGAGGTCGTGCCAATGAAGAAAGGGGACGATAGTCTTTTCATACTTAACGTGTACAGTAGCCCTCGACGTAATCACCGATTCCGAGCGTTACTCAAGAAAGTCGTCAGCATTGCGCGTAACCGGGCTGTGCTCGTGGCGGGCGACTTCAACGCTCATCATGCAGCGTGGGGATACAAATACAAAACTTCAAAAGGTAGGAATTTGTGGGAAGACTCGGAACAGGAAGGCTTAACTCTCGTTACCGATCCCTCTGCACCTACGCGAAGAGGGAACAGCGTATGTACTGATACATCACCCGATCTCGCATTCGTTAAAAGCATTCGAAACGTTCGGTGGACTAACAGACAAGAGGACTTAGGCAGCGATTATACCATTATAGAGATCCAAATCGAAGCGGGACCGTGCAAGCCGAAAGCCAAACGACTTACTCTGGTGGAGTGGGACAGGTTCAGACAGGTCAGGAACGAGGGGAGTAACTCCGTGGAAAACACTGACGACATCGAAAGATAGACAGAAACATTCAGGCGGGACCTCGCGGCAGCTAAGCACGAAGTCTCGCCCGACGCAAACCTTGAGGTCTTGGATAGTAAGCTATTACACATGTAAGAGGCTTAAGGGGCGCGCACACTACCAGCAAACTCGCCGTAACGGTACACCGGTCTCCGGATGACTTAGACGGCAGCCGAGGCGAGCGCTGTCCATACTGCACACCGGCGCGTTTAACCGGTGCGGCAGTCACGTGACACGAACAGAGGGCGAGGTTTTTCGCGCTTCGGGTCTCGCACAGTCGCTGCATGATCGTGTGAAGGTGACGTTTCACTCTCTTGGAGTTGTGTATGCGTCGACACCGCGAACTTAGTCGGGGGCTGCTTTTTTGTGAGACAAATTGTGAAGCTGTGACGTCTGATGACGGTACGAACACGGATATATCGCAAAGACGGTGGATGTAATCACCTGATGTGCTGCCTCGTACTACGACATCGGCGTACTCTTTAGGCACGACGCCGAATGGTTGAAATGGGAACCAAGCTGGATATATCGAAACATCGACGACAGTTCAAGTTTAGTTCTGCTACTCGAGAGCGCTGTGCGTGCAGTAAGTGGTGATAGTGGTGATGCCAAGCGGTGTGTTCTATACGTGGAGGAAAGTGCTGATCGCGAAAACAAAACCACGTGCGTCTGTGTGTTCGTGTCGTATTGTAGGTCTGTGTGAGCCACGACTGCACACTGAAAGGTAAGTGCCACACGAGCTAGTGCGCTGTCTTCCTGGCATGCTGTCTCTTGTGGGCTAGAGCGACCAGTTTGGTTTCTTTTTGCCGGCACTACAGCGGTAGCCGTTTCCTTGTGGTCCGATCGTCTCCAAATCTAATTTTACGCCGCCTATCACTTGCTCTTCTGAATTTCGCATTAGCATGATGACGTACAGAAAAATTTCCAGCACCCCGAGCACAATATCGCGTCACGGGCAATTACAATGTTACAATGTGCATGTATTTTCTTCGTGCTGCTGCTGTCCAACACTCTCTCTTACTTCTCTTCTCTTTCTTCTCCTATACCTTTATGTCCCCTATCCCCTTCCCCTAAGGCGCTTAGCCGTGTCCCCAGTATGGGAGACAGAAATTAGCGCCTTTTTCCTTTCCTTTAGAATCTCTACCTACCTACCTACCTACTTTTTTGTAAATAAACTCTTGATCAACGTCATTTATATGTCTGTCGATTTGTAACCTGCGTTTATCTTACCCTAGTAAAACGGGTACAAACGTCTCTGAAACACTCGTCGTGTGAAATTTTCTTTTCCGAAGTCGAGGATCGGGTACGAAGAAAAGAAAAAAAATTACAGCATATCCACGGAGTGAATGATGATGAGTGGGCGAAGCTCGGGATGTTTATCGTAGATCGTGCCGAGTTCCGGATTAATTTAGTTAACGCGCATGCTACGAATCCTCACGGTTCAACTATGCACAATGCACAAGTGAAATCTCCCACCGGCACTTCATTGCAAGTCAAGATCCAGTGCCTGCCGGTGAACGCTTCTCCAACGCGAGCAGTCGGTATTTCTCAATCAAGAAACTCGCTAGGAGACGCTGCCTGCGCCAACGTTGTCTCTCGCGATATGGTTTTGATTATAAAACCATTGATTTAGAAAACACCTGGCGTCTTTCGTTAAGCAGCTGGCGTCTTTTCGTTTTGCTTTAGAAACATCTGGCGTCTTTTCGTTTTGCTTTTAGAAAACATCTGGCGTCTTTCGTTGGTTTATTTCATCAATCAACGGCGTTTTGAACATTAATCACGCACAGGAGAAATCTCACCAGGCACTACCTTGGAGGTAAACAATGGCTGCTACTGGGAATGAGAGACAGCAGAAGTCGGCTTTTAGCTAACACTTACACTTCTACTTCTACTAACGTTTCCTACTGGAACATGCCAATGGCTGCTAATGGGGAATGAGAGACAGAATAATTCGGCTTTTAGTTAACGCGCACGCTGCGAATTTTTTATTGTTCAACAACGCACAGGAGAAATCTCCCACCGGCACCACATTGCAGGTCAAAGCGTAAGACTGGTTACACACTACGACTACGACGAGGGACGAACGGGTGCCGCTTTAAGGAGCTTCGCCCCTAAATATTGACGGCAGATCCACGAGGTGAATGATGATGAGATTGGGCGAAGCTCGTGGAAGTAATCATCGGTTAAACCGTGAAATTCTTCCGTTAATTCGCCCGATAAAATTGACGTGAAACGATTGATGAAATGTTTTATCAAACTTTTATTGCTGGTTTCCGTTGTCCTTTCATTATGACCGCTTTGTGGTCGGTGAAATGTAAGCTAAGTGGTTCTTGCACTGGTTGCAGATGAAAGTTGGCAAACACGATGTCGATGCAGGTGCCTCTGATGGTGGTTGGGTTGGGGTTTTCAAACCTGTATCGCGATATGGTTTTGATTATAAAACCATTGCTTTAGAAAACAGCTGGCGTCTTTCGTTAAGCAGCTGACGTCTATTCGTTTTGCTTTAGAAACATCTGGCGTCTTTTCGTTTTGCTTTTAGAAAACATCTGGCGTCTTTCGTTGGTTTATTTCATCAATCAACGGCGTTTTGAACATTAATCACGCACAGGAGAAATCTCACCAGGCACTACCTTGGAGGTAAACAATGGCTGCTACTGGGAATGAGAGACAGCAGAAGTCGGCTTTTAGCTAACACTTACACTTCTACTTCTACTAACGTTTCCTACTGGAACATGCCAATGGCTGCTAATGGGGAATGAGAGACAGAATAATTCGGCTTTTAGTTAACGCGCACGCTGCGAATTTTTTATTGTTCAACAACGCACAGGAGAAATCTCCCACCGGCACCACCTTGCAGGTCAAAGCGTAAGACTGGTTACGCACTACGACTACGACGAGGGACGAACGGGTGCCGCTTTAAGGAGCTTCGCCCCTAAAAATGCCAACCGCTGCCAGGCTGACGACGCCGTCTCGGCGGCTCGCGAGTATGCTCATAGCAACGAATCCTCCGTCGCTGATTGGTCGCATCGTCGCCGGCTGCCGGACAATTTGGGTCTCGGCACCAAATTCTCCGGCAAGCTCTGCGGCGAGGAATACTTGCCGTTTTTGAGGACTATCGCCGTCGCCCGGCGAGTTCAGAACGGCGAACGGCAAGCTGCTTTGCCGGTAGTGTGGGCGCCCCTTAAGCGTAGTCCACAAGCAAGATGGAAGGTTGAACGACACAATAGGACCCTGCGTAGGCGGATAGCCAAACTAAACCGAGATATCGCGGAATACGCTTTACAGCTTTGTCAGTCACAGTGGGAGAAAACTTGTAACAGCATGGAAAGTCAGCGGGGAATTTTCGCTAAGACGTAGAATTTCCTGAGGTTCCTATTGGACCCAGAGGAAACGAAAAGGACACATAGGCAAAAAGTCAATAAAAATAATACACGAGTTCAATGGCACCAACGAAGAACTGTTGAACGAGCTCAGGGCGAGGTACACAAACCAAGACAGACCCCCTAACTCACTCCGTGTACGAAGGTGCTGCGAACGATAACTATATAGATCGTTCAGCGTGGCTGAAATTCGCGCGGCGTTGCACAGACTCAACACCAAGTCTGCACACGGACCGGACGGGGTCACTAACAAAACCCTAAGAAATTTAGACGACGCTTCCATAGAGCAGCTCACTAATTTCATTAATGAATGCTGGGAAAATGGACGGATTCCTCGGCAGTGGAAAACTGCCGCATAATAATGATACAGAAACCCGGAAAGCGCCTATAGCTGGAAAATCTAAGACCGATCTCGCTGACATCCTGCGTGGGTAAGGTCATGGAGCACGCGCTCCTCGGGAGGCTTACGAACTATCTCGAGGACCACGACCTGTTCCCTCACACCATGCTAGGTTTCAGGAGGAACCTTTCCACGCAGGACGCCATGTTACAAATTAAGCACCAAGTAATAGATAGCACGACCAGATCCGCCAAAGCGGTCTTCGACCTGGACCTCAAGAAGGCGTTTGACAGTGTCAAACACTCTACAATACTGATGCAAATAAAGTAATTGGGAGTCATTAAGCGGACGTACGACTACAGTGCGCGATTTTGTCGCGGGCAGGACAGCAAGGATCACGTTGGGAGAGCTCGAGTCCGGGGATATTGAGATGGGCAGCGCCGGCACTCCTCAGGGCTCAGTGATCTCGCCTATGCTCTTTAACCTCGCACTCATAGGGTTGCCGGCTAAATTGGAGGAGATTGACGGGCCCCGCCACAGCCTATACGCTGATGATATCATCATGTGGGTAATGCAGGGATGCGTCGGATAAATAGAACAGACACTGCAGAGAGCCATCGACGCTGTTCAAAGTTACTTAAAAGGCACAGGCCTTTTAAAAGGCACAGGCCCTGCTCCGCTGAGAAATCGGAGCTACTGGTCTACAAACCTACGCGCAGGGGTCGCAAACCGAGAGACAGCGAGCAGAGTGGAGAGAACGTGGAAGGAGAGATACGGCTGACGACCGCGGAGGGCCACGTCATTCCCACCGTAGAGAGCATACAAGTATTAGGTGTGCACCTCGCAGCCAACGGGCACAACGGCGAAACCATACATAAGTTGGAAAACGGGGTAGACCAGACCACCAGACTGCTAAAACGCATTACTAACAGGCACAGCGGCATCAAAGAAGGCAATACGATTCGTCTCGTGCACGTCTTTGTCCTCAGTAAAATCACGTACGTTGCTCCTTACTTGAAGTGGCAGATTGCCGACAAAGAAAAATTAGAACGCTTAATCGGGAAAGTTTATAAGCAAGCCTTAGGATTACCAAAAAATAGGAGCACGGCGAAATAGTTGAAACTAGGATTGCACAATACGCTGGACGAATTGGTAGAAACGCACAGCATAGCCCAATGCGAACGACATTCAAAAACGAAAACGGGCAGGTACATCCTCGAACAACTAGGCATAGGCTATCATACGCAACACGGAGGAAAATCAGGTGTACCCGTTAGGGTGAGAGACAGAATAATGGTCCCTCCGTTACGGCAAAATATGCACCCTGAGTATCGCGCTGCTAGGAGAAATAAACGCGCGCAAGATTTGCAGAGGAAATACGGCAAGTGCATAGTAAGCGGTCTCCGTCGACGCGGCCCGTTACGCGCGCAGGCGCGGCTACGTAGCCGCGGTGGTCGACCACGAAGGCGAATGCAAGACGAGCGTTACGGTTAGAACCCAGCACACAGAGACGGCCGAGGAGATGGCCATCGCCCTTGCGGTGGCCATCACCGAGGCCGAAGTGGTGATCAGAGACTCGCATGTGGCGATACGAAACAATGCTAACGGCCGGGTGTCCCAGGAGGCGCTACGAATATTGGCGATCAACGAGGACAGAATCCGAAACAAAAATGACACATTTGTGATAGGAATCCCGCACACACACACTGCCCACTGGCCGGCAACGAGGCTGCAGACGCGGCGGCTCGAGAGCCTCACGAACCGAGCTGCTGCGCCTGCCGATGCCGCCTCTGCCGAGGTCACACGCGGGGAAGTGTGGGAGTGGGGCGAATGTATGACTAGCTACAGTGAGATTACACAGCGCTACAAGCTAGCTAGGCGTAAATACCCACCACCGCATAGCAAATTATCTAAGAAGCAGGCAGTTGCATATAGGCAACTCCAAACACACACTTATCCAAATCCAGCGATCTTTCGCCTCTGTTACCCTAACCTGTATACGACAGATTAATGCGAAGCGTGCGATACCCGGGCAACCTTGGGGCATATGTTATGGGAGTGCTTATGCATATGCTATGGGAGTGTTATGGGAGCCGCAGCAGCTAGATTCCTGTTCTGCAGACCTCCACCTAGTTTTCGTAAATACCATCCGTGTAAAGGCTAATCCCAGTTTACCTCCTGACCATCGTTCAATACATGTTTTCAAGCCACTATCAGGCAGAAGCAAAACACCTATCGATCAGTGTAATCGAGCGGCTTCTGGACAGCGACGATTATGTCGTGTCCTACGCTTCTTGGCGCTGGTGTCAGTCCATGGCAGTCGCAGCCACATTACAGAGCGTTAGATTTCAGCGTGCTGACAGCTGTACGTCTTATAGGTTACTTAAGAAACGGCGTTCATGCCCATGACACCACACACCACTTTGCTTCCTCACCTTGCTCCGTTGCCTCTAGATATCTTGTTAATAGGATAATAGGTAGTATTCTTAAAGAACATTCCAGTCACCCATCTTTTAACTATAGGATAATGACAGCCATCGGTACGCCTACACACCTGTTTCATCGTATTTTCAATATCGTTAAATGGTCGTCATTACTCGGCGTAAATAAAAGTTACCTAAACATTTTGTACGTGTATATGCCACTTCAGTTCGTTCATTATGCTGCCTCTCTTCTCTTCGTGCACATAGATTCTTACTCATGGATTCTTTTCTTTGTCGGAATAATCAAAGCGCCATAATGCTCTCAGCTTTGTGCATTAACTACTGCTTGTGACAAATGTACTTTATTCCGGGCGTTTTGCACTGCGCTCTACTCAATCGTCCATCTGCATTTTCAATATAGTTGAAAGTACTCTGTGCGCCTTGGAGTGGACAAGATGCATAGGTTGCAGCGACTCTCGTGGAGCCCGCTGGTTAGGCGGGAATAACAAAAAGCAATATCTACACTGAAGTACATATATCGTTTGTTGCCCATCCACATATTTTGAAAGTGGTTATTTTCAAATAGCGCTGAAGTTATGCTGGTGTTTCAGATGCCCAAATGACACTGCGAGAATATTTAAACCTCGGTAGCAGAACGTTGACTCTTCGTTGACATGGCAGCATACAGCAAACATATTACTTTACATTTACATCTGGGTTGTATCGCGTGGAATTCGCGTCAAATGTGCGATGTTTTTTTGGTTACTACTAGAACCCATCGCGAGATTCCACTTCTCCAACAAAGTCGCTCGTACGTCACAAACCATGCAAACGCGAGAGCTCATAGTCACTCATGAGGGCTGTACGCTGTAGCCATTTATGTTCACAGCTGTTGTTGGTGAGAAAGACCCTAACTTACCGGGCAGTCCGTCCGAGACTCGACGCTCACACATGCGCTCGATGGCCGAGCTCGCGTAGCCGTAGTTTGTTTGACCGGCGTTGCCACGTCCGGAACAGATTGAAGAGAAGACCACGAAGTGATCAAGACCGGGGCATCGTTCCCGCGACACTTCGTCCAGACTTTCGGTAATGAAGACTTTAGGCTTGAACACCTCTTCGTACATCTGTGCCGTTTGGTTCTCGATCAACGCATCGCGAAGCACCTACGGAAAAGCAAATCTGAGCGAGTGCTTCCAAACGAACGGAAAGCACATTGGCTTTACGCGACTTCCAGGGCCTTGTAGTGAAGCATTCACAAGTGGGATTAATGAAATTATACATAAGTAAGCCCAATGGAATAGCGGCCGTCACCCATCACCGCAGTCCACCTAAGCCACCACCGCCATGGCGGTTTTCGTGGTGGTCACTCAACAGAGGGCGATGTACCACACATCGTCCCACGTTCACTGAATATCGCCCTCTACGGCACTGAATATCACAAACACTCTAAGTTAGGTACGTCAACCATAGAATTATCACACGTTGCTAGAAGCCTGGGAGTCATTTTTGAAGAAGGCGATGTGTAGTTTGAGGGCGATGTGTGAACCACACATCGCCCTTTGTTGCACTGAATGTCGCCCTCTGCGGCACTGAATATCACAGGCAGTCTAAAGTTAGGTACGTCAGCTGTAGAATTATCAGGCATTGCTAGAAGCCTGGGAGTCATTTTTGAAAGACATATGACGTGGACAGATCAATTGAATGCCACCTTAAACAAACATTAAAAAATTGTAGGAATATTATGCAAATTTTGTTACGTCCTGCCACAGAACATGACGTTGTTAATTTACAAGTCTTTGTTTTTGTTAACTTATCTTATTGTTACTTAGTCTGGGGCAATGCCACCAAAACCAACATCGAGAAATTGCACAAACTTCAAAAGAAAGCCATTCGAAACATCGTTAGTGCCGCATACGACGCACACACGGAACCAATTTTGAAGGCTCTGAACTTATTTTCAGTGAATGAACTCTATCGCACAATCTTAAAGGGCCCCTAAACCACCCCCGACATTTTTTTGAACATTTCAAGTTAGCACGCGCATCAAGTTGAAAATGCCGTCACGATGAACGATGTCAAACGCGGCAGCGCTACGCGCCGCGGGCGCGCCACAAACTCGAAAAACAATCCCGTGCGCCTCTCCGGCCAGTTCCGGCATGCCAATGTTAGCCGTGACGACATTGTGGTTTTTGCTGACGTCAAAAGAGTCCGAGCTCCACTTATTGGTCGAATGAGGACGTCGACTTCCGGTTAGTCTGCTAGAAAATGCACGCGCTCCCTGCCTGTTTGTTTTCCTCGTCGTGTGTCGTTCGAGTGGTGTTCGCGTGTGAATTCGTAAATGCGCTACGCTACGCAAGTGCAAGTGAGGTACAGCCGACTAGAAACTGCAGCAACTCTCCGAACACGACGAATAGCGCTAACAGAGAGCGTTGGCACAGCACCAACGAGACATTTGCGCGAACGCGGGAGCCCGGCGGAGGCAAGTCAACCGGATGCGCGTCATCGGCGATGTATGTCACGTGACATTCGGAGGAGCACTCGGCGAGGAGGTGGCACTGGCAAGCGGCCGGCGGGCGCAGGAGAGGGTGAAACAAGCAAGCGCCGCGTTTTAATAATCAAACGGGTGTAACTCGGCTATTTCTGCACCGTTTCGAAAAATTCTTGCGGCTGCGTGTTTCTTGCGGACACCGGTACAAAAGCAACACCACAACTAAATTTCGACCTCTTGGTGGTTTAGGGGCCCTTTAAAGAAACGCTACACATCGCCTACGAAAAATAATGACATATTTTTCACGGAATTGTCTGGGCTAAGTCGAGCTGAACACGTGCGCACTTTAAGGGTCCGTGAAGACTGGAGGTTGCCCAGAACGCGAACAAATTACGGAACTCACATGTTAAAATAACAGTTACCGTTACTAATTATTAATTCAGAGTAACATACGTAACACTTTCCCGTACTTAATTCGCATGTGTGTGATAATAAATGTATTTGTATCGAGTGCATCTCAATCTTCTGTACCAGTGCCTTTTTCTTTTCTTTTACTGTGTTACTATTGCTTTCATTCGCTGCTGTGTACAGACCTACGACATTACCTTTTTTCAGTTGCTAGCATATTTATGATGTTCCAGTGAAGAGAACTGCCATGTGTCCGTTTTGCCTTTTTGTACACTGTATCCCATGTTTGCCAAACCCGGGGGTACGGACTCTGTCAAGCCTGATCTACGGCTTTTTTGTCTGTACCCACAAAGCTTCATTGAGTGTTTTTGAAGCTGAAAATAACCCTGATTGATGGACTGATTGATTGATCGATTGATTGATTGATTGATTGACAGTTATTTCGGCTAAGGCCAATTTGACTGAAGTGGAATCAAGTTGGCCAAGGCAGGGCAAATTAGAAATCGTTGGGGAAACCTTCCTCTCGCAATGGAATTAATATAGGTGCGTAATAATGATGACAGTAACGACTGCAGTCCTAACGTAGAGACATAGCAAGAGTGGGAAAGCTACGCAGCGCTGAAAGGCAATAAAGATAAAAAAAATTACACCATCTCCCCATAGGGGACCATGGGGTGATGCGGAGCATCGCTGGGAGTTTCAACGGTCCTATTTAACGGCGGTGTTTACAGGTGTGCAGTTTTCGCTGTTACCTTTGCGGTGAACCTTGCGTGTTGTTACGTTGTTAACTTGGTTCGTTACCACGCATCGCGTGACCGTTGTCAGAGTGGGGGCTGATGCTGATGCGTACTTGCGTCAACCCATTCGCTGGCGGAACTGGTGCTTCCATCACACACTACCAACTTCTTTCATCGGAGAATGAGGAGATACTACTGAAGCGAAGCGCGCGCGCGCTCTCTACCCGCGTTATTTATTGCAGCAGCTGTTGGAGAGAGGGAAGGGAGAGGAGAGTCGCGCATGCGTAGTGTGAGTGCGGACGCCGGACGCGTGACATACCCGTGAGCAAGAGATGCTGCGCATCTAAAGAACAACACTATCTCCCGCTGAAGGGGACCACGAGGCGATGCGAAACAGCACGGTGGGTCCACACCGCGTTTGCATCGGTTTGACGCTAGCAGACGCTGCCTGCATCAGCCATTTCTCTCGCGGCAGAGGGCGCGTTCTCGTTCCTTGCCAGGTGGCAAAGCGTTCATCGAAGAAATAGCGTTTCCACAGTCAACGCGCGCCGTTCGAAGAGGACAGGAGGACTGCCGAGAGGAAAGGAGAATGCGCATGCGCAGTGTGGGTGTGGACGCCGCAGGAGGGAGGTAGTGAGATAGCCCCGACCATAAGCTGCTTCGCATCTAAAACAACAACAAAAAATTGGCAGATGCCACGTGCAGTGATAGTCAAGGAAATGCGAACCACCCATAAGGAATCGTAAAGTGTTTTTGCATTGTTGTCTCGCTATACGGAGTTTGGTACATATGCAGTTAACGAAGCGGCCGCAAGAGCACCATGACTGTGGCATGTAAACCATGCCGCTCATACACGCATATCATGATTCTAACGTTATGACCTGTCATTTACGTTCGCCATGCAGTCGTGTTGTGCCGTGGCAGTTTTGATATACATCCCATTAAGGAAACGAGTGGCATGTAGATCATGCCGCTCATGACATAGATGTCAAGATTTTCGTGTTATGACCTGTCATTTATGATCGTCACGCAGTCATGTTGTGCCAAACCGATTGATTGATTGATTTGTGGGGTTTAACGTCCCAAAACCAGTTCTGATTATGAGAGACGCCGTAGGTCTCCGGAAATTTTGGCCACCTGGGGTTCTTTAACGTGCACTGACATCGCACAGCACACGGGCCTCAACATTTCGCCTCCATCGAAATGCAGCCGCCGCGGCCGGGATTCGATCCCGCGACCCTCGGATCAGCAGCCGAGTACCGTAGCCACTAGACCACCGTGGCGGGGCATGTTGTGCCAAACCAATTTTCGTACACATCCCATTAACAAAACGGCAGTATAGCGACAGGACCATGGCATGTAAATCACGTCGCTCATGACATGCATGCCACGATTCTCATGTTATGACCTGTCATTTACGTTCGTGATGCAGTCATCTTGTGGCATGCCAATTTTCGTATACATCCCGTTAACGAAACGCGTCGCATGTAAATCATGTCGCTCATGACATGCATATCACGATTTTCATGTTGTGACCTGTCAGTGATGTTCGTCACGAAGTCATGATGTGGCATACCAATTTTCGTAAATATCCGATTAGCGAAACGGCCAGGAGAGCACAAAATCATAGGCAGCTAGATAGATAGATAAATAGATCGATCGATAGATAGATAGATAGATAGATAGATAGATAGATAGATAGATAGATAGATAGATAGATAGATAGATAGATAGATAGATAGATAGATAGATAGGCTCAAACTCGCCGAAGTTCGCCAAAAAATGCTTCGCATTTAAAAATGAGGCGTGGCTCCGGTATTGCAAACGCCAATGACCAGCTGAGCAGTGGAGGCTTAGCCAAGCATTTCAAAGTGCAGTAAAGGAGCAGCAATTTCTTAGCAAAACCATACCTAGTTTTCCCTGCACTATAAAGCCATCTCTCTCGTTTAAATGCGAAGCATTTCTTAGCGAACTTCGGCGAGTTTGAGCGTATCTATCTATCTATCTATCTATCTATCTATCTATCTATCTATCTATCTATCTATCTATCTATCTATCTATCTATCTATCTATCTAGCCGCCTACGATTTTGTGCTCTCCTGGCCGTTTCACTCATGAGATGTTTACGAAAATTGGTATGCCACAACATGCCTGCCTGGCAAACATAACTGACAGGTCATAACATGAAAATCACGATATGCATGTCATTAGTGGCATGATTTACATGCCACGGTCTTAGTGCACTCCTGGCCGTTTCGCTAATGGGATGTTTGCGAAATTTGGTATGGCACAACATGACTGCCTGACGAACATAAATGGCAGGTCATAACATGAAAAGCATGACATGCATCTCATGAGCGGCATGATTTACATCTCACAGTCCTGGTGCTCTCCTGATCGTTTCGTTAATGGGAGTATACGGAAATTGGCATGCCACAACATGACTGCATGACAATCATCAGTGACAGGTCATAACACGAAAATCATGACATGCATGTCATGAGTGACATGATTTACATGCGACGGCCTTGGTGCTCTCCTGGCCGTTTCGATAGTGGGATGTGTACGAAAATTGGTATGCCACAACATGACAGCATGACGAACACAAATAACAGGTCATAACATAAAAGCATGACATGCATGTCATGGGCGGCATGATTTACATGCCACCCGTTTCGTTAATGGGATGTATACCAAAATTGCTATGGCGCAACACGACAGCATGAAGAACATAAATGACAGGTCATAACATTAGAATCATGACACGCGTGTCATTAGCGACATGGTTTACATGCCACAGTCATGGAGCTCTTGCGGCCATTTCGTTAACTTCATATGTACCAAACTCGGTAGAACGAGACAACAATGCAAAAACACTTTACGTTCCTGATGCGTGCTTCGCGTTTCCTTGACTCCCACTGCACGTGGGATCTGCCAATTCTTTTTCGCTATATATGTGCATCTTTTCGGGGCGGAGCTCCTTACGCGGTGGGTCGTTCCATCCTTTGTTGTTGTCCCTCGTAGCCACCTCGTCTACTTCGTGAAGTGCTCACTAGATGGCGTGATGGCGCTGCGATGCTCGCTTCATTCAGAGGTATGGGAACGCGTAGTATGGGAGCACATGGCGCACGAGACCGCTAGGTCTCGTGCTCGCTCTTGAATCCGCTCGCTCTTGAATCATCTCAGAATGATCACGAGATGGCGTTGCGGTCCTGCTTAGCTACTACGTGAATTGATCAATAGATGGCGCTGCGGCGCTCGCTGCTTGGTTGTCGCGTCGGAGCCACGCCCGCGCTCGCCCTCGGCGCGTGCATCCCGGCGTGCCAGCTCTCTCAGTCTTCCATCTGCTGTCTTGTGAGAGAGAGAGACAGAGATAGAGAGAGCGAAAGGCGCGCGTTGACTATGGAAACGCTCTTTCTTCGATGAACGCTCTACCAGCTCGCAAAGAAGGAGAACGCGCCTTCACCCGCGAGAGATAACGTTGACGCAGGCAGCGTCTTCTAGCGAGTTTATTGATTGAAAAATACCAACTGCTCGCACTGGAGAACCGTTCACCGGCCACCCATATATATATATGTAGGCACTGGATCTTGACTTGCAATGAAGTGCCGGTGGGAGATTTCACTTGTGCGTAGTTGAGCCATAAGGATTCGTAGCGTGCGCGTTAACTAAATTATTGCGGAACTCGGCACGATCTATGATGAACTTCCGGAGCTTCGCCCACTGATCATCGTTCACTCCGTGGATATGCGCGGATTTTTTCTCTCCCTTTGTGTGTGTCTCAGTGTCTCGTTACTTCAACAATAAACGACATGTGTTACAATTACCGGAATAAGTAAACCGTATGACTTCCATAAATGTATGTTCTGCAAACACTGATGCCTTGTCGTTATGATGCTCGCCTTCGGACTGCGGGTGCCTAGCTTCAATTCCGCCCTCACCGAAAACATTACTGTGTTTCATTGCATCTTGCTTTCTTTCTCTCTTTCTTTCTGTTTCTTTGTTTCTTTCTTTCTGCTGTTGGCCCGAGAGAAAACACGCGCCCGTATTTCCCTTCTGCGCTACCCTACTTTTCTCCTCCTGGCAGAGGGTCGAAGATATCGCTAATTAATCGCCCCATCTTCCTTTTCGACTTCCAGAAAAAGGACAGCGGAAGCGAGCTCGCGAGCTCCCTCTCGTGCAGCAAGCAGAAGCTGCGGACGATACGCTAATCATAATCGAAGTTCTAGGAGCTCCGCTGTAACATGCAAGAACTCGTGCAAAAGAAAACGTAACCACACAAATCGAGGAACGAAGAAAAAGAGCTTTACATTTCCGCGAAATGCTCACAACGGTAACTCTAAAAACCTTTCAGCTTTAGTCAAGGATTATTACCACTCATGTTCGATTGGGATTTTCTCCTTTGGCTCTCTGCGGGTGGAAGAACTCTGGGCAGAAAGCCGCAAATATAAGCAAAGGAGCAGCAGTATTAAAAGCGATAGCGCAATCTATGGTAGGGAGAGCTATGGTACGCATACCACACATTTCAGCCAAATGACTCAGATCGCTTAGGCCGATGACTTCTACGGCGAGAAATTTAGATAAGGCAGAATTCTCGATTGCCGCGTTTCCATTTGGCATGACTAAGCTAGATGAAAATGAAAGAACATTGAAACGGACACTTTCGCTAATAAATGTAAAAACAGTAAAAGGAAAATTTCCACATTGTTGGGGCTTTGTTGGGGATTGAAAGCGCGAGCCCGCGAGAAGAGGCCAATGTGTTTGCTCGTTGTCATGAAAGTATTGGTGTGTATGAGCGCGGAATATACCAGCTTGTACACGTATCGTCTTCAAAAGGAAATCAGAGCCGATTCACGAATTTCCACGTAAGAATACATTATGTGCGCGGTCTTTTAAAGTGCACCAGTGGCTCTCTATGAACTAAAAAGATTTCCTGTTTGCATGCAGACATAACTTGATGTTGCTTATGCGATTCGACTGCCAATTAAGAGAGCAAACAACCTGCCCTAGCATGACAAGAGTCAAGTTGGCCTACCTCGCGATTTCCCGATTTCGTGCTCTCGAGTTAACACACTTGGCGGTACCGTTTCTT
Source organism: Hyalomma asiaticum (assembly GCA_013339685.2). Taxonomy (NCBI): domain Eukaryota; kingdom Metazoa; phylum Arthropoda; class Arachnida; order Ixodida; family Ixodidae; genus Hyalomma; species Hyalomma asiaticum. The sequence goes on along the minus strand of CM023490.1, from coordinate 88,676,145 downwards.
GCAGTTTTAACAAAGAGGAACAACTGAAACTGAACAGCTGGTGCAATATACCCAGCCTGAACTATCTGATCTCTCAGCAGAGAGCTACAAGATTTTCAGATTAGTGAACCTTAGTTCTCACTACACTTTGCAGCTTCAGATGTAGTTGTGAGTTTGACAAATTTGAACGCATAGGAAAGAGTTACACATGCATTATGAGCCCTTTACAGGGTCACACTCGTATTCTGCTGTAACTGTGAATAGCTTGTACAGGGTGTTCCCTTATGAAAGAGAATGCGTGATCACGTGTCATCTAGTTAGCGCCAAATCTGCAGGTGGTGCCAGTCCAGTAGAAGCAAGGACAAATCACGCTTGATGGGAGCATCACATATTAGCAGCAACAAGAGTTAAGTATCAGGGAAAATATTCCTTCTTACTATACCTCTGGTATAACGCCGCGCCTCAGATAAAAATGCGCAGTAATGCGCCTCTTACATTTGCGTACCATCGCTAGGTTGAAAATTCCGCCCACGGGTCCCATAGTTGCTGCCTCGTCGATGACATTTCGGGCACCTTCCTCCGTCGAGGCATCCTCGCTGCTCACGAGTACTGTAGCACCAATGCTACTCCACCGATTGAGACAAAACCGTTGGTACCCGGTCCGCACTCCTTTCCTTGAGACCAAGATGAGCTTGCGGCAGCCGCGAGAGACCATCCACTCTGCCAGCTCCAGACCGAACCCGCCCAGGCCACCGACAATGATGTATGACTTGTGCTCGTAGAAATGTTGACGCGCTACTGCCCTTAGGGTCACCGGCTGCGTCTCTATTGATGGTGAGCCAGTGTGTTCAGGCCGCATCTGTAATATTAAGAGCATACTTACAGATTCTACCGAGATTTTCGTCATTGGCTGCTTCTTTATCTGGCCTTAATTTGGCGGCTAGGTTGCTGGCTTGTGAAGCTCAAGATTGCTCGATCGAATCCCCGCCATGGAGGCCATATTTCAATGAGGCGAAAAGGAAAAAAAATGAAAGAGATACACTGTGCACTTAGACTTAGTCGTACGATTTTCAAACTCCAGGTGTCAAAATTTCTCTGGATATGCCTGCACTATGACACGTGCGGCATAATCATATCGTGGCTATGACACCTAAAACGCCTTCAGTGACCATTATTATCTTTCCTGGTTTACAGCACTTGCAGCTTACAGATATTCTTACGCTATCAAGATTGTTATATGAGGATTCCTTCAGAAATTTTACGGTAAGCTCATGCCATTCGTAACGGATGCATGCGGTTACCAAGCCGATGCACGCTCGGTTAATAATAACGGCCGGTTAAGGGCAACTAGTTGTAGGAAAGTGAAAGAAATAGAAATAAAAACACCACACGAAACTATATTGCCATTCAGTAGCGACTAAATAGTGTAAGCTATGTAAGTGTGAGCCCGCGCTCAGAATTGATGCGGTTTTACGTGAGAAAAACCTGCTATGATTAGGAGGCATGTCCCGCAGTGGACGGCTCCGGAGTAATTTTGATGACCTCGGGTTCTTCAACCTGCACGTAAGCGCAAGTACACGACTATTGTTTTGCATTTAGCCACCACTGAAAGGCGGCCGCCGTTGCCGGGATTCGATCCCACGACATCAAGCCTCGCAAGCCGACACCTAGCAGCTGCGCTATTGCGCCGATTCGACTGTGCAAGAATGCGGCCGCGCTCACAAAATGTGGAATGGCTGTTATTTTACTTTCGCATGGTTCTTTTGCCAATGCTATATAAATAAACCGAACAAAAGTGCCTTCATCTCTTCCACGATTGTGTTTTCCACTAGGACCACCGCCAATGAAAAATTTTCCTGAGCTACGACAATGCCGACGAGTGACCGTCACATGATCTTCTTCGTCGGCTTGTGAATTTTAACGCGAAAGCGTTAAACAGCTCGTTTAGCAGAAATTCCGCCATCGGTGTCGGCGTCGTTTGTGAGCGAAAACTCGCCCGTGACCGAAAAGTAGAGAAAAATGCAAATAAAATACAGAAGACAAATTTTCGGTCCCATTGAGTATCGAACCCGGGCCGTTTGGGTCGCAAGCAAGTGTCCTACTACAAAGCCACGATGTTTTTTTTTCTTTCCTTGTCGCCACTCGCCATCCGTACATAAAAAAAAATTTGGACCATCTCGAGCGCTACATATTACAGATGGCCCACCATGGCATTACCATGGTAAATTAGAATGGTTTTATCTGCAACACAGGTTCTACACGAGGTACCCATTCAGGTACACATGGTTGGGCACTTCTAAAAATGTTAGCGCATCCTCATGGAAGTACTGTCGAACAGGTTTTGCATCAACAACATTGTGACGTACAGCCATTCTAGATTTCCATATGCCATGAAGGCCCAGTAACATAAGAGTGTCAAATGGTACACCGTCATCGTTTTCCACTGGCAAGAACCTTATTCCACGGGCATTTATGGGTGAGTATTTTTTGAAGGTACGTTGGAGGATATCCCAGAAGAACACCGCATCCCAACATTCTATAAACACATGTTCGATTGCTTGAGGTTTTTTGCACAATGAACAGTCTGTACTCCACGGAACAAATAAACCCTTTTCCCCCATCCATCTTTTGACATGTACGGCACCAGTATGTAACTGGATGAAGAACGTCTTGACCACCGGGTGTACCATCATTCTTTTAACACGTTTCAGGACGTCTTGACTGGGGCCGGAAGAGAACAAGGAGCGATATACAGGAACAGCCAAAATAGTGTTTACCACATCTTCATATAATTTTTTTACGTGATACACTGTTTAAGTAATCTAAAGAAAACCGAGTCACTAGGAATTCATATGAGATGACTACTTCTCTGTAATAACCTCGTAGTTTTCCAGGTAGATGCGCGGAGGAGATAATATACTCAGGCAGGGCTTTACACAAACGCAACTGGCACACAGTTAGCAAAAAGGTGTCCTGGTTGTCCCTTAAAAATAAAAAAACGACCAATTTGCTGCTTAACAAACATATGAGCCAAGGCCACCGTTGCGAACGCTCCGAAAGAGGTTCGTTCAGCTAGTGCGCTTCCATGGTGATCCCCAAATGAACACGGCAAACACACGATGCAGCTTTTTTATATTCAAACGCGAGCAATGCAATACTTGCAGTACGTACCACAGCTTGATTACAAGAAAAATATTGCAAGCGGTGGCACGCCCAAACACTGATAAGTCCCAACCCTTCCACTTTCCGACTTCGTAATTCTGCATTTTGGATGCTCCAATACGGGTCAGTGTCAGTGTAGTACTGAAGGGGTACTCCCAAGTACTCCACTGGGGTTTATGTCCATTTGATACTAAGCAATTTGGTCGGTGTTAAATCCCATTGCCCATGCCACAATCCTTATCATTTCTCCCAGTTGATAGCACTGCCACTGAGGACGCAGCCACGACGTCACTTGCAACTGCTTCGACAAAAAAAAACACTACATACATGTCATGTAGTGGAGGGAGGCTCCTTAACGCATTTTGTTCGGCAGGTGTCACGACGAAATGAGCCCATTCGGCGATTTTTAGGCTCATTCAGCGCTTTGTAGGAGGAATAAACTTTACTGAACACATCAAACAAACATTACATAATGGGCTGCCATCTGTGAGACATTGTGAAAAACATGTCTCGACTACCATGGCCTCCGAGGTGGCGGGCGCGCCCGCCATCTCGGAGGTCATGCGAATACAGCGGAGCCGATATGGTTCCGCCGTTCTAGGACAGGGAACATATCATATCAAGCAAACAGCAAACATTATTAGACAACGTGCTGCTTTCCATTTCACCGATCATAACGCGATCTTGTTGCGGCTGGCCGGAAGAGGTCTCCAGAAGAACAAATCGAACAGCTGCCAGATAGTTAACGCAAGAAGGACGACAGAATCTGGCCATTTACGAATGAAAGTGTCACGCCTACGTGCTGTTCATAAAACAGGACCACGTGACTACATCAATGTACAATATGTTCATGAAGTTGATATAAAAGTGCTGTTAAATAGATTGAAAACCTCTACCATTACTATAAATACGTGGCGCGCGCGTTTGTGTGTGTGTGTGTGTGTGTGTGTGTGAGTGTGTGTGTGGGTAACAACACATATTAATAAGTATGCACTGAGTGGTTGAAGTGCGCACTAGGGGCCGGATTTCGCTATCGCGTTCAACTCTTAAGCGCGAAACTTAAGGGTCCCCCAATTTTTTCAACACAAACCTTGAATCTCTATTGCTTTTATCCGCAACTGCTAAGGAGGTGTTTACGAACTACTTTTCGACTTGTAAAAGAAAAAAGAAGCTGCGCACTATATGACCTGTTGCGACATATATGGGTGTATACCCTAAATTAACGTTACCTGTCGGAAGTGTCACGCAGGCCGAATGTCAGAGAGGCTACGGTCATACTTAATAGTTATTGTGAGAAATTGCGGTCTTCCTCGACCAGTTAGAGCGACGTGACGTGCGAGTTTCTCAATACAAGAAGGCATTATCATGATTTTGCTTATAAAATGCATATTTACTCTCAGAATCGTCTTTCTTTTTTCGTGAGAGGTGCGAGTTACACCATTGGTTGGGAAGCAAAGCGTAGGCAAGAGCAAAATAATATGGTCCATCCGAAGTCTCAGAACACCACAATATTTCGGAGCTTCCGGTAATCTTCTCAACGATGCCGTGATAGCTCCCCATCTGTGCAAAGAAAAACAAGAGGAACGAGAAAAGCAATGGCAAGATTAAATGAGCCCTCTTTAACGCGATAGCGCTAAGGAGCTGCTACCGTAGAATATTCGCCGTCGGCATACGTGTCGGCGCCAGTGTCGGTGTCGGAGTCGGTCTTCCACGGCCGAACTAATCACTCGAGCTATCCTGCTGTTTCCCGAAGCATTCGAACATACGAGCCTTCCGCCATGGCGCAAATGCGTTGTTCAACAAAATTCAAGTTCTCAATGTAAATCCCGTGAATCACAGAAAAATCGCGTAGACTGCTACATAAGTAACGCTTGCACACGTGGTTCCTCGGACTGTAATTTGAATGCAAGAGAAAACATAATTCTGTTACAAGGAGACAATGCGAACGGACCCAATGACTCTATAGCGTGCATTCTTCAAGGTGAAGCTTAAGCGTTCTCCAACATTTTGTTCTGCAAGGACAAGCCAAAAAATAATGATTTATTCCCGTAAAGCATCTTCGTTGGGAAAAGGTTGACCATCGCCACTGACGTCACAGCAATTGTACTCCCCCACCCCCACCCGTTTTCTTCCTTCCTTCCCTTTTTCTGGTTTTTTTTTCTTGACATTGACACACCTGAGGGGGGCCTGACTATTCCATGGCTTGACTATTGTGTCCAGCCGTGGAAACCACTTAGTAAAAAGGGGAGGGAACAAAAGAAAAAAAAGGGGGCAGAGGGGGAACACAATAATAATAATAATAAAAAAGGAGGGGGGGGGGGACATGATGCCCGCATATGACACAGGTTGTCTGCTTTCCCTCCACTCTCTGCTCAGTTTCTTTCGGGTTCTAGATCTTTCCTGTCTTCTTTCTTTTCTTATTCTTTCCTTTTTCATGTTTTTCTTTCTTCCTCTTTTATGAAAATCTCTCTCAGAATGGTATAAATAGAAGCGGAACTACAACCATAGGCATTCCTGATGAAGGCCGGTCTCCGGCTGAAACGTTGAATAAACGCTTTCCGCATTTTTGTTGCCAATTCCGAGGTCTACTACTCATCTCTATCTTTCTTTCTCTCTCTCTCTCTCTCTCTCTCTCTCTCTCTCTCTATATATATATATATATATATATATATATATATATATATATATATATATATATATATATATATATATATATATATATATATATGGGTGGCCTGTGAACCTGTGAACGGGTCTCCAGCGCTACCAGTCGGTATTTCTCAATCAAGAAACTCGCTAGAAGACGCTGCCTTCGCCAACGTTGTCTCTCGCGGGTGAGGGCGCGTTCTCCTTCTTTGCGAGCTGGTAGAGCGCTCATCTAAGAAAGAGCGTTTCTATAGTCAACGCGCGCCTTTCGCTCTCTCTCTCTCTCTCTCTCTCTCTGTGTCTCTCTCTCTCTCCCAAGACAGGAGATGGAAGAGTGAGAGAGCTCGCGCGCGGGGACTCCGGGAGGCACGCGCCGAGGGCAAGCGCGAGCCTCCCGGCGTTGCATGGCGTTGCATGGTATTGTGAGTGGTGTAGGTTACACGATACGCGTGACAACCGACCCACACCTTAAGGAGCTTCGCCCCTAAAAAGACAAGGAATATTTTTGCGCCCTCGACACACAATTATTGAACATACAATAAACTTGTGTCTTGACAATGACATAATTTGTATTGTTGACGAGATTAAAGCTTTGGGAGTCATATTTACAGAAATATTATCATGGAAAAAAGAATGTACAGCACGTGTGTAACAAGTGAAATTCCATCGCTGCACTCATCAAGAAAAACCGTCAAATATTGCAGAAAAAGCTAAACGTTTAATATAGAATGGATTATTTTTATCAACGTTTAACTGTTGTCACCTTGAAAAAACTCAGTGTATGCCAAAAGCGAGCAATTCGTGCAATAGCCAACGTTTCATATGCTACTCACACTGCCCCTTATTTTGGAGCATTCAATATACTTCAGCTACGCATTTCGTCTTTCCTGTACATACCAGCTCGCCGTAAGAACCCACAACACAGACTTCATCAGTTCGTTTCGCCTAACAAGACGTCACTATGCATACGACACAAGTAGTCCGGACCCTTGCCTCGAGTCATTATGTCGAACAAACTATAGAAATCAGTCGACAACATTCCAACTAGCTTTACTCCTAAACAAATACGCTAAATATGGCATAGCCGCTGAGACGGCCTCAACGCGCACCTTTCACTCGATCTTATCGGGAGAAGATAAAACTCTGTTTCTCACTAGCATCTAGTCGTGTTCATCAGTTGCAGAATGCTATGTATGCGTTATCTGATCGCGCATGGCGTTTCTGTTTACTTTCTTGTACTGATTGATTTGATTTGTGGGGTTTAACGTCCCAAAACCAGTTCTGATTATGAGAGACGCCGTAGTGGAGGGCTCCGGAAATTTCGACCACCTGGGGTTCTTTAGCGTGCACTGACATCGCACAGCACACGGGCCTCAACATTTCGCCTCCATCGAAATGCAGCCGCCGCGGCCGGGATTTGATCCCGCGACCCTCGGATCAGCAGCCGAGTACCTTAGCCACTAGACCACCGTGGCGGGGCTTACTTTCTTGTACTCTTTCTTTTTTTTTTTTTCAAAGTCCGCACTTTGCTTTCTCATTCTCTTTCCAAATATTTCTTGGCTGTTTTTTTTTATCTGAATTTTTTGTGCTATGCGCTGAAAATAACTTTCTCACCTACAGCGCTTATCGTACTCGTTCAGATAAACCAAGGCTTCTAATTTCGCATGTTAAAGAAAACTGCCCACAGCTTGGAAAATTTATTTCTACTTAGTTTTCAATCGAGTGAATGTCACGTTCATATCGTCTACATATGATTATAGTAAGTTTTGCTCTCTTGTTGTACTTCCTAAGCCTTCGCAGTCTATTCTTGCATTATTTACCAACTTAGCTGTATAGGTTACATTACTTTCGATTACGACACGCTTTTTTTTTATCCTCCCCCTTTTTTTTTCTTCTTTCTAGTCGCATCGGTGTGTATCACCATGTATAATGATTCATAAATGCAGACCTTATGTTTTTCGAGGTTCCGCTATATTTGGCCACTTACTGTCATAGTGACTTCAGTTCTAATGTGTTTTATTTACAGCACAATCATTTCTTGTACTTGGCTCATGTTGCGGCTGGACTTTGTAGGGGGCCGGAGCTTTGTGAAGCCGCAGTACCGCGGCTCCTTTCCGTTACCCCCTATATTTTTTTATGAGAAATAAAACGTGATTGATTGAAATTATTTGTATTCTGTAGTTATCTTTGTGTACATCGTTACTTCTGAGCATATGTTGTGTGATTGGCTTCACTTGTTTTGAGATTTTGTTTATGCTGATTCAAACTCCTGTAAATAATACCCTTGAGGAATTGAGAGTATTTGAAAATAAATAAATTCTACAAAAACCTTGCACAAGAACAGATTTCCTGCGCAACAGCACGAAGAATATAGACCTATCATTCCTTGTTATACAAAGCTGCACATAATACAAGCCCTGTAACGTGGAGCTATGGCGCTGCGTAAATTTGAGTCAGGACAGGCGCCACCATTAACTTGGCAAGACGCCGCGCAGAGAAGTGCGCTTGCAAATTAAAAAGAAACTGTCTCTTACTGTCGGCTATTCGCCGCTGATGTTCACTACGATGTCTTAGTTACTGTAAAACATACATGTGGTGTCGCTCCCCCTAAGGAAAGCTCCACGACATCGCGCTTAAAGCACTGCAAGAACTAATTTCCCGCAGCTTGCGTAGACAGCATTAACATATTACGCCATACGTTATAACGTACGCAGAAGAATCGTTCGATGATAAGGAATTCTTAATCTAATACAGGCACGCGATCGCGCTAGAAAAGTATGTGGTTAGCCGTGTCATTGCAAATGCGCACTAAAGGCTCTCATTGATATGCCTAGTCGGTGCGTTCTGATTGAAATATACAGCTTCGTGACTTGATATAAATACATAAACCGAGTTTTGTGGATTCCTCGCACTCTCTCTTAAGTCGTTTTTACGATCACTGTAGTGTTGGATGAGTTGATCAAGGCGGCCTCCTTTAGGCATTACCCTCCCCCCCCCCCCCCCTCCCGCGCCTTTCCAGGCAAATCTCTGCAAACGCTGCAGTAAACTCCCGATTAGGACGTACCTGAATGACCGCCTTCGCCGTGTGTCTCCCGGAGGCGACAAAGCGGAAGGCCTCTTCGACCTGGTCCCGGCTGAACAAGATGACGTCCAAAGGACGCACGACGCCAGATTCGATTCCCTTGCGGACGAGCTCCTGGACGCGACGCAGCTGCCCTCGTGTTACCGCATTATCTCGCATCAGGACGTCTATCATGATTCCGTGGAAGGTGACGTTGTCCAGAAACACGGACATTCCCAGGCTGTTGTTCTCGATGAGGTCGAACTTGCCGATCTCCAGGAAACGGCCATGCGCAGCCAAGCAGCGTACGCTCGCCTTCAACTTGTCTTCGGATAACGAGTTCAGCACCAAGTCCACACCTGAGGTGTAAGTAGTGTTAAAGAAAGTATTGATCAGAACTGCGACCAATAAACAACGCTATAGACCTATTCCATGTTGGTAAACAGTGGTAGGCACGGCGATATAACCAGGGCTTGTATCGACGTCGCGGCGCGGAGGCCCCGCCCACCGCTTGCCGCGGCCCTGCACGGTCGCGCCACCCCCGCCGGCGAAGCGTGTGCGAAAGCTGCCTCCGAGCACGGGGCATCGGAGCGCCGACGGCGTGTTAACAACAGTTTGCGAGGGGCAGCCGCGTGAGATGAAGTTGCGTTAGCTCTGTAGGAAGCATTCAATGAAAGTAGGAAGGAATGCGCCGACGCCCAGCTATGACAAGATGTGAGAAACTGGTTGAAAGGACAAGCACCTTTCCACATGATGCGAATGATCGCGAGCTATCATGTCGGCATCGCTTAATGCGTGTGCTTGAATTCGATAACTAGCGCAAAGATGAACCACCTGCAACAGCGAGACTTCTTTAAAAAATACGACTTGAAGATGCCTCAGCTAAAAAACACTGTTTCGGACTAAAGCCTCTAATCCTTCCGCAGAAACAAATGTAGCGGAATAAGTACTCAAGCATGCCATATTGGTGACGCTGTCACTTGTGTAGATACGGCTGTGATAACGCACACACACAAAAAAAGCAATAACGTGCCAAGAACAAGGCTTTCAAATAACCCCCCGCAAGGCGCATAATCGCGGCTTGCGGCTCTGCCCATACGCTCAGTTCCGATCGCGAAGGCGTGAACTCCTGTAACGACGCGGCAAATTTCAAGCGTGTAGTTCATTCGAGCAGTCTGACAATCGAAAAAAAAAGTAAAGCGCATCACAACCACTACAGCATTGCCAAGGACACTTCTAGTGTGTATGCTATCGCAGCCGCAAGCGATTTGCAAAAGCATCACTGTAATCGGCCCTTCGCTCACGGCTACGCGAAGTAAGCTCTTATATATTTGTTTCACTTGAGTGAATCAAATTCGTATGACGTATCTATAACTTCCCCACTTCAATAATACGCGGCGACCGCGATTACTTCTGCACATCGAGCTAAGCTAATGTGCGCGCTTTGCGGCAAGCGTCATCGCTCTGTGTCCGCACTTTGTTTATGCCAAGAAACTTGGTGTCGAGCATTACACTTGAGAAACTTGTGACAATGCTATTTCTCTCAAATTAAACAAGTCGCACTAACGCTAAGTAATTACACATATGCTTAGTCGTGACGAAAATGTTTAGCGCATAACCGATGAGCCAGCATTACAGCTTCGTCCCTTTCCTTGAGACAGACATAAATAGAAAACCGATAAAAACCTATTGAACATATATTGTGCGTTGCTGAGCAACCAACCTACGGCGCAGGTCATCGGTGAACACCTTTTTCTACATTCGACTGCGGTAAAGAGCACCCGCAGCAGGGAAAACACAGCGGCTGCTACGGTAGGCGCGCCGGAGGATGCCTACCATGCGAAACCAAAACTCCCGACGACAGCGCCACCGCATCTTCGTGACGTAGGCCGGTGGAATAAGTCTACAGAAATTCGAGGAGCTAACCACAGAAGTGAATGCGATATGTGCTCGCGTTCGCTCGTCGTCACCTATTTAATAAGTTTCATAATTGAAATGATTTCAGAATTAGTGCTCAATACGTTTCTCATGACTTAAAATTAAACAGCAAGTCTTTTGTTATGCTAATATATTTCAACTTTTACAAATGAAGTAGGCAGTTTAAAGGCTTAGCTGGCGTTTCGCTTACTTCTGCCGGCGGTGCGCTGTCGTCGCCTCGACGGTGCCGACACCTGATAGCGCAAACGCACAACTCGCAACATGCCCCCGCCCCCTCCCTTGGCGAAGCACAGTAATGCTCTCTCGAGCCGACGAATACGGGCCCGAGAAAGTGGACAGCGCGTTCTCTAAAGGGGCGTCGGACAGGGGAAAGTCATCTTCACAGTTAAGCACCTGTGTCAGGAGTGGAGATCAACCTGGCTTAGAGCAGCGATGCTAGCCAACCAGAGAATGGATGTCTACTGCTCCAGCATTTCGGCTAGGCTTCCAGGCCTAGCCGAAACATTTGAGGAGACATGACGCTTCGCGATACGAACTAGATCACGTCATGCGTCGCGCGACTTGTAGAGAAACTGGAAGCGCGGTGAAAAAGTTAACACAGTTCACGAGCTGGCTTTCTTGTGTTGCTCTGCAAACGATCACTGACAGCAATAATGTCTTGCGAACATGGAATTCTATTCAAGTGGTCCCTGAGCATTATTTATAGTGAGAAGAACATAGGCAACACAAGCAAAACATTGAAATCTGGGACAGACACGCGCCATGAGATGGAATGAGGGGGTGGGGTATCTAAGTTGTGCCCGCGTAAAAAAAAAAGAAAATATGCATCACCGCATAGGTTTGTTATTCCTAAAGTCGATGCTACTAACGCTCAAACGAGAGAGCGGTCGGGCTATTCAACTAGGCCTCACTATTATCACGCCTCTTACGCGTCTAGAATGCTCGTGTGCAGTAAGGCTGTGTGATCCGGTACAGTCCCGTGGACAGCAATGTTTTCTACTGTGGACATTCAACTGTGACGAAGAAATGGTATGCGAGCAACGGGCAAGGAGAGAAACGGCCATCGACTTCAGCAAAGCTCAGCCCTTTCCTGTTCGATCCTGAGAACACTGTTCTGTGAACGAGATAACGCGGTGGGCACACCTCCGGGATTAAAAGTATATACTGCGACAGTTACAATATGGTGGGGACTTTGTTCTTGTGCGTGCGCGCAAGGGCGCGCGCGAACGTACGCGTTGAGTACCGCAGAGACAGGGACCGCGCAAGAGAGGAGCAGGAAGCTCTCCCGCTGTGAAACAGGGGCCGCACACGAGAGGGGCTGCAAGGCGACTAACGAGCGTTACCCGTCTCTGGTGTTGTTAGACACTTGGAAAGAACGAGCTGTGTCCTTATTTCGGCTAACATGTGCATCTTCCATACGGACAGGCAATTAAGTGGACCTTTCTTCTTTCGAGTCGCAGAAAAATGCAGTTCGTAACGTGGGCTTCCAGAAATTTGTTCGTGGGACTACCACTTGTCCTAGTACTTCGCTTTTGAACCACTTTGAACGCCTGGTGTTTGCTTTTCTTGCGAATAGGTTTCCTTCGTGTTCACAACCTAGTAAAGCCTTTCTCTTGAAAGAGCAAAAGGCGCGCACACTTCTTTCGAATCAGAACAAATATTTCGCATGCCACGGCATTAGCAACTGGGTGTGTGACGTTCTGCACAATTTGCTTTGGAGCTTATTCCGACAGTGTTCTATGCAAATACACCTAACCAGTAGCTCTGATGAACCTCAGATACCAGTCGTTCACGCAAGTAGTGGTATTTCGATGCTATGGCAGTTTTACCATAAAGCGCATACTTCGTCCACATCAGCTGCAGATACTCAATTATTTAGAAGCGATTACTATGTGCCTCATAAAGGTTACTGATAATTCTTTCTCCCTATGGATATTTGTAACATAGCCTAATAAAATATGCGGAATTCACCTAAATTATGACTTATTTAAAAAAATAGCTGTACGCGCATAGACGTACCCTATTTATTGGCTGGCAATATTTCAGTATTAATGAAAGTATGGGAGCATGGGAGTTAGCTGGTGGTATTAGTCTTCTGACATCCTTAACTGTTTGAAGTGATGCGTCATCTTGGCGTGTGTTGTCAGTGTTTCTACTTCTTCATATAGAGAAGTAAAATGATTAGCTTGTCGGCTTCCGTCATATGATCATGACTTTGGTATGATATGATCATATGATCTGTACTTAATGGAAGGTAATTGTTCTTGCATTACAGTAAAAAAGAAAGCAGATTGGACAGCATTATGCAACAGTCTTTCACTATCACATTCGGCTTAATGAAATTCATGAATTCACATTGATAAATTTCCCGAAATATGTTCACTTCATTAACATGAGATAGGATAACATGAGGAAACGTCGTTAAAAAAGATAACGAGCCGCTCTCCTACTAACAAGCCTTCAGTAATGCAACTGGTTACCTTGTACTCACTTGACGTTGTCGTCTTGTGGGAATATGGAATGATCTATATAGAAGGCAGCTGTGAACGAGATTAACATATAAGGAGTGGATATCAATCGTAGTATCAAACTTCCTAAATCTGTTAAACAAGACCACCTGCATGCTTTCATTGTGTGCTGTTCGGAGGATATAGCCCTCGGTACTGAGACTTGGCTGTGTTCTGACGTAGGTTACAGTGAAATATCATTATCGAATAACTTTTCCTGGTTTAGAAAAGATAGACCTACATCACGAGGTGGTGGCATCTTAACTGGTGTAAATAAGAACTTCAATGCCATGTTGTCGGTATTTTGTACGCCTCTGAAATATTATACATGGCGCTGCACTTTTCGTCTTCTGTAACTTGCACTGTCGGAGTTCACTTTCTGCCAACGAATCCTTCTTGTGAATCCCTCTTGTGATATTGCTGAAAGGTTTCACGATTCGTCAGGCATTATTCAAACCAAATATGCTTCATCATAAATGATACCTGCAGGAGACTGTAACTGTCCCGCGATTGAGTGGCGGCAATGCAAACCTATCGACAGCACAAGAAATCATGAATACAGGCAGATCCTTGACGTTCTTCCTTTGTTTAGTTTAAGCCAAATATCGCACGCGTGGTGTTTCACTACTAGACTTGTGCTGGCTACACACGCACAAAGCATGGTAGGCCGTGCTCTTCACAGCATGAGTGATTACAATGCCGTCCACTGCGAGTGCACCATAAAGTGAAAAAACCTTGTGAAACAAAGAATATACGACTACAAGAGAACAAATGTAAGCGGACTAAATAATGACCTACTAACATTTTCTAGGCAGTTTTACGAGACACTTTTCCACTTATACTACAAACAAAAATAGGAGGTTCCTTCCAGGGATCCAAACTGACCTTAAAGAAAAATATACGCCAAAGAATACCATCACATCATCAAGCGGATCAAGTGGTTAAAATGTTAAAATGTTAATATACAACATTAAAATGTTGTTTGTTAAGCGTTGTATAAATAAGAAAAAAAATGAATGTACTTCAAGACAAAAGGTTCGAATATGACCAATGACTGGGATTCCTTCCAAAAATAGTCAAGGCTGTGCAAATCAGCAATAGATCCAGCGAAGGGGAAGTTGTACATGGTTTATCACGTATTAGAAAAAAACAACTAGATGAAATTTCGGGCAGTGGAAAATTCGAAACCGTCGTCATTTTCCGCTGCCACGATAAGAAGGAACGGTGAGCCCCTTCTGCCGTATGCTGTTGCGGACGAATTAAATACCTTTTTTTCTGCACAGTGTTTACATCAGGTGAATCAACACTGCCATATGTTAACTTCTTCAGAATAAACACTTCAGTGAGTGACCTCATGAGCACTCGCGATGGTGCGGAGGCTGCTGTAGAAATCATTCCTCTAAATTTGGCACACGGACGAGATAAGACCTGCGCAAAGATGCTGAAACCAACCAAAACAGCCATATCGCATATTTTAGTTACCCTTTTTCGACAATCTGTTGACACGGGATGTGTGCCTGACGCGTGGATGACTGCGCTCATGGGGCCGATATTTAAATACAGTGACCCTTCTTTGGTCTCTTAACTAGAGGCCCATTTCACTAACTAGCATATGCTGTAAATTGCTAGAGCACATCATATCGTCAAAAGCAATGATATTTCTAACGGAACACAAATTCTTTTCCAGCAATCAACACGGTTTGCGTAATAGTCCTTCCTGTGAAATTTAACTTGTTGGATTAATTACTGATCTTGACAAAGCCATTCATGGCGGAATCAAATTGATGCTTTATTCATTGATTTCGCAAGAGGATTTCACAAGGATCCTCACATCCGCGAAATAGTGAAACTAACGAATCTTAACATAAACGGCAAGATAATAAAATGAATCACCCTTAAAACAGCCTCCATCTTTCATATAATCTCGCATAGATAACCCAAAGAAAGTGCATAT
This sequence comes from Hyalomma asiaticum, assembly GCA_013339685.2. Classification (NCBI taxonomy): domain Eukaryota; kingdom Metazoa; phylum Arthropoda; class Arachnida; order Ixodida; family Ixodidae; genus Hyalomma; species Hyalomma asiaticum. The sequence continues at coordinate 88,660,898 of CM023490.1, read as the reverse complement.
TCCTCGAGGTAACACCAGCTGTCCCAATATTTTCTTCCGAACATATGTTGTAAGTGGAACCTTCTTTCCAGATCAACCACCACTATAACTAAACCTGACGCATTCCCACAAGCCTTATCATCTTCCCCAGGAAACTTATTTCCATGTCGCCCATGCGATTCTACATCATTGTTTTTATAACCTGTTTCATGAGGCCCGTTCTTTACTATTGTCGAATCTTCTGCATTTTCTGTGGTTTGGTTGGCTCTTTCTTTACTTGTGCATTTCGTTTTTCCCCCTCTCCTCTACAGCGCTGTAAAGTACTTAGGATAACATAAAATGAAGGAAATGAAATAGCGGATAACCAATTTTCTAAGCAACCCTTGCCTATCAGTTTATCTGAACGGGCACACATCTTCACTTTCACTTGTAAAGTCTGCGACCGCTTCTGCGACCAATTTTGCCCCGCCACGGTGGTCTAGTGGCTACGGTACTCGGCTGCTGATCCGAAGGTCGCGGGATCGAATCCCGGCCGCGGCGGCTGCATTTCGATGGAGGCGAAATGTTGAGGCCCGTGTGCTGTGCGATGTCAGTGCACGTTAAAGAACCCCAGGTGGTCGAAATTTCCGGAGCCCTCCACTACGGCGTCTCTCATAATCAGAACTGGTTTTGGGACGTTAAACCCCACAAAAGAAGAAAGAAAGCGACCAATTTTGTTTCTCAGTTACATAAAGGACATTCGAAATACTTTATCTACAATCACGTTATTTGTAGATGACTGGGTAATCTAGAAACGAATTGATAGCGCCGAAGATATTAATTTATTACAGCCAAATTCGCAAAATAAGGCCATGAAATTCACAAGAGCACATAAACCAGAAGTGAGCCATTACGTAATTCAAGGTGTCCCCACTGAGAAAGTATCCAAATTTAAGTATTGCGGAGTAATTTATCGGCTGGTTTACCTAGGAACCAACACATTAATATCATAACAAGTGAGGCTTCCAAAACACTTGGCTTCATTAAAGGTAACCAATACATCGCGAACTCTGCTACTAAACTGTTAGCATACACTACACTTGTCCGTTTAAACGTAAAATGCGCGTCGATGATTTGAAATCCACATCAACCATACCTCACCGAACAACCGGAATTGATACAATATAAGGCGGCAAGATTTATCACCAGGAAATACTCCCGCAACTACAGCTAGACAGATATCAAAGAGAATCACTTTGATTGCGTGCTCTTCAAAAACGGACAATTTTCATTTTCATGCATTTTCGTACATTTTGTCAGAGCAACTCCTGGTTCCGTGAAGATCAAATTAACACACTTCATAATATTTCCCGGCGTTTTGATGACACATTCAAGGTACATCCCTTATTTCTATACAGAAATGCGTATTATTATTCGCCCTCACTTCTAACTATACATCTCTAGAAAGCACTGCCTAGGGACACCCTCATGTCGTCTGCCTCTTCCCCTTTGAGCCACCTGCGTTGGCCGTTGTTTATTTATTTTATTTATTTATTTATTTGATTTATTTATAAAATACTGCAGGCACATTCAGGGCCCAAGCAGGAGTGGATACATAATAGGTAATAATAATAAGCATTGAAACAACGAGAAAGAAATGTACATGCATACATATATACATACTCTTAAACGCCATATACACTTAAAAAATATATAAACATACACTTAAACGCCATATATATACAAATAGGAGAAAAACAAAAAGTAAAACGACTGATATGTAGAACAACTACAACAGTGTGCCCTGTGCCTATAAGCAATAAGGTTGATCGCCTATGCACAACAAGGTACACCACAAATCATAAAAATAAAAAGGATACTATTATGTCCTATTTTACAATTTGCTCTATGAGCTCAGCGCTATGTAGCCATGACGATGGGAGCGCGTTCCACTCATTTATCGTGCGTGGAAAAAATGAAAATTTGAAAGCATTAGTGTTGGTGCTGTACGGGGTTAGGCATTCAGCATGACGGTGCCTAGTTTGTCGGGTTTTATTTACATATTTGTTTGTTGGTTTGCCTCTTCGAATAACTCTGCCTTTGCACTTGTATTTGGATGGCCGTCCTTCTCATTCAACTTTAACCTGTGAGAAAGGCTCGTCCTCCAGCCGAAACGTTAGGAATAACGTTTTTATCTGTTAACATTGTAGTTTATTTCAAATTATGATAATTCTTTCACGGTAGCCAGAAGAAAATCTTGTTGACCTATATATATATATATATATATATATATATATATATATATATATATATATATATATATATATGCAAAAGTAGCTTGGGTTCGGCAGTTTATAATCGAATTGACGACGCGCCTCTTAGAGGAAAAAGGTTTATTGCTTCAATGTTGCGCTCGGAGCCCGACGTGTCGTGAGAAAGGTCGGGCTCCGAACGCAACGTTCATACAATGAACCGTCGTTTTCTGATAGGCGCGTCATCAGCGCAGTGAAGGAAGGATAAGTGACAGAACGAAGGGGGCGAAAAAAGTGGAGCATTGGTAACATACAACAGTTTAACATGTCAGGACACCGAAACATAGTTATGAATGGAAAAGGGGGCGAAGGTTAACCAAGAGTAGAGAACGGTTCACTGTATGAAAAGCCCTGCTAAGATTATAGTATTAAAGTCAACCTGCCCGCTACGGAGTACTCGACTGCAGGTCTCGATCACGAAATAAGCAGGCTTTGTGACAGTCGAGGGATGAATGAAAACTGCATGCTGACTGACCTGGAGTCACTGATTTAGCCACACTTAAGGAGAACATCTTATGAAGGGCTTGCTTAAGATGTTCAAGTGGCAGAGAAGAGAAATTGGCGCTAATTCGAATCCCCTGTTTTGCAGCCAGACCTTAATAGAGCCGAGCAATTTTCAGCACGCTTGCGAACGTTGTAGTGCTCAAGCAGGTTTAAATATATGTCAAAGTACTGGGGCTTTTAGAACTGTGGCGTGCACAGCTAAGGTGCGACACGACAGAGTCGCCTTAAACCACGCGAAACCAATGAGCTATTTTTCTAACGAGCCAGCACCAGTTGTGGAACTTGCCCTGCCCTGTCCATTCATCTGTCCCTTGGAACTTGAGGCTTTATATGAGCATGGGATATGGACTTCTAAACAGACAGCGGGAGCTTGGAGTTCTCTTCCAAAACCAACCGAAGCTACTCACGGCATGCCCAGGCCCCGCGATGTGCCGCGCTCCTCGATGAAACTGACGCATGTACAGGTACAGGTGCGTGAGTGGGAAGTCGGGCGGTAAAGCACCCTTCAAGAGCACAGTGTGCATGGCGCGACTGGAGGGGCTCCTGAATGCACAATAGCAATCACCTGACAAAAAGGCGCCCTTCAGCAACGTAAGCGGTAGCCCGAGCCGAAGAATGCAGCGTGGACGACTAGGGATGCTGTTCTTGGAATGACGCCGACTTGCTGGAATTTTTCGCACAGTTATCATGAACATCATTTACTCAGCCGTTATTCCCCCATCGCTCGCTGGGCGATAAATCTACCTTACGCAAGCTCATTTACTCCGACATAAATATTTTCTTATTCTGGGTTTTGGCGTATCTACTCAACAATAATTCACGTTATGTGTGATCAAAATCATGGAGTCTTGTCACTGACGGAAAGGCTTAAGGTTCTTGCAACTGCAACCGTGGAAAGAAACACCAGGCGCGAAACATAAATATTACAGTCGAGAAGGGAGGAACATTCCCAAATTCCACAATTTTGCGCTGCAGGGACGCAGGTGATATCCCAGAAAGTACATTAGTTGCCTAACACCAGCTTAATCGGCACGTCACTTTAACACTTCGCTGCATAAAAGTGAGAAGCAATACGCTTAGTTTTTTTCATCAGCGTCATGCAAACTAGTACTGACCCCTGCCGTTAGTCTCCCACTTGATATGTTCTTCAAATGACGAGTCCCGCGAGTTAGCAAAGTGCCGGTCCTCCAGTTGCGGGAAACGGCGCTTTAAAAACTGCCGCTTTATCTGTGAACCTGCAAGAAGGAAAAAAAGTGCGTTGATTAACGCCGGGGCGCAGAAGCTGGCCCTGTCTTGCGAGTTATTACAACGGTGATTTTTATTGCTCCAAGGGTCAGTTACGGCAACAGACAACCATAAATTATTGTAGATCAATGGCAATTAATTGGCAATGGTTTGCGTGGTAAAACTATATGGGGTTCGATCTTCGCCTTTATATGTATAATTACCTGTATATTATAAATATGTTCCCCGCATAAACGCACTGTGTGAATTTGTGCACAGAATACGGGCACCAGTTCACACAGTGTGTTAAACAGTGAAAAGTGCGATGATCATGAAGCCGAGAAAGGGAGCTTTGGTGACCAATGGAAGTTTCGAAATAAATTCTGGCGGTATGTGTGACACGCTTGCAAATTCAGGAAACTTATTGTCGATAAAAGGAGTAAAATGTTTCTTACGACATAAAGTCATCATCATCATCATCAGCCTGTTTGGGTCCACTGCAGGACGAAGGCCTCTCCCAACGATTTCCACTCCACCCTATCCTGAGCGAGTTGGTTCCACGTTATGCCCGCAAACTTTTTAATTTCGTCGCTCCATCTAACCCCTTGCCTGCCTCTGTTGCGTTTTCCCTCTCTTGGTATCCATTCCGTCGCTCTTACAGTACATCTGTTATCTTTCCTCCTCATGACATGTCCTGCCCAGGTCCACTTTTTTCTTTTAATTGACATAATAGTATCGGCTACTCCTGCCTGTTCTCTGATCCATTCTGCTCGTTTTTTATCTCTTAGCGTTACCCCTATCATTGTTCTTTCCATTGCACGTTGCGCGCTCCTTAGTTTCACCTCTAGTTTTTTCGTTATCCTCCACGTTTCTGCACCGTACGTTAGTACTGGGAGAATGCAGTGATTGAATACTTTTCGCTTTAGTGAGAGCGGTAAGTTTCCAGTCATGATTTCGTAACTCCTTCCGAATGCGCTCCAGCCCATCCTTATTCTACGGAGAATTTCTCTTTGATGGTTAGGAGTTCCTGTTATTAACTGTCCCAGGTATACGCATTCGCTTACACATTGTAAGGGTTCATTGTCGATTTTAAATTCCTGTTCCTTAGCTAGGCTATTGAGCATAACTTTGGTCTTTTGCCTATTCATTTTTAACCCAATTTTAAGACTTTCCCTGTTTAGGTCATCAATCATGTTTTGTAGTTGGTCCCCATCATTGCTAAAGAGTACAATCTCGTCTGCAAATCTTAAATTGCTGAGATATTCTCCATCTATTCGAATTCCCTTGTCTTCCCAGTCTAGACGTTTAAAGATTTCCTCTCAATATGCAGTGAATAGCATCGGGGATATCGTATCTCCCTGTCTCAAACCTCTCCCGATCGGGATTTCTCTGCTTCTCTCATGTAGGAGTAGTGTGGCTGTGCAATCTTTGTATATGTTGTTTATGGTTTTCATGTATACGCCAGGTACCCCTTGTCGTCGTAGAGGTTCTAGAACTGCTTGTATTTCTATGGAGTCAAATGCTTTCTCGTAGTCGATAAACGCCATATAAAGAGGTTTGTTATATTCGGCGTACTTCTCAATTACTAGGTTGATAGCGTGGCTGTGGTCCATTGTCGAGTAACCTTTCCTAAAACCAGCTTGTTCTCTCGGTTGGTTAAGTCGAGGGTTTCTCTTATCCTCGTATAAGTTACCTTTGTAAATAGCTTGTATATTACTGGGAGTAGGCTGATTGTTCTGTAATTCTTTAAGTCCTTTATGTCACCTTTCTTGTGGATAAGGATTATATTAGCATTTGTCCAGCTGCGCGGTACGCTACATGTCTTGATACATTTCGTGAAGAGCGATGCAAGTTTTTCAAGTACAATATCTCCTCCGTCATTGATCAAGTCGGCTGTTATACCATCGTCACCAGCTGCTTTACCGCGGGATATGCCTTTGGCAGCTTTTTTGACTTCGTCAGCGGTTATACATGGAATTTCAGTGTCTTCCTCTGATTCTATTTCTTTTAAGGTTGTATGGTCTTTCTGAGAACTGTACAGTTTAGAGTAGAAATTTTCTGCTACCTTTACTATTTCGTTGAAATTATTTATAACTTTACCTTGTTTATCTTTTAGCGCATGCATTTTGTTTTGTCCTAAGTCCAGTTTCTTTTTGACCGATTTAATGCTGGTGCCTTTTTCTACTGCTTTCTCTATTTCTCTCGTGTTAAAGTTTCTTACATCTCTTTGCCTGGCTTTACTGATCAATTTTGATAGTTCTACGAATTCAATCTTATCTTTTGGCGAAGTTACTTTCATTTGTTGGCGTTTTTTTTTATTAAGTCCTTGGTAGAATGGGACAACTTGTTCTTTGCTTTGTTGTTTTACCCCCGAGTTCTATCGCTGTTTCAAGGATTGTTTTCGTTAAAGTTTTGTTTATTTCTTCTACATCGTCACCATTTTCGCCTAAGGCCTCGAACTTGTTGCTCAGGGCGACTTTAAATTCTTCGTTCTGATTACCTCTAGATTATATTTTTTCTAGTAAATAATTTAGCTCTTGTTTTCTTTAGGTTAAGTACAATCTTTGCCCTTACTAATCTGTGATCGCTGCATTTTATCTTCCCCACTACTTCTGTGTCTTGAATTATACCTGGTTGTTCGCACATTATAAAGTCGATTTCATTCTTTGTTTCCCCGTTAGGGCTTTTCCACGTCCACTTCCTATTCTTGTGTTTCTTGAAAAACGTGTTCATTATTCGGAGTCGGTTTCTTTCGGCAAATTGTACGAGCATATCCCCACGGTCATTCCTACAGCCGACGCCGTAGTTGCCACTCGCTTGCTCTCCACTTTGTTTTGTCCCTACTTTGGCGTTGAAATCCCCCATGACTATTGTGTATTGTGTCCGTACTTTCGTTATTGCTAATTCTATATCCTCGTAGAACTGCTCCACTTGTTCGTCGTCGTAGCTCGTTGTTGGCGCATATCCCTGGATTATGTTAAGTTTATACCGCTTATTTAGTTTTACTACGGCGCATGCTACCCTTTCGTTCTGTAGAATTCATCTACGTTACCCGCTATATCTTTGTGATTTAGGAACCCAACGCCATATTCTCTCTTTTCGGGTAATCCTCTATAGCAGAGGACATGTCCATTGTTTAAGACTATGTAAGCTTCACCTGCTCTCCTAACTTCGCTAAGGCCAACGACGTCCCAACTAACTCCTAGTTCCTCGAGTAGTTCCGCTAATCTAGCTGCGCTGGAGAGGGATCTTGCATTGAACGTTCCAATGTTTAGTTTCCAGTGGCGGCCTGTCCGGGTCCAGTCATTATTACTGCCCTCTGCTGCTTCACAGAGCTGACCGCCGCCATGGAGAGATGTTCTGCAGCTGCTGGACACTGAGGGCGAGGGTTTAATTGTAGACATCGTGTGGGAGGTGACGACATAAAGTGCGTCAAGTTAATTTTGTTAAGAGTATTCCCCCAGCACCTACAACATGTCGCTGTTCGAACGGCGTTTATTCCCCCCTAGTACTGGAATATCAAGCCAGCGAAGACACGCACACGATAACGATGATCACACGGGCCTGAACATGAAGATCGACCAACGCATGATGATGATGATAACATGCAAATGACAAACCGTGCGTGATAAACGACCACAGTATGTGATGTTACATGAAGGTATGAATCGAAGGCGCAATTAAAAAGAGGTGCAGATACTGTAGCACTAATAACTCAGCGAATACATTGAGGAGAAAAGTTCTAACGCACATGCTTGTATTACTGGATGTATTACCAAAGCACAAAGATGTACTGGTTAGTAACGAGCATAGGAAGCATGATTTCTAGTATAACAGTGCAGGGACGATACCGAAGAATGAGCGACCACGACAGGGGTCGTCGGGCTGTTTGCCATTAAAACTATACAAGCGGCGTAATAAAGCGTACACTTATATGGCCACGCTAAAGGAAAACACGGCGTTGCACGCGAAGCGATGCTTCGTTCTTAGCACCTTACCGTCCGTCATCGATGGTTCGGTCTTAGCACCCTTCAACGTGCTAAGACCGAACCATCGATGACGGACGGTAACACAGCATGCTGAATAGGTCACAAGAGAAATTGATAAAGCCTGGCTGCACCTTTCACCCTTTCGGCCTGTCCGTGTCTGCGGTGTGCATGTAGCGATGGTTCGTTCGTAACGCTTTGGAGGGTGCTAATCGCTGTGCGGGCAACGCTAGTGATGTAGTACGTTTTCAGATATCGCGCACTTTATTTGAAGCACGGAGTAATTAAAACCGTTGCACTTCTTCCACGGCAGGTTGCAGTGCAGTGCATATTGCGTGTTGCAATGCAATTAAAACCTTTCACGGTAGATGGCGTGCCAATCTTCCGTCGCGCAAAATCGGTCCTGCTGCAAGGTGCTACTGAAAGCGGAGGTAGACGCGGTGCTTTTGCTGACTTGTCTTCCGTTACCTACACATACACCTCCCACTCATACCTTTGTTGTGCATTCCCCAATGCTCTTTCACCCCACCCCGTTGTACACTTGTGGAAAATGTATTTAAACACTGTACGCATTTCAAAGTTTTCGTGCACTAGAAATGCTGATCTCCAGCCCCAACGTCATGTTTAGTATTATTTTAACTGTTTCACGGACACCCAAAGATCCTTATTCGATATTGAGGCCATGAGTCGGAAATTGGACTGGGGTATAGAGGCCGAGGGAGACGAGGGGAACCAGGATAGGAAGAGCTTGACCATGGATCGGGTGTTCTCTGCTTTTACAATGGCGCAGTCACGGAACGCAGCGCCTTCCGCCGCGGGTAAACAGGGCTCTTACCCCGACATGAGTCGGGTCTTGCGAAAGCTGACGGAACTGGTCAACCACATGGCAAGCGGCTCTACCTATAGCATTGAAGATGCTTCATTTGCACCGCTCACTAATACTGCCATACTGGTTTCACGGGTTTCACGATAACCTTATCACCTGAGTCTCGACCGTAGACTGTCGCCATGAAGTACTCTTGGCCAGAGCCTACTAAGAAATCTGTCGCGGGAGGGCGCCTACGGGTAGCTGCTTCAGCCTGGCATCGTTTCCAGGAATGAAAGTATTCCTCGTGGGCTAGTTGGAGTGCGACCCTGACGTTCAAACTTGCACTGCTTCCGGGCGCCTATGACAGCCGCTTCATGGAGACGCGGTATCGCCGGTAAGCACGAAAGGAATACATCGCCACATACATCTGCGAGACATTACGTCTTATACGAGCTTGTGAAAAGGCCTGGTCCTCTCAGGCGACCAGACATTATGTCGTCGATAGCATCTACGTACACGGCCATACTGTCGTTGCGGACACCCCACCATGACATCGAGGCTTCCATCCGACAGGCAGCAGAATCGGAGGAAAGTGCTAGACACCGCGCTCATGCAGTCTCCCCACAAGAACCCAATACCAAGCGGCGGAACTTTGGGTATGATTTGCAAGGACTGCCCACGAGCGCGGCACATCAAGCCATCCAGTTCCATACGCCAACACTTGTGCATGTATGTCCACGTCGGTGGCATCGGAGAGCTCACGGTAGTTGCGGACACTGGAACCCAACGAACCATGCTGCTTCGACGTCATGCGCCAGTCACCCTCCAGTCCTGGACTGAGTCACCCTGCGCGACCTCGTTGGTTTCGTAACTGCCATCTGTGCGCTAGACCTCCAACTCCACGCCAAAGCATGGAGCATGTTGCTTGCTTCACTGCCTGTCTTCGAAGACTTGCTTGCAGACGTATATTTCTGAAAAGACTGCCTGCTCTGCGGGGAAGTTGGACTCATTGTGGAAGGAAGTAGTGTCAGCCTTCGTTCCGTGCCTGCGAGGGCGCCTACGGCTCAAGCTCCAGAAGGTGAATTTAGAAAGATACTTACACGCTCCGTTATACTGGAAAGACGCACTTCGCTCTTTGCCGAAACTGCTGCTGAGCTTCACGGAACTAGCGTTGTAGAGCACCGTATTCCAACCGACTATCATCCGCCAGTGTCTATGACACGCGAAGATACGCCGAGACAGAGCGGACTGGTACTGACCAATAGGTACGCGAAATGCAAGCAGCGGACGTGACGAGGCTGACCTCTAGCGCATGGGCAGTACCTGTCGTCCCAGTCCGTAAAAAGGGCAGGAATCTTAGATTATCAGTCGATTACCGAGGGCTGGAGAAACACGCTCTACCAGACTCACCCACTGCGACGCAGTGACGACGCCATCGACGCCGTACGACATGCCCGATTATTTCCATACTTTTAAACAGGGTATTTGCAGGTAAACGTGGGCGAAGAAGAGCTTAAGGGAACATTCCTGACACGATTTCGGACACGATTCCGGACACATTCCGGATTTTGGATTGTATGAGTTATACCAGCAGAATTTTGACTTGGGCCAGTTGGTTCATACTCTTCAAATTGCAGCGCGAGCAAGACGAAGACAGGAGACACATGAATCACGATTCTCACGATTCCCACAACCTCACGACTCTCCTTGATGATAAAGAAGGCGTTTTTCAGTGCTTCCAAAATCCTTGTTCAAAGAAAAGGCTGGTCTGGCAATTGAAAAGAATTTCAAGCAAGTTGAATTCAACCAGCAGAAGCAAAAAAAGGAAGCTGTACGAGTACTGGGAGAGCTACACCTGGACGCCCTCGCAAACGAAGCAAAAAAAGAACCAAAAGGATTTCTTGAGGTCTTCTTCACGATAAAGACTCACAAGACTGGAGCGCCACTTCGTGCCATTGTCTCGGAAAATGGTACATGGCAACGCCTTGTTTGAAGATTTCTTCAAAAGCACCTTCATGTGTTGGTGAGCGAAGACCCTTTTCTAGTAAGAAGTTCATCGGACGTTGTGAAATGTTTAGAAGGTCTGCCTCCTAACATGTATATGGGTTTTTCCATTGACATCGAAGAACTGTATTATTCTGTGCCACATCAGGGACTACTAAGTGCTTTAGAGGATAGAATAGCTGCTTTTGGAACAATTAAATTTCAGAATGCCGCCGGAATTTGCAGTGACGCCTTTTTAGCCTTGTTGGAGTTCTACTTGAAGTCAACAGCTATTAAGTTTGATGGAAAGTATTTTATTCAGAAACGTGGAATATGCATTGGATCGTCCGTGGCCCCTATTCTGTGCGACATATTTCTATCCGTTATAGGAAAACGTATTCTTTCCCAACTTCAGGACTCGCGCGTGGTTAAGATCTGCAGGTATGTTGATGACTTTCTAGTAATCGTAAAGGATGTGCCTACAGAAGGGATAGAAATTGTCGCCAGAAATGTTGTTGCTATGTTCACGACGAATGGTGGCGGTCTTACTTTCACATGGGAATTACCGGAACACAACAGGCTTCAATTGCTCGACCTATGCATGCTTTTCAGTGCTGACCACTTGTGCTGGAAGTTTAGTCCGAGATCAAAGAAAAGCCTGCTTCCTTATGACAGCACTCATTCCAAACTTGTTAAAAGAGGAATAGTGATGAATTGCCTTCAATCTGCCCTAACAAAATCATGCGACCATTGCATGAGTGCAGGCTTCAGGGAGCAGGTATCGCGCCCGGAAGGCTCTGGTTATCCTCTATTCTTAGTGTCTGAGGTTTGCGAATCATTGCTTCAAAAAATTAAGCGGTCCCATCTGGGAAAGAATACAGAGATTAATAAGAGTCAAGTACAGGTGATTCCGTACATTCCCAAGTTATCGCACAGTATCAAGAAGATAGCCTCCAGACATGATGTACCGGTAGTGTTTTCTGCCCCGTGCAAGTTGTCGAAACTGTGTAGCATGACCAATCGAGAAAGGTTACCTGAGTGCACTATAGTGCACTCAGGATACCAAGCACCAAAACAGATTTACCGATTGCGCTGAGAAGGTCATCTACGACATTCCGCTAAGTTGTGTTCGTCAATACATAGGGCAAACAGGCAGGTGTTACAGTCAAAGAGCCAAAGAGCACAGTTGGAAGGTACGAAATAATGCTGGTGGATTTTTAAGTGAGCATTGCAAGCGTTGTGGTTGCACCCCCAAATTCAAACAAGCAAAATTTCTAAGTAAATCAAAAGACAAGACGGCACGGGAACTTGTTGAAGCATTCCACATTAAGAAAGCAGGAGATAAATGTGTGAGCAAGCCTTCACTTTTAATTACTGACGCCGAAGTAGAATTTTTAGACGGTTATGCCTAGCCTTGTTTTTCACCCTCACCCGTTGTCCCGTGTTCTATGGTCATTCCTTCATTCCTTTTCTTAGTTTTACGATTCGACGATGAGTTATTACTCTAGTTTTTTATTCGTTTCATCATCACGAGCTTTCCGTGTTTGTTGTTGGTCATCAGTTTCATCCTCGACGTGTGTTTTATGATTCGACGCTAAGTTATTGTTCTAGTGTTTATCCGTTTCATCCTCACGAGCCTTCCGTGTTTATTGTTGGCCATCGGTTTCATCTTCGACTTGTGTTATCTTTAGGATTTTGTTGCTGTTTTGTTTCCTTGGATGATTGCGTTCTGAAGGCTTGCGTTGGAAAAAAATTTTTTTTTCCCCAGAGTTGAACCGCTTTGTCATGCCTGAGTGTGTACCTTGAGGGAGTGCATAGGCGCAGGTTCTATCTTGCCTGTATGCTTTACATATCTTTGGTTTTTGTGTGTATGTGTTTTGTTGGACTGCTTGGCGTGATGTGGCAAGAATTTGCATAAAAAGGACTGGTGAAGTGCAAATTAATCTAGTTGTAAGTAATAAATAAAAAAAAACGGCGCTCGTCTGTGTGATTCATGTGTCTCCTGTCTTCGTCTTGGTCGCGCTGCAATTTGAATGAGTTTTACCGGAAGCATTTCGGACTGGTCACAGCCCCAAGTACGTTCCAGCAGGCCGTGAACAGTGTTGGGAGGGTTGGGTGCCCTCATATACCAAGGCGTGTGTCATGTACCATGATGATATTGTAGTCATCGGGGAAACAGACGAACAACATATTCTCGTCGTCGGGGAAACTGGCGAACAACATATTCTAGTCATGGGGGAAGCAGATGCACAACATAAAATCGCGATGAAATACTGCGGTGACTGCATTACGCCGCCCTTCTACTTAACCGCGAGGAATCTCAAGTTGGATTGACTACAATGTCTTATCTCGGACATATTTCCTAACGCCTCTTACGACTTAAACGGAGAAATGACACTTAAAACGAACTCCAAACAAGTGTTTGCCGTGAAGCCCAACCACCGAACCAGCGTGTCAAAACTTGCTACCGGGACGTGGCGATTGTGCGTGTGTACGGAGTTTGTGCAGTATGCATGGGACCTTCTCTCCTCCTTCAGAACCTCACTCCCTCCTCGTCGCCAACGAAGCTGCAAGGCGCCAGCAAATCTGCCGAACGGAGGACAGGTCTCGACAAGCGTGCATAGTGAATGATCTTGGGATCGCTTGATCCTTCACGCTAAAATGAAATTGGTGCTCTCACCGAAAATGCCTGAAAATAAAATGCTGACAAAGTACGGTTCTTTGCCTCACAAGCTGCAGCAGTGGCAGGAAGTGCTTTATGACAGCTGTGCAACACCCTTGTACAATGATGCTTCGAGCACGGGGTTATAGTCCCTATCAGTCAGTTATAAAAACTGCGCTCAAGATGCTGGACCCAATTCATCACCTCGGTGTCGTACTGTAAACATGTGCATTCAGGACAAGTCCAATACAAGACTTCTACACTGAATCGAATATGTCGTCACTGCACCTACAGCGGACATCTTCTGAAGGCCCACAAAAATCGTGAAGACCCTTTACATAAAATAGGTAGCTACGTGTCAAGTGATATACTGTTCCGTGACCGAGTGTTCCTGATCTGCACTCTTTCACTTGGTGTCCGCGATTCGGCTGAGGAATGGCATGATTCACTTTTTGAGATCGAACTTATCCCACCTTGAAATACAGTAGAATCTCGATGATACGAATTCGTAGGGAGCACGTAAAATATTCGTACCATCCCGAATTCGTACAAGCCAAAACAAGTTAAAGCTGATCATGAAGATGAATAAGAACTTTATTGGGGTCAACTACTTCTTGCTGAAAAAGTCCATGATGTTCTTTTGAACTTTCTGAACTTTGCCGTTCCTCAAGAAAGCCGCTTGAAAGTAATAAAACCATGCTGCGGTTTCTTCACTCGAGCTGCCGGTGCTTACGGTGCGACGCAGTACACAGAGGGCGTCAAGGTTTTCCGATGTTGACGGTAGGAGATCACACTCACTGGCATCTTCACCATCACTCTCAGACTCGGTATCCTTTGCCTCGTCGACCAATTCTTCGATGGATCGCAGCCCACAGGTGGCTACATTGTCGTCCACGGTGACGAAGTCTCGCGCCGAAGCTCGAGTTTCAAGTTTCTCCCAACCCTCGATGTGCAAATCGTCATCACGCTCTTGGTTTTCTTCCATCGGAGCCGCATCCAATTCCGCGAAACATCCACACTTGCGAAAGTAGTTTGAGATCGTGTCCTGGGTCGCATTATCCCAGGACATGGCCAAGAAATGTGACGTGTCAAGCAGGCTAATTCACAAGTTTTCATCCTTGCGCTCAATTTTCGCCAGGAACCTCCGCACAAGCAATCCCTTGAAATGGTGTTTCACATTTCGGATTATTCTCGCATCCAGCGACTATAGACAGCTCGTGGTGTTTGCGGGCAGGAACCTTATTTACAGTCTTAGCAGTCTTTGGGATGGGCGGAACACGGGTCGACGAAAAGCAAAATTTTTGTTTTTCCCTGCCATTTTCCGGTCCATAGTCGTAAGGAACTCGCGGAAAAAGATCTGCAGTCAAAAATCTGAGTCATTCGCTCGCGCACATGAAGCGGTCATTTCGCGCGTTCGTATCATCCGCAATGGCTGGGGAAGCTGTTCGTATAACACCGAATGACGGTACATTTTATACAACGTAGTCAGTCCAAAACAACATTAAATTCGTATCATCGCGAAATTCGCATCAACCGTAATCGTATCATCGAGATTCTACTGTAGCAGCGTGTAGGACGCGGTATATCATTTTTACTGTTACAAAGGATGCTCCACAGTCCCATGTGCACATGCACTTCCCAGAACTCCAACATAAATACTCATGCCCTACGCGGATGGATCCAGGTCTCACATTGGCGTATCTTATGCAGTCATCGGTCCGTCGCCTCGGAGTCTGATGGTTTGGACCCTGAACCAAGCATCTGTGCAGCAGAAGGCTACGCGCTATTATCAGCTGTAAAGCCTATTACACAATCAACGTACAAAAGGCGATAATAAACACACATTCAATGGCTGTATTGAAACATTTATTTCACCCTGCGAGCACAAAAATCCGCCAATTGCTGATATGCATTCATTCCAGTGCACTATCTATGCACCTAATAGACATGAAACAGTATGCTGGGTACCAGGACACAGAGCCGTCAAAGGCCAAAGTTAAAAGGCTCTAACGAACCAACTGGCCGTGTCCTAAGACGAACGGTCGTGGCACATCCGCTAGGGTTCCCTAGCGTTATGAAAAAATTGATATTGTTACGGTTGAAGGCCAAGCTAGGGTTTATTCACAGGAGAGCGCGGAGCGCAAGGTAGTCGGTGCAGCCGAGGCAAGATGGCGTCCAACCGCTAGACAAGAGATCGTCCTCGTCGTCTTCCACCCTTGCCTGGCTCATACCTTGATTGCCCGTCTGATACCGTAGCACTCCCCGGCTCACAGACGAAGCCCCCTGGGCAAGTAGAAATCACTGGGAAACGGCAGGATGAAACGGCTTGAGACGCGCAAGGTGTGTCAGCTGTGTTCGGCTGGAACGACGACCAGCTGACGTTAAGCGGGCCACCACGTACGTTAAATCGCTCAATCGATCGACAATCACAAAAGGTCCAGTATACTGAGGCAGAAACTTGTGGCATAATCCGCGTTTACGCTGTGGGGTCCACACCCATACAAAGTCCCCTTTGCTGTAGAGGATGGACTGGTGTCGGCTGTCGTAGCGCTCCTTAGATCAGTGCTGTGACGCCATGGTACGAAGTCGAGCGATC
Organism: Hyalomma asiaticum; assembly: GCA_013339685.2. Lineage (NCBI taxonomy): Eukaryota > Metazoa > Arthropoda > Arachnida > Ixodida > Ixodidae > Hyalomma > Hyalomma asiaticum. The sequence goes on along the minus strand of CM023490.1, from coordinate 88,644,865 downwards.
CGACGTGCTTCTTCTGCAAGGCACAGCGTCTTGGCAACCGAGTACTCGTTGTGGAAGTCAAACGGCAGTATTATATCAATGCTCCTTAAGGGTAGACGTGCGTACAGAAGATAAAAATGACTGTAATCCGTCGTGTGATGCTTTGCGGTATTATAAGCATATGTGATGAATGGGAGCACGTCATCCCAGTCTTTGTGGTCGGAGGATACATACATGGCCAGCATGTTGGTAAGAGTCCTGTTCGTACGCTCTACAAGGCCGTTGGTTTGAGGGTGGTAAGGTGTCGAATGCCGGAACTTTGAGCTACAGAGGCGAAGTAATTCTTCAACGGCATCCGCAACGAACTGACGGCCACAATCACTAATGATCACACGAGGGGAACCGTGCCTTAGAATAACAAACCGCAGCAAAAATGTGGCAACGTATGTAGCTGTTGAAGATGGTATGGCCGCCGTTTCTGCGTAACGGGTCAAGTGGTCGACACATACGATAACCCACCGATTGTCATTCGAAGATCGTGGAAATGGCCCCAGGAGGTCAATGCCTACTTGTACAAATGGCAGACAGGGTAGTGGCAGAGGCTGGAGAAGACCCGGAGGAGTATTCGTAGGGCGCTTATGGCGTTCGCATTTCTGGCAGCCACTGACGTACTGCTTGATGGTGTCTCGCATTTTGCGCCAGTAAAAACGCTCCTGTGTGCGGTGCAGTGTTCTTATAAAGCCTAGATGGCCAGAGGTCGCGTCATCGTGCATGGCACTCAGTACGTCCGGTCGCAGGCTCTGCGGAACCACCAGGAGGAAGCGCGCGCCTTTACCCGAATAACTCGTCTTGTAAAGGAGGCCATCTCGTACAGAAAATCGACCGGTGGCTTGTGGACGCCGCGCAGCAGTGAAAAGGGGCTCCAGGCTAACATCATTTGCTTGTTCATCCCTGAATCTCGTCGAGTCCGGGAATGTGGGCGAAATAGCAGCAAAACAGTCATCGAAGCTGTCTTCGTCGCACTTCGTAGTCGGTAGAGGAAGGCGGGAGAGGCAGTCGGCATCTGCGTGACGACGACCGGACTTGTACGAGACGACGAAGTCGTACTCCTGAAGTCGAAGAGCCCATCGTGCCAGTCGACCACTCGGATCACGGAGATTCACCAGCCAGCATAGAGCATGGTGGTCCGTAACTATAGTGAACGGGCGCCCGTAGACGTAGGACCGAAATTTATGAACCGCGAAAACTGCTGCCAAGCATTCTTGTTCTGTAACGGTGTAATTCCGTTCCGCCCTACTCAGAGATCTACTGGCATAAGCCACAACGTGTTCAGATCCTTGATGACGTTGCACGAGCACAGCACCGACCCCAATTCCACTAGCATCAGCGTGCACTTCTGTAGGCGAGGAAGCATCGAAGTGGCGTAATATTGGTCCCGATGTTAATTGAAACTTCAATTGGCGGAACGCCTCGTCGCAAGCCGACGTCCAATTAAAAGGAACATCCTTACGGAGAAGGCAAGTCAGTGGGTACACAACATCGGCGAATCTTGGTACGAAGCGACGAAAATACGAGCATAAGCCCAAGAAGCTCCCCAGCTCCCGCAGCGACTTTGGTGGTTCGAAGGAACTTACTGCTTCAATCTTCCTTGGATCGGGCCTCACACCATTTCTGTCGACTAGGTGTCCAAGCACTAACGTTTCGGTCTCTCGAAAGCGACATTTCTTGGAATTCAGTACCAGGCCGGCTTTCTCGACACAATCAAGGACCAGACTAAGACGTCGGTTGTGTTCATCCAAAGTGCTTCCAAAAATCCCAACATCATCCAGATAGCACAAGCAAATTTCCCATTTTAGTCCACGGAGGATGGTGTCCATAAAGCGTTCGAACGTTGCCGGCGCGTTACAAAGGCCGAAGGGCATGACGTTGAATTCATAAAGGCCATCAGGTGTCACAAAGGCTGTTTTCTCTTTGTCGTCTGGGTGCATTGGTATTTGCCAATAGCCTGATCTTAAATCCAGTGAGGTGAAGTAAGCGGCAGAATGCAGACAATCGATAACGTCATCGATCCGAGGAAGCGGATACACATCCTTTTTGGTGACAGCGTTTAGTTTTCTGTAGTCGACACAAAACCGCCATGATCCATCCTTTTTCTTCACTAGAATCACTGGTGCTGCCCACGGACTTGAGGACTCCTGAATGACGCCTTTCTGTGGCATGTCCCTGACCTGTTCAGGAATAACTGTTCTCTCCGCTGAAGACACGCGGTAAGGCTTTTGTCGAATGGGGTGTGCCGACCCGGTATCAATTCGGTGGCGAGCACGAGAACGAGGCAGTGAAGCCGGCTTGTCACCTTGCACGAAATCGAAGACGGACATGTGTGCCAGAAGAACCCGCGCAAGAGCTTGGCGCTCATCTGAAGGCAAAGACTTGTTGATCATTCGTAGGACGTGCTCGTCAGAAACAGCTGGGTTGACGTGGCAGGTTCGAGACCGCCCCTCTTCGCTGAAAGCCATAATAGAGCTGTAGGTTATTTCCTCGAATGTGGCAAGTTTCATATGGCGCGGAAGAACAGCAGGGGCCGATGAACAATTGAAAGCCCACAGATTCGTGGCACCATTCACTACACTCACGACAGAACGCGGTATAAGTACATCCTTCTTGGCGCAGCTAGGAGCAAGCGGTAAAACTTGTGCATCAAATGAACAATGGTCGGTAGCAGTGGCTTTGACACAGACACGCGAGAGTGAAAGAGGCGGTATCAACAAATCATCGGAAACAACGAAGTACTTTTTGTCTTTCGGAGGTGTGTCTGTAAGGGCGGCAAGGAGTGCACTATCCAGACTTATTTCACCCGTACCACAATTTACAGAAGCGCCACAATCCTTTAGGAAGTCAGCACCCAGAATGACGCCATGAGTGCAACGCGGTAGTACCAAAAATTCTGTTTTAAAATCTTCCCCGCAGAACAAAGCACTTGCAACACAAATGCCGAGAGGAATAAGGCACTCTCCACTGACACCACGAAAGTTCACACTGTCATTCCACGGCAACACAACTTTCCGTCCCAACCTCTCTTTGAACGTGGCACTCATGACGGACATGGCAGCACCAGTATCTACTAAAGCACTTGTAGGTGTACTATCAACGAACACACACACTTTGTTTTTCACCATCACCAGAGGAATATTTCGCAGAGATCCAGGCTGTCCGGCGACCTCACCTCCATTGGCCGCGTCGGCTAGTTTCCCGACGGCGGTGGTGACATAAGGCGTCGCCGTGGTGATGGCGAACGGCGTTGTCGACTGGTTGGTGGCGTCAGGCTGCGATCTGAAGCTGGTGAGGCACTCCTGTTGTGTTGTCCGAAATCATTTCTGTGTGCCGAGCCTGTGGAACGGGCAGCTCCAAAGTCAGGTTGCCAGTCGTTGTTATAGCCGTCGCGACCGAAATTAGCCCAACGTGGTTGTTGTTGACCGTATCTTGTCTGTCGGCGTCTGCGACAAAATCGAGAGATGTGACCCGCGGCTCCACATCTATAACAAACGGGCGACGTGCTACTCGTGTTGTAGACTTCGCGGTCAAACGTCGGTTGCTGCGCATAATAGCGAACACGGCTTTCAGGTTGCCGATGCGCGGCGACGGGTCCATGAAAGCGCTCGTCGTGGGCCACTTCATCGCGAAATTGACATCGATGCTGCGGTCGCTGATCGGCAGGATAGCTTGGAACTCCTAGCATGACAGACAACGAGGATAAAGCAGACGCAGGTTCACGGTAATGGTCGGGACGACACAGCTGTTCGACACCCGTTGCTCCTTTGGTGTGTCGTTCGAGTTCTTCGCGGACTATCTGCCTTATAGTCGTCGCAAGATCAAACTGATAGCCGGAGGTGTCGTCAACGCTTGCAACTGTGGTAACATTGGCTAATCTCCCGAATTTTGGCGTAATACGGCGCAGCTTCAATGTTTCGAACGTTCGGCAGTGCTTGATGAGATCGGTGACTGAGCTGAGACTCTCTTTTCCAATCAGGTAGCTGTACACGTCTTCAGCGATCCCTTTGAGAAGGTGCCCAACTTTATCTTCTTCAGACATAAGAGGGTTTACCGTGTTACACAACTTCAAGACCGCCTCTATGTAAGTTGTGCAGGTCTCACCTGGGACTTGTGCACGCTGAAGTAACGTCTGCTCCGCCTGTTTCCTTTTCGCGATGGAATCTCCGAAGCACTCTGTGATGTCGGCGACAAAGCGGTCCCACGTTGTAAGTGTGTCCTCGTGGTTCTCGAACCACAGCAGTGCGGTGTCCGTGAGAAAGAGAACGACGTTCTCTAACTGAGCCGACCGGTTCCATCCGTTGTACTTGCTCACACGCTTGTAATGTGTGAGCCATTGCTCGACGTCCTCACCAGATTTTCCGGAAAAAGATCGTGGCTCCATCATGTGCATCCGGACACCAGTTGACCGCACCGGAGAGGACGGGGTTGACGGGTCGTTGTCGTAATGAGACATCTCCAGTGGCGGCAGTCGGGCGAGGCGTCGGCTTCGTCGTAGGATCCCCGGTAGCAACTCCGTCTTCTCGGTCAGCGTACCCAGCACCTCCACCACAAAACTGTTACGGTTGAAGGCCAAGCTAGGGTTTATTCACAGGCGAGTGCGGAGCGCAAGGTAGTCGGTGCAGCCGAGGCAAGATGGCATCCAACCGCTAGACAAGATATCGTCCTCGTCGTCTTCCACCCTTGCCTGGCTCATACCTTGATTGCCCGTCTGATACCGTAGCAATATGCTTCTGTGAAGAGTCGGATGAGTTTATGCATCAGGATCACAAAGGTCTCAATTACTGTCTGATGAACTTCCTTGTGTGTTCCTGGTGTTAGTTAAATTACGAATTAGCCACCGTCTTTCTATAGAGCCTCTAACGCAGAGCTTTTGATGCGCTTCTAATGAATGAGTTTCTGATGCGCTTCTGATGAATGAGTCTCATGTGCTCCTGGTGAGCTATTCTGATGTATACCTGATGTAAGTCTAGTACACATTGGTCACCGCTTTTCCATAGAACCCTTAATGCATGAGTTTCTAGTGCTCTCCTGGCGCATGAGTTTCTGTTGCCCTCCTAACGCACAAGACTCCGGCGAGCTCCTGATGAACTGTTATGATGTACTCCTGATGACAGCTTATTACATATTGACCACTGTTCTATAGAGCTCCTAATGCTCAAGATTCTTATGAGCTCTAGACGCACTCCTGATGCTTGTGTTGTGGCTGTTACCGGAAGACATGGAAGTCAACGTCTGTATTATCGGTTGAACGTGAAGACTTTAAGAACTTACATTCTTCACATTCATGCGAAAGCGTGCTCACTACATAGGTAGATGAATCCTTTTCCTTTTGTGGATTACTGCAGTCCTAATGCATATGAAATTATGGAGTCATTTCGAAACAAGCACTGCAGTGACAACTATCTGTATTCAACAGTGCAATGACAGGGGCTAGGTCAGTGATTTCTACATTTGCTATGAATGAACTCTCCTACACTCACAAATTAAAATAAGACGCGAAAAGAGGTTCACAGAAGAAAGCAATTTTCCATTTAATTTCTGGACACAGCAATGACGAAACGCTAGTCTTGTTCCACCCGTTGTATGGGTAAAGGTGCAGCTAGAGCACAACCTGCAAAAAAATGTGTGAAAATTAAGCACAGCATTGAAGCATAGCAGCACAATACTAGTTTTCTATACTGCTTAGTGCAACATGTGAAGAGGTGCTGAAATGTGACATACGCGAGAAATATTTTACAGTTGATGCATTTTACAATGCAATGATGTATTTCTTTATCACCTGTACGAATAGTCAATCTTCATTCAGTATTCAACTACCTAATCTTACTTTTGTGCAGGACAAACACCAGCACTTCGCCTTCACAAAATGTTTAAAAACCAGCACAGTAGCGGAAACAGGCCAACACTTTCTGCATTGTCATACAATATGCGCTGGCCTATTTATGCAAGCATTTAGTATATTCACACCATGCAGCTTGTTTCAAAATACAAGGCCCAGGTGATGCTGCTGCACTGAAGATATCCGAATCAGTATGCTTCAACGCTGATTGTTTTCATTTACAAACCACAGAAGAATCTAAACTTTGGTATGAGATAGTGCTACATCATTGAAATCATGAAAGGGTACCACATACACTGAAAGGGTACTCCATACAAGCACGGAAATTACAACAGAACAGTACTAGACTTGTAACTAGCTTTACTAGAAATCACACATTGCTTAATGTTTCACATGTCATACATATACTTAACAGTGGCCATGTCATACATGTCATACATATACTTAAAGTGTCACAAGAAAATTGCCAAAAAATTGCCAAAAAGAAAAAGAAAAGAAAACAAACTCAGCAGGCATATAGTTCCACACATACGTTGGCTGCGTTATAATTTGAAAAAAAAAATAAAGGGAAAAGAACTTGCTTGCACGACCAGTCATGCAAAATGTTACCAGTAAGGTGATATAGTGCATGAATTGCCGTTAAAATATCAAGTTCTGTTCATACAAAGGGCAGTACAGGTCAGACAGGTAATTGTTAACATCCAAGTGATCCAACTTGAGAAGAATTTAAATGTGCATACACAAGTCGTTTAGCTGTGCTGTGGAAGAGATGTATCTGCGAAGCCCTGTTTTAATACAGATAGCTTTATAATGAACAAGGACAGTAAAATAGTAGAGGTGTTTCATGTAAGCAGGTGACAAACTTGTTACTTGCTTGTATGCCATCAACTGCTGCCAAAGAAAGTAAGCACAATTATCTCTCCCTCTTTTTTTTTTTATACTGCAACATATGCACTAACTCTTCTTCGTAACCCCCTGTTGGTAGTTAGCGCTGTGCCTGTCTTGTATGAGCGTTCCTTCGACCAATTTGTGCATTGCTTCAGAGGAAGTAGATAATACTTGCACGCTTTATTCTGCTGGCAGGCCCTAGCAGCCACATGGTGGTTGTAAACACATTTGAAAACGGGCGATCGCCTATATGTGAGGATGTGCATTGCGCAACTTCTTTCATTGAGGTTGTTACTACTTCACGCATCTTCCGAGGTAAATTTCAACAATGAAATAGCTAATTCTACGTTGTATAGGTGCTCCAAAGTTATTGAAATACTTTACATACGCGGCTAAAGCTTTGCTGAGGTAGATGATATGATACCTCACTGTTTGAAATGCAGCGCTAATCAGAATTACATGTGCTAATCAAGGATTGAAGCACATCCTGTGATACACGGGTAGCACAAGCATCAAAGGCGAAATAGAACAACAATACTAAACGGAGTTGTCGCATGTTTCCTCTGCCTAAGAATTTCTCAAAGGGCACAATAGCTTTCTCAATAGGTGCGATATTTTTTTTTCATTTCATTTCATTTCATTTATTTTCCCTAAGGGCCCGAGATCGGGCATTACGTAGGGGGGGATGAAACAGTGCATTCAATCAACCAATAAAAAGGTTCAATGAAGAGAGTAACAAGTATCACAAAGCAAACACATGAAAAACAAGAAAAGTAAAGAAAACGAAATAGAATATGTGAAAATATAAGTAGAATAACACAACGCAATAATACAAGGTCGGGTACAGTGCTATAGAGGCGATGAATAAACACATGACAGCGTACAAAGGTAGTTTCAAAAACAAGAAATGAATACATATAATAAATGAAATTTAATAACCAAGGAGCATTCAGCTAGTACGACAGGATTGCTGACTTAGGTACGTTAGTAGAGCTGATTGGAAAGAAGTTAATTCCTTTATGTTGGCAATGGACTGCGGAAGGGCGTTCAACTCGTTCATTTATAACACTAACGGTGAGTGTAAATATTCTTTCGTCCTGAGCAAATAGTGGGCGTACCTTCCGATCGTGGTCACTTCGGGCGGAAATATTTGTTGCTGGATGAATGAATTGGCATGAAAAAGGACTGTCACTATAGTAAGTACTGTGAAAGAAGGACAATCGCGAGTATTTTCTGCGAATGACGAGTGGTAAAATACCAAGATTTCTTTTTATGAAGGACACCCATTGAAAGCGTGAATATGAGGACGAGATGAATCTAGCGGCTTTACTTTGAATTGACTCCAGCATATCAGTTAAGTAAGCTGGATGCGGATGCTATATGTTAGAAGCATGCTCTAAGGATGGTTTAATGAGTATATTAAATGCCTGAAGTTTAGTGTCTGAAGTAGCAAGACGTAAGCGGCGTTTTAGAACGGCGAGCTTTCTAAATGCTTTGCTAGCTATTGATTCCACATGCTTGGTCCATTTCAGGTTGTAGCTCAGGAGAACAACTAAATATTTAATCGAGGATACCGTTTCAACCACAGAGTGATTAATAAGGTATTCGTTCGGCAATAAATTGGCACCACGACAGAACCTAACATGTTTCGTCCTTTCAATGTTAATTTTCATTTGCCATTTGCAGCACCATTTAGAAAGAGTCGTTAAGTCGGACTGTATGGTTAAAATGACCATCTGGTTGAATATTTCTTTATATATTACACAGTCATCAGCAAAAAGACGTACAGAAGACTGCATGTAAGTCGCTGTATCATTGATATAGATTAGAAACAGCAGCGGCCCCAAAACTGATCTCTGTGGTACACCAGACTCGACCCGCGTCTGTTTGGATATATAGGAATCAACTACTACACATTGAAGTCTCTCACTTATAAAGCCTTGAATCCACTGAAATGTTTTGTTATCCAGCTGCAGACTACGTAGTTTTGTTAGAAGACGTTTATGGGGGACGCGACCAAGTGCTTTAGAATAATCAATAAAAATTGCTTCAAGGTACAATGACATATTGATGGAATTGTGTAAATCGGTAACTAGCTGAAACAGCTGTGTGTTACGGGATTTCTTTTTCTGAAAGCCGTGTTGGTTTTGAAAAAGTAGCTTGTTTGATTCAAGTTGAAACATTACTTGACTGTATAAGATATGCTCAAGCATCTTACAACAAACAGATGTGACGGAAATGGGACGATAATTGTTAGCGAGGTGCTTGTCTCCAGACTTAAAGCAAGGAATGACATTCGCAATCTTCCAATCATCAGGAATGTACCCAGCGTCCAGCGACTGCTGAAATATTAGTGATAAGAGGTAAGATGAATGACCTGACGAAAGCTTCAAAAGCTTTGCGCTGATACCATCCGGATCTGGACAAAGTTTTGCATGGTAGTCTCTCTATACCGCGTGCTACTCCCGTTTCTGTTATCGAAACAGATTGAGACTCGTGATAAATTTTATGCAATGGAAGCGTCCCTGTTTGTAGCTACAATTCATCTGAAAAAACCGGTGCAAAATGCTGGTTGAAATTTTCAGCGGAATCGTCTACTGACTGAAAGTCACCATTTTCACATTTAAGTTGCACACTGGTTTGCTTCTCTTTCGGGTTTATAACTTGCAAAATTTCGCAGGGTCGGTCCTCATTTGATTAGGCAGCGTGAAGCTAAAGTATTTGTTTTTCGCATCATTTATTGCGGATATTGCTAATTTTGACAGCCCTCTGTAATTCCCCCAGTCTAAATCACTATTTGACCTTGAAGCTTTTCTAAGCGCCCGTTTTTTCTTGTTAATAGCTCTATTCACGTCACGTGTGAACCAAGGATCGTCTGCTTTGCACGAGAGGGTTAATTTTGGCACGCAGCAATCTTCCAGTTCCTTTAGGAAGTCTCTAAATAAACACCAGTTGGGGTTAACTGACCGATTAGCGAAATGTTAGAACTATCAACTTGCAGTGATTAAAACAAATGCCTACCACTTAAGAGGAGTCGTACAGACTTGCAAGAACATATCCATCGCCTACGGCATGCTGTCCTCTCCTTGAGCGCCTTAAGCAGCGTCATCGTCATCACTGCGTGCATACATAACCAACAACAAAAAACGTTAATGAATTTACAGAAAAAAGCAGACATCAGCAGGCACATGTAGTACACAACAAACATGGTGTGTTTAGGCAATAAAGGGCCTGAAATAGTAAGCACACAGTGCTTTAAGAACAGGTATTAATGGACTTAACTAAGCTTGCTGGCACGGATTCACATTGAAAATACACCACTTATGAAACATGTACGCAGAAACAAAGAGCGAAGGGCGAGCGCTGTCAGTGCATGAGTTCAGTTAGCACTGTTCTTGGAAATATTAGTGAAGTAACAGCTTCTTGCAACTGATTGCAGAAATGCCATTGCAGACCAAACTTGCACACACGTGCTTCACAAAGACAAGAATCATAAATACAAATTGCCAAACTGATTCTTCAGGTGAAGATGATTACACTAGCACTTGTACCAATTTTTTTTAATTGATGGATGAGGATTACGTGTTGCATGTATATCTGACAGTTAAACTATGCAAAAAATAGTGTACTGCATTAAGAATTTTAGCCCTTCAGCAAAGTAATCCTTACTGCCCTAGAGCCAATTCACATGCACATATTGCACGCTTAAAGAATTGACTACGCTTTCATTCTTTTGTTTTCGTTATTGCGTTAACACTTCACGAAACCACCAACTCTGTCCTCCAACCTTCAGCAAAGACAGTTGACATAAAAATGAAAGTCCTTTTCCAACTGACAACCCAATAAAAATATTAAAGCTGTGTTTTTACCAACTTTACTCAACACCACATCTTAGTTGCAGACCCTGCAAACAAAAGCACACTTTTGGTATCATGCTGTTTAAAAGAAGTGAATGAAAAAAATAAGCGAACCGTAAAGCACAAGTGAGCCTCTTTAACCTAGGTGAATGTTGCAAGCCGTAGCACTGTGCAGCGAGATTAAAACCCCTGTTAATTTCTGGAACATACAGTTACACACAGCGAGGTAGTCAGAGGCGCAACTAAGATGAGACGTAAGCCACAAACCAACACTGAATAGGCGTGACACAGCTGTGTTTTTCTACCTATGCCCTCGTCCACTGCACCGTAGTTTCTTTTCACGTTGGTTCATTTTACGGAACTTGCGGAACTTGTGTTTAATCTGCAGTGTGAAAAAGCTACGCGATGACCGAAAGGTAGTAGTCGTCACGTAGAACACCCTTTTCATAGCGAGAAGGCATTGTATCCAGAAGTTTCGGGCGATCATAATGTACCTAGTACAGCCAAGGAATAACAAAGACATGACCTGAACGTTGCCGGAGCACAGGCTCGCGTAATGCAACGATCCTTCATCACCATCTTCTGGTAGGAGTCAGCGGACATGGTAACCCTACCATATATTTTTATTAATAGGTACTCAGAATGCAAAGCCCAGCACAAACATACCTGCGATGCTCTGCCCATCATTCCTGCTTTACAACGCTGCCCGGGCTATCTTCGTTGTTTCCTGCACAACCAAAGTCAAAACGCAATGAATATGCTGGTTACATATTTCAGCGGCTTTCTTGGGCTTACCGAAGCTTGGCATCCGCTGTGCACTGTTCAGCTTTGGGGTCAACAATGTAGACGTTCGGCGACAGTCTCGTAAAACGTCGGAGGCTCGGGCCAGTGTACTACCGCAGTCACTGCTGCGACGCGCATTGCGTGACGATGAACGCTCGCGCACGAATTGCACAATCAACTTGAATAACACATACACCATTGTGGTAAAAACACAGCACTGAGTGCGGTGACAAAGCTGTTTAGCCGTTGTAGCTGCCGTAGAGGACGACGCAGCGTTCGCCCGATGACTCCATGCTCGACAACGTCCCGGTACACGGCATATATGCTCTCGGCGACTATCAACGACGATAAAAGCGCAATAAGCGCGCATATTAGCGATAAACACGGTAAATACACAAGCACCGAACAAGCACGTTGCTATTCGTCGCTGCGCCAACAGTACTGTTCAAACCACTGCCTTACGTTGAAACGTAAAACTACATACGTGGCGGTAGTTTAGTGTTACTATAAAAAAACTTTTGTTTTTAAACCAAGATGTATTCGCAATATTGCACGCAAGTTTGGGCACGTTTGCATTCGTTTCCCGCTGAAAGACAAAAGTTGAATGTTTAGACGTGGAATAAACTAACACTGCGGCATATTATTAGACCTCTTCACGTTTCATTTTTGTGATGTGTTTTGACATTAGGAAGAGTAGTTGAAACTCTGACTACTTCGGTCATTTGAGATTTTCATGTGAATTGTCATTTGAGTGTCTAATGGATGCGTAATGCTAAAACGCATGTCCTTGCATTTCTAATGTCAATCTAATGTCACATTAGGAATGCATTAGGTTGACATCAGAAACTCAATTTTCATTTTCATAAGTGTATTTACAAAAAAAGCCTTATACTCGCAAAAATTTTTAAATCTCTAAACAAGTAGCGGAGCCGGCAGATTTCTCGCAAGGTCTGCAGCGCTTTCGCTGTTCATTCGTACAGAAGAGCACGCTAGAGCTACAAGCGAATGGCACAAACGTATATGTGCATTATGACACTGAGCATCGTGTCCTTTCGCTTCCCTGAACGTGGTATAGGAGCACGCATGATCCCGGTGTAATCCCAGCCTCGTTGCCCACTGAAAGCTCCTGATGTGCCACTGTGGCACTTAGGGCCAGCCCGCGTATGCCGCGGTACCTGCACTACATCAGAAGCGGCGACAGGTAGCATGCGTTGGCAAAGGTACCAGTGCTGCTGGAGAGAACACTCTCGCGAAACTCGCGTCCAGCTTACCTAACTGACTACAGGCACTCTCTGGAATAACTAACTGTTCAGCTAGGGCTGATAAGGTCTCTTATATTTGAACATGGAACTCACCAACCGTGGTAAAAACCGTGCAACCCATGGAAAGCGCCACAGCTATGGCTGCCTGTCCAACGCCACCAGCTCCAGCGTGCACCAGCACGGTCTCTCCAGGTTGCATGTCGCCGCGTACTACAAGCGCGTAGTAGGCAGTGGTGAAGGCAACGGGAACTGTGGCAGCCTCCTGCAGTGTCCACGAGTCGGGAACTTCCCAAAGCAGGAAGGGGTGAGCAACTAGCACAGTTGCGAGCGCCTTGCCCTCGACCACACCCATGACACGCCTTCCGTTAGTGTCACGGCCCGAGAACTCCCTCCCTGGAAATACATCAGCACCGCTTGTATAACCAGCATGGTTATAGCAAACTAATGAGAGCTCCTTGAAGGCTGCACTTGAAGGCGATGAGAACGGCGACCCCTTAAGCGTACACTAGGAAGGAAATATCTCATGAGCAATCGGTCCATCCGAGTGAACGAGTTTATCAATTAAAAAATAACTCACGCCACTTTTGTATAACGAACTGAAACGCACGTTTGCAACTGGCCTTGCAGACATTGTTAGCAAATCACAATGCCGAATTATTTAAATATTAGATTTCAACATTTGTCGGGTACATATCTCTCGGAATAAAAGTGGGTATATATCTTCTTCATGCTAGCAACTATGTACAACTGAGAGGATAGCGTCATTGTAGCTATGTTTAGCAACAAAAATATAAATATGTACGGTACCGTCATTTATGTGATTTGCAGTTTATGTGCAGAAAGCTGCTAATCCAACAGTAGAAATGTTCAGGAGCCCTTTCGCTCTCGCCAAATGGGATGCAAGGGAAGCTTGGTATGTGCGTTGTTTTTCTTTCTTTCTTCCTTTCTTTCTTGCTTGCTTTCTTTTTTCTCTCTTTCTTCTTTTTTATTTCCTGCTTGCTTGCTTGCGGATCCTTGCGCTACGCCAGCGTAGCGTGAACATCAGCGCAAGGTCCTGCGCCCACTTTACGCATTAAAATGCACGTATGATGATACTGCGGATTATGCAGAACATCGTTACCAAACTGGCAGCTTATTGATAAAAAACAAAAGTTTAGGGTAAAGCTATGTCACAGCGGCTTAGGCCACAAGCCATCTCTGAAAACCTGCGGCTGAGCGTAGTACTGAACATATTGTTACACTCGAACAGTGACGGTGAACAGATAAGTCTTGATGCTGGCGTGGTACGAGAGCCGTCCCTAGGCAGCCTGCCTAACGTCATTCTCCTCTTCTTCCTTCCGCCCGCACAGCCCGCTTCCGCGGTAACCATTTTCTCCTGCGCGTTCTCGTAACAATATAACTCAGGGTGCTGTAAGTCCAGAAAAATATGCAGTTCTGGATGCATATGGCCTAGGAAATGAAAAGGAAGATATTCTGCTGGGCAGGATGAGGTCTCTCATCGCTCCATCTAACCTTTTGCCTACCTCTGTTGCGTTTTCCCTCTCGTGGTATCCATTCCGTCGCTCTTACTGTCCACCTATTATCCTTCCTCCTCATGACATGTCCTGCCCAGGTCCACTTCTTTCTTTTAATTGATAAGATAATATCGGCTACTCCTGTCTGTTCTCTGATCCATACCGCTCGTTTTTTATCTCTTAGCGTTACCCCTATCATTTTTCTTTCCATTGCACGTTGCGTGCTCCTTAGTTTCACCTCTAGTTTTTTTCGTTATTCTCCATGTTTCTGCACCGTACGTTAGTACTGGGAGAATGCAGTGATTGAATACTTTTCGCTTTAATGAGAGCGGTAAGTTTCCGGTCATGATTTCGTAATGCCTTCCGAATGCGCTCCAGCCCAGCATTATTCTACGGAAAATTTTGTTTTCCTGGGTATCGATGAACAAATCGAAAGGTACGATTTAAAACAGGGAATGTCGCGGGAGCCAACGTTTCGACAAGCGGACTTGTCTTCGTCAGGGAAGACAAGTCCGCTTGTCGAAACGTTGGCTCCCGCGACATTCCCTGTTTTAAATCGTACCTTGCGATTTTTTCATCGATTCAAGCATCCATCTTCCCCTGAGCTTCTCTTCTAGTTTGTTTTCCTGGGTAGGAGTTCCTGATATTAACTGTCCCAGATATACATATTCGTTTACACATTGTAAGGGTTCATTGTTGATTTTAAATTCCTGTTCCTTAGCTAAGCTATTGAGCATAACCTTGGTCTTTTGCCTATTCATTTTTAATCCAATTTTAACACTTGCCCTGTTTAGGTGATCAATGATGTTTTGTAATTCATCACCATCATTGCTAAAGAGCACAATGTCATCTGCAAATCTTAAATTGTTTAGATATTGTCCGTCTATTAGAATGCCCTTTTCTTCCCAGTCTAGACGTTTAAAGACTCCCTCTAAACATGCAGTGAATAGCATCGGGGATATTGTATCTCCCTGTCTCACACCTCTCCTGATCGAGATTTCTCTGCTTCTCTCATGTAGGAGTAGTGTGGCTGTGCAATCTTTGTATATGTTGTTTATGGTTTTCACGTATACGCCAGGTACCCCTTGTCGACGTAGAGCTTCTAGAACTGCTTGTATTTCTATGGAGTCAAATGCTTTCTCGTAGTCGATAAACGCCATATAAAGAGGTTTGTTATATTCCGCGTACTTCTCAATTACTAGGTTGATAGCGTGGCTGTGGTCCATTGTCGTGTAACCTTTCCTAAAACCAGCTTGTTCTCTCGGTTGGTTAAAGTCGAGTGTTTCTCTTATCCTCGTAGAAATTACCTTTGTAAATTGCTTGTATATTACTGGGAGTAGGCTGACTGGTCTGTAATTCTTTAAGTCCTTTATGTCACCTTTCTTGTGGATAAGGATTATATTAGCATTTTTCCAGCTGCGCGGTACGCTACATGTCTTGATACATTTCGTGAAGAGCGATGCAAGTTTTTCAACTACAATATCTCCTCCGTCTTTGATCAAGTCGGCTGTTATACCATCGTCACCAGCTGCTTTACCGCGGGACATGCCTTTGGCAGCTTTTTTGACTTCGTCAGCAGTTATACATGGAATTTCGGTGTTCTCCTCTGATTCTATTTCTATTAAGGTTGTATGGTCTCTCTGAGAGCTGTACAGTTCCGAGTAGAAATCTTCTGCTACCTTTACTATTTCGGTGAAACTGTTGATAACGGAGAGTTGCAAACGAGCAATGATGCACGTGTGAGCTACCAAAGGAATACAACCGCGCCCAGCGCAATGCGCCGACGATAATTCGGTGAGCAGCTAAACAAACCGTTTTTCTTATAACAGATAGTAAAATGTGTTAGCTACTAGCACGACTACATATTCTCATATTCTCATAGTATTCCGCACAGACAGGAAACCCATGCGTGTGACGCTGGACATAACTAACCGACGATCTCCGATAACAGCAACTCGTAAGAAACGGACGGAGAAAATAGATGGATGGATAGCTCGATAGATAGATTCATGGCGAAATTAACATTGCAAGCGCAATAAGGAATATAAATTACTCCTTGATTACCCCTTGCCTTAAGGCAAGCGGTGCACCACTAACCTTTACACACATCTTTTAGCTGGCCGAAGAAATTCGGACGAATTTAACACTCTGAATCCACTTCCTATAAGGAATGCACACGATAATATGCCTTCACCACCACAATAGATAGTTTGCGTGTCTTTCCTGGGGTGTATGTTCTCGCGGATGTGCCGCTGTATATAGATATGTGTGTATGTATCTGTGTGACTGCTACATCCCTGATGCCTATATATTTCCATTTTGTCTTCGCACGTCCATTCCGGCAGAGGAAATTATAGATTTCATTACTCATTGCACATCATGCAACCGCGACATACAACCAGCGATTTGTTTTGTTTTCCGTTCACGTACGTCGCAAAAATTAAAAAAAAAACTTATGTTTTACACACGGTGGAAGGTCTCAATACTTTCTTTTACCTTAACTTCTACTACAACGTTCGGGCTACGCACGGAATGCGGCGCGCGAAAACATACCTGTTTGGCTACAACGGAGCAGTTAAAACGCCTCGCTAAAACACGATTTTCCACGCGCGACTATCTACCTGTCAGAGCAATTTTAATAACCATGACGTCCTGGACGTTGTTTCTCTCTATTTCTCTATTTCTATCATGTTAAAGTTCCTTACATCTCTTTGCCTGGCTCTACTGATGAATTTTGATAGTTCTGCGAATTATATCTTATCTTTTGATGAAGTTACTTTCATTTGTTGGCATTTTTTATTAAGTCCTTGGTAGATTGGGACAGCTTACTTTTGGCTTGCTTTGTTGTTTTACCCCCGACTTGCTATCGCGGTTTCAAGGATTGTTTTCGTTATGGTTTTGTTTATTTGTTCTAAATCGTCACCGCTTTCGTCTAAGGCCTCGAACTTGTTGCGTAGGGCGACTTTAATTTCGTCGTCCTTCGCTCTGAGTACCTGTACATTACATTTTTTTCTAGTAAATAATTTAGTTCTTGTTTTCTTTAGGTTAAGTACGATCTTTACCCTTACTAGTCTGTGATCATTGCATTTTGTCTTCCCCACTACTTCTGTGTCTTGAATTATACCTGGTTGTTCGCATATTATTAAGTCGATCTCATTCTTTGTTTCCCCGTTAGGGCTTTTCCACGTCCACTTCCTATTCTTGTGTTTCTTGAAGAACGTATTCATTATTCGAAGCTGGTTCCTTTCGGCAAATTGTACTAGCATTTCCCCACGGTTATTCCTACGGCCGACGCCGTAGTTGCCTATCGCCTGCTCTCCACTTTGTTTCGTTCCTACTTTTGCGTTGAAATCCCCCATGACTACTGTGTATTGCGTCCGTACTTTCTTTATTGCTAATTCGATATCCTCGTAGAATTGCTCTACTTGTTCATCGTCGTAGCTCGTTGTTGGCGCATATCCCTGGATTACCTTAAGTTTATACCGCTTATTTAGTTTGATTACGACGGATGCTACCCTTTCGTTAATGCTGTAGAATTCATCTACGTTGCCCGCTATATTTGTGTGGATATTCTCTCTTTTCGGGTAATTCTCTATAGCAGAGGACGTGTCCATTGTTTAAGACTATGTAAGCCTCACCTGCTCTCCTAACTTCGCTAAGGCCAATGACGTCCCAATTAACTCCTTCTAGTTCCTCGAGTAATTCGGCTAATCTAGCTTTGCTTGAGAGGGATCTTGCATTGAACGTTCCAATGTTTAGATTCCAGTGGCGGCCTGTCCGGGTCCAGTGATTGTTACTGCCCTCTGCTGCTTCACAGAGCTGACCGCCGCCGTGGACAGATGTGCTGCAGCTGCTGGACACTGAGGGCGAGGGTTTAATTGTAGACATCGTGTGGGAGGTGGTGGCCAAGTACTTCACCAGGGAGGCCAATTCCTGTTCTGGTGTAGGAGTGAGTCGTAAACGGCACTTGAACGACTGAAAGCCTTTCAGGTATCCAACCGTCGCCAGGCCCCCCCCCCCCCCTACCGACGTAATCTCGAGCTTATGACAACCATCCTTGGGGAAAAAAAGGGGGGGGAGGGAGGGGGGGGGTTGGGCGTCGAACCTGTGACCCTTGGCGGTCTCAGTGGCGGCGGTTCCGCATCGTTAAACATACATGCTTACAAAGCATTTCATGCGCGATAACTTCTATGCGCGTTACTATTCTATGCGCGTTACTATCCAGGACGTCATGGTTATTAAAATTGCTCTGACAGGTAGATCGACGCGCGTGGAAAATCGTATTTTAGCGAGCTGTTTTAACTGCTCCGTTGTAGCTAATCAGGCATGTTTTCGGCGCGCCGCATTCCGTGCGTAGCCCGAACGTTGTAGAAGAAGTTAGGGTAAAACAAAATATTGAGACCTTCCACGTGGGTAAAACATAAGTTTTTTTAAAATTTTTTTGCGACGTACGGGAACGGAAAAACAACACAAATCGCTGGTTGTAAGTCGCGGTTGCATGATGTGCAATGAGTAATGAAATCTATAATTTCCTATGCCGGAATGGACGTGCGAAGACAAAATGGAAATATATAGGCATCAGGGAGGTAGCAGTCACACAGATACATGCACACATATCTATACAGCGGCACATCCACGCAAATACACCCCAGGAAAGACACGCAAACTATCCATTGTGGTGGTGAAGGCATGACACTATGAAACTCGGTGGGGCCGGAAAGGGGGTTTCGGCCGAAACTCGGCCTAAGAGGAGGTTCTTCGCATTGATGATATTGTTACGGTGTTAGAGCGCCAAGGAAGAAGAAGATATCTGGGCGGAAGTCGACGAAGTGTGCTTCGAGCAACAACCACCATATTGGCTGCTTGGCTGTTATTCTTTTGTAAATACCTTGTAAATATATTTGTACCATTTTGGTGGAGGTGCCGGGTACGACGCAAGGCAGAACTTCGCAGTGGACGACGTGTAAGAGCAGCTCCGTCATGTCAACGGAAGGAGACGCTGCCTCCTGTGCTCCAACCGCGAGTCCGACAAATCAGGCAGAGCTTGTCGTATTGACGCAGCCGCGCGACCCTGGGAACTTCTGTGGTACCGATGGCGTTGACGTTGATGACTGGATTTGCAAGTATGACCGTGTGCGACAACGTTTTCTGTGGCCCGGTCTCTACTGCTGCGTTCGCCGTTACGTCGCTTCCTGCGAGTCGTGCCAACACCGGAAAAGCCCGCTGTACATCCTGCCGGGCTCCTTCAACCCATTGATATACTGGCAGAGCCGTTTTTCCGTCTTGATCTCGACTTTCTAGGCCCTTTCCCTCTATCCACCACAGGAAATAGATGGATTGCCGTGGCTACTGATTATTCGACCGGTTACTCCATCACGAGGCCTCTCCCGACCAATTGCGCTACGGATGTCGCCGACTTCTTAATTCAGGACGTCATCTTACACCACGGCGCCCCTCGTCAGCTTCTCACGGACCGCGGTCGTTACTTTTTGTCAAAAGTAATCGATGAGTTACTTCGCTCTTACGCCCAAAACACAAGCTTACTACGGCCTACCATCCCCAAACGAACGGTCTCATTGAACGTTTGAACCGCACCATCACTGACATGCTCGCTATGTATGTTTCGACCGATCACCGTGACTGCGACGCTGCAATTTCCTTTGTGACGTTCGCATATAACACGTCTCGCCATGACACTGCTGGCTATTCCCCCTTTTATCTCCTCTGTGGCACAGAGCCCATCTTGCCTTTCGACACGCACCTTCCAATCCCTGCCCAGCTGTCCACTGAGTATGCTCGTCGCGCTGTCACTACAGCAGAAGCGGCACGCCAGATAGCCCATCGCCGCTTTTGCGAGTCACAGCGGCGCCAGAAGCATCGCTACGACAATTGCCACCGGGGTGCACACTATCAAACGAGTGACCTTGTCCTCCTGTGGTGCCCTTCTCGACATGTTGAACTCTGCAAAACTGTTATCGCAGTACTCCGGTCCTTACCGCGTCCTCTGACAAGTAACCGACGTGATTTATGAAATCACGCCGCTAGACTATACCACGTCTTCCGCATCTCCCGACGTCGTTCACGTCGCACGCCTGAAGCCATACCTCCCGCCCACCTCATTGTGAAAAGCGCCGTCCCGGCGCTTTCGCCGGCGGAGGTCGATGTTACGGTGTGAGAGCGGCAAGGAAGAAGATGATATCTGGGTGGAAGTCGACGAAGTGTGCTTCGAGCAACTACCACCATATTGGCTGCTTGGCTGTTATCCCTTAGTAAATACCTTGTAAATATATTTGTACCAATATTAAAAAACATTTGCAATTTCATGAGAAAATACAGCCAGCTTCATAGATACGTATGTGTGATGAGAGTTACATTCGTGTTTGTACTGTTGTACATTGCAGAAAACCGGCAGTGGCTGAATGAGTTAGCCTGCTGGATTTGCAACACGGCACTCCGTGGTTGGAAAGCGCCACTCGACGCCGAATTTCTTTATTTTACAGCGTAAGCTGTTATGAGATCACAACACGGGCCGCTTTTGCGCCGTAGTTGTCCGCCGCCGCCGCCGGTGTCCGTAACCGCTATCGCGGCAAACTTTAGAAAAAATAACTAGGGCCAAGGAGTATTCCAACTCGTCCTCTGCGTGGATTCGAACCCACACTCTCTGCGTGGCAGTCGAGCAGTCTACCACTGAGCTACGGCTGTGGTTGAGAAATCATCGCTAAAAGACCTAAACAGGTATAACGTCTGCCGAGGGATCGTATTGTTACGAGGCGCACCAAACCGAGGCTGTCAAACGAACGATCGGCTAGGCGAAGAGGAATAAGAAGAGACGACTCGCGAGGGATTCAGGCAGCCATACTGCTGGAGCCGCAGCCTGTGTATTTGTGAATGCACCCTTGTGGCTCTACCACATCCCTGTGATTCCCCGTGACAATTTGGTGGAGCTGCTGGGCAGCAGAAGCACTTCACGACGGAGCTCCGCAGTGGTCGTCGAGTCGAGGTGTTCATCATGCCAGACCAGGACACGACCACGCCTGCGTCGGTCAATACGACCCCTGCGCCAGCCTCAACACCGCGACAACAGCGTCGACGATCGTCGTTACGCATCCTAAAGACCCAGGGACGTTCTGCGGTACGGATGAAGTTGACGTCGACGATTGGATTGCCGACTATGAGCGCATCAGTGAGATCAATCGCTGGGATCCGACGCTCATGCTGACGAACGTGCTGTTTTACCTCAAAGGAACAGCAAAAGTATGGTTCGAGAACCATGAAGAAGAGATTGGAAGTTGGGACACTTTCAAAGAAAAGCTTTGTGCTTTGTTCAGGAAGACCCTGGATCGAAAGACAGCCGCAGCGAAAGGGCTATCCACTCGCGCTCAGACGTCCACTGAGCCATACATAGCCTATATCCAGCACGTCTTGGCTCTTTGCCGCAAAGTCGACGGTGACATGACGGAGTCGGACAAGGTTAGTCACGTGCTAAAGGGTATAGCGGATGATGCGTTCAACCTGCTGCTGTGCCGAAATTGCGCGACCGTCGACGAAATCATTGAAGAATGCCGGCGTTTTGAGCAGGCCAAAAGCCGCCGTATCGCACGGTCAGTCGCCCGGTTACCTAACACCGCCCCAACGTCATCATGCGAGGACGGACTGGCCTCTCGTCTGCAGTCGCCGCCGCCGTCGGAACTTGCACGAATTGTGCGTCGGGAAATTGAAGCTTTGGCTCCTGCTATTCCCAACAGCAGTCACGGCGATTCTCATGTGCCGGCAGTGTCCCTGGTACAGTCCATAGTACGGGAGGAACTTGGCAACTTGGGCTTCGACGTTTGCACCGCTGCCCACTCTCCGGCGACGGAATTTCGCCCAAGGACAGCCCCACCGCCAAGCTTGCCACCCCAGGAACAGCGGTTCTATCCGCGGTCCTGTAATCTGGCTGAATGGCGGACAGCAGATGATCGGCCAATTTGTTTCAACTGCCGCCGTATAGGTACACGTCGCACGCTACTGCAACCGTTGGGTTTCGCCGTTACGATCCCGGTACGATACTCCTAGCCGCACCGACTACTACCGCCGTTTTCAACATATCCAGCCATGGAGCAAACCGCCGCTTCCAGCCTTTTGAGCCGTACCCCGTCGATGCCACCACTGCGCCGAGTAGCCGCTCCCCGTCGCCCCGCGGTCATCAGTCCCGCTCGCCGCCAGCACGTCGCCCGTCGTCCCCTTCCCCTCCCCGACGACGTTCGACATCGCCGCTCAACCTCCGACAGGGAAACTAAGGGATGCAGCTCTTAGAGGTGACGCTGCATCTTCGACTTCCACCTCAAATCCTCTCCTCGTATTGCCGACACGACTAAATCTCATTGACGTTGACGTTGACGGCCTAACTGTTTCCGCACTCGTCGACACCGGAGCACAAATCTCTGTGATGAGCGATCAACTTCGTCGGTGCCTTAAGAAAGTAGTTACTCCCGCCTTTCCTGGTATTATTCGTGTCGCTGATGGAAGAAGTCCTGCCGTCATAGGAATGTGCACAGCTCGCATCACCATCGCCGGTCATCACATATCTGTTCTGTTCACTGTTCTTGAACAATGCCCTAACGACCTTATTCTCGGGCTCGATTTCTTGTCGACCCATGCCGCCTTTATTGACTGCGCAAGCGGCGTCGTTCAACTTGAGCTTCCTCAACTTGCCGATCTTCGAGCGTCGCCGTTACGCCGCTTATGCGCTCTTGATTATGTTCGGTTGCCACCACAAGCCGCCACTTGTGTTGCCTTGACGACCGCGTCACCTGTTCCTGACGGCGACTACGTAGTCTCTCCGGTAGTTGACGTACTGTTGACCCGTAATATTGCTATGCCTCACACCCTCGTGACTGTTGTGGACAACCACGTGCAACTCCCACTCCTCAATTTCAGCCACTCGACCCAAGCTCTCCCGCGAGGCATCTCAGTGGCCAACCTCTCCCCACTTGGTGAATGCGACATCACGGCGTTAGATGCTGACACCCGTTCGCCCTTCGCAACAGACCAAGGAAGGCCGTTCTCCGAAGAAATATCCAAGATGATTGCCCCTGATCTTCCGATCTCAAAAGCTACGGAACTCCACTCCCTCCTAACGACCTACAGCGACATCTTCGACTTCAATGACCGCCCTCTAGGACAAACGTCGCTTGTAAGTCATCGAATACATACCGGTGATGCTAATCCTATCAGACGGCGGCCATATCGTGTGTCCCATTCAGAACGCCAGGTCATACAACAAGAAGTCGATAAGATGCTCTCCAAAGGTGTAATAGAGGCTTCTTCAAGTCCGTGGGCGTCACCTGTCGTCCTGGTTAAAAAGAAGGATGGCAGCTGGAGATTTTGCGTCGACTATCGCGCCTTGAACAAAATCACACGCAAAGACGTATATCCGCTGCCTCGCATCGATGACGCCCTCGACTGTCTTCACGGTGCCCGATTCCTCTCTTCCATAGATCTGCGCTCGGGTTATTGGCAGATTTCTGTTGACGACTTGGACCGAGAAAAAACTGCCTTTATCACACCCGACGGCCTCTATCAGTTCAAAGTCATGCCCTTTGGACTGTGCAACGCCCCAGCAACGTTCGAACGGATGATGGACTCTATCCTTCGTGGCTACAAATCGTCCATCTGTCTCTGCTACTTGGATGACGTCATTGTGTTTTCCCCAACGTTTGAGAGCCACCTTACCCGCTTGGAGACCATTCTAGAAGTTTTTCGTCGAGCGGGGCTCCAGCTTAACTCAAAGAAGGGCAAATTCGGCAGACAACAAATTACTGTGCTTGGTCATCTTGTGAGTGCTGCCGGTGTCCAACCTGATCCTGACAAGGTTACCGCTATCAAGAACTTCCCTATCCCTTCGTCTGCTAAACATGTTCGTAGCTTTGTCGGATTATGTTCGTACTTCCGACGTTTTATACGCAATTTTGCCATCATCGCCCGGCCCCTCACGGACCTTCTAAAGAAAGATGTTCCTTTCGCGTGGGGCCACGACCAAGCGGCTGCATTCTCGACGCTGATCCACTTGCTGACTTCACCACCTATATTGGCTCACTTCGACCCATCCGCGAGTACTGAAGTTCGCACAGATGCCAGCGGGCATGGAATCGGCGCCGTCCTTGCTCAGCACCAGCGCGGTCAAACGCGTGTTATCGCATACGCCAGCCGCCTTCTTTCCACGTCTGAGCGCAACTACTCAATCACAGAGCGTGAATGCCTAGCGTTGGTTTGGGCTGTCGCTAAATTTCGCCCGTATTTGTATGGACGCGCCTTCTCAGTTATCACTGACCACCACGCTCTGTGTTGGCTGTCATCTCTCAAGGACCCAACGGGAGGCCTCGGTCGCTGGGCTCTCAGGCTACAAGAGTATACATTTGAGGTCATCTATAAATCTGGCAGGCTGCACCAGGACGCCGACTGTCTCTCCCGCAATCCGGTGGATCCTGCTAGCTGCGCTGACCATGGAACTGACTCTTGTGTACTCGCCATATCTGACTTAGGCGACATCGGCTCAGAACAACGTCGTCGATGAAACCCTCAAGCGCATGATTCAGCAACTCTCATCTGGACGTTCCGACCCTTCTCTCCGCCAGTACCTCCTACACGATGCAGTTCTGTACCGTCGCAATATGAAACATGATGGCCCGGGATTTTTGCTAGTTATTCCCCGACACCTGCGTACCACAATCCTTCAACAGCTACATGATGCTCCGACTGCCGGACACCTGGGCGTTTCACGCACCTACGACCGCGTGCGGCAGAGGTTCTTTTGGCCTGGTTTGTATCGTTCTGTGCGCCGATACGTTGCTACCTGCGATTCTTGTCAGCGCCGCAAACGCCCTACTCTTCCCCAAGCCGGCCTTCTTCAACCTATCGATATTCCACCGGAGCCTTATTTCCGCGTGGGACTTGACTTGCTCGGACCATTTCCTACATCGGCATCCGGCAACAAGTGGATTGCCCTCGCAACTGACTACGCCACTAGATTTGCTATCACGCGCGCGATGGCCAGTAGCTGCGCTACAGATGTTGCAGATTTTCTACTCAATCACGTCATCCTTCGACACGGGGCTCCGCGCCAGCTCCTCACGGATCGTGGCCGCTCCTTCCTTGCAAAAATCATTGCCGAAATCCTGCGTAGCTGCTCTACTGAACATCGGCTTACGACAGCCTACCATCCACAGACTAACGGTCTTACCGAGAGGCTGAACCGCACTCTCACGGATATGTTGTCCATGTACGTCTCTGCCGATCACACGGATTGGGACACCACCCTACCTTACGTTACTTTTGCCTACAACACGTCCAGGCATGACACCGCCGGCTATTCGCCGTTCTTCCTTCTGTACGGTCGTCAACCTACGTTACCATTCGAGACGCTTCTTCCTTCCGATCCTTCCGTACCAACCGCCTATGCTCAGGACGTCGTCTCCCGTGCCCAGATGGCTCGCCAGGTCGCTCATACTCGGCTACGTGCTTCGCAGGACCTTCAAAAAGAGCGGTATGATAATCGGCACCGCGAAATCGATTACCCTCCTGAATCTCTGGTTTTACTCTAGACCCCGTCCCGACAACGAGGCCTTTGCGAGAAGCTCCTCCCTCGCTACACAGGACCCTACAAAGTTATCCGGAAGCTCAACGATGTTGACTACCCCATCGCTCCGCTACGAAGTCGCCCGTCTTCTCCCTTTACATCCGCTACTGATGTTGTCCACGTGTCGCGGCTCAAACCCTACTGCACCACCAGCGCTGAATAATTTTAGCAGGCGCCGGGACGACGCTCCGTCCGCCGGGAGTGATGTTACGAGGCGCACCAAACCGAGGCTGTCAAACGAACGATCGGCTAGGCGAAGAGGAAGAAGAGACGACTCGCGAGGGATTCTGGCAGACATACTGCTGGAGCCGCAGCCTGTGTATTTGTGAATGCACCCTTGTGGCTCTCCACATCCCTGTGATTCCCCGTGACAGTATTAACAAATGTAATGTTACGTGGCAGAATAATAAAACGTCACCATACGTCGCGGAAAGTGGATTGCATAATGAGTTCGATAAATAATATTAAAGGACACAGGGGTGCATGCTCCGTAGCTGGGCACCCATTACAGAGGCACCATCTACATCATCATTATGAAACAATCTTCTTCAATTTTACCATTATCATTATTGCGAACCGCTGCCCTTTATCGTGTCCTATCATGCCATGCGACATGCGGCAGGCGATGTGCGCCGCCCCGACAGCAACTTCACTTGGGTCTTCGATATACCTGATGGCGCCTCCTCGTAAAGGTGCGGACCGCTGCTGAAGAAGCGAATCGCAGAACTACGAGCGCGGCTGCAGCAAGGCAACGTCGGGCACAACAGAAAGCTGCGCAGAGAGAAGCCCAAACCGCAGCTCGCCGTCGACGCCGGGCCGAGAGTTCGGTTCGTTCTCGGCAAAACGACGCCAAGATACTCTCTAAGATGTCCAGTTATACAGATTTGCACGTTACAATGCCGCAGTAATTATGACGTAGTGGGTACGTCCCTACTTGGCGAAATGATGAGACTTCTGGCGCAGGGGATACCTACCACCTCTAGTTGCACTAGTTTGTCCGAGCGTTTAAAATGGCCTCTAAGAAAATCGGTCCTCCAGCTTACGCTGCCACTGTCCTGCGGTTCCGCGCAGGCCTGGCTTTTTTTATTTTTGTCTATCTGTCTATTTTGAGTACATCTCATTACTCGAAGTCAAAAAGAAGTGCGCGGGAACAGGTTTCACGAAGACAATAGTTTTTTTCAGTACAGTACGTGCATCACAAGCAACTAAATACAACATTCCCTTGTAAGGTAACTGTTGTAAGGTAACTGATGGAAGGGCACAAGTCCAAGCATTGCAAACACGTTGAGCTTCCTTACCTTAATGTTTCGCGCCCATACATAGCCCACATATAAGAGCAAAGTTGCTGTGTTTCCGCCATATTTGGCTATATATCGCGAAATCTGTATAACGCAAAGTCTGCCAACACAGCTTACGTGGATTGCAATTACGGACGCGCGAAAATCCCTTAGCATTGGCGTTCGAATGAGTTGACGCTAAAGCTGCGTTCAGCGACGGTCAGCGACGGTCAGCGACGAAGTTCCGGTCAGCGACGAAACCGGCGATGCTTCGTGCGATGTCGCTCGATGGCGAAAGCCGTCGTTGTGCCGACCGCTCCAACACCGACTTGTGTTGCCGGCCAAAAAGTACGATCGACGAGAGCCAGTGAGATCACGCAAACAGCAAACTCAATCTTCGTGGTTGCTTTCAGGACTATGGAAGTCGCACGCTTGTTTAGTGTGTAGGAAAAGCGAGCAGCACTCAACATCTACAGCCCGCGGCGACGTGCTTGCTCGTCGTCTCTCTGGCGTCTGCACGCCGACGCTGGGTAAGTAAATATCAACAGGCCTCATTGCCAGAAAAAAAAAAGACATGGAGGGATATCCCGAAGCGGGTGCCTTCTGTCTCGAGTTTCTAAAGGCGTAATTGTGCACAGTGCAGCCGAAAACACTTACACTTGCATTTCCTCTTCATGTGTGTGCTCAGTGATCGACGGCAACGGATTAGTGAGTAGTGGTCATCGTTTTGAAATTAATTGTCATATTCTCTGTGCTATGGCTGCTAGCGTGCCAACGTGACCGTGTTAGCGCTGCGCGTCTTATGCAGGTGGCGAGGTAAATCGAGCATAGTCTAAAGTGCCAGATGAGATTTGACGATAAGGATGACGAACTGGACGTGGAAAGAAGAGCTGGCTCCCGCTTTGAGCTGTGCAAGTGAGTTCATGTTCACATCCTGCAAATAACCCCACGTCGCTGTCGCAATTGTGGCGCAAGTGCGCGGTAAGCTAACTTCTACCAAGTGAATGCGGAGGGACACTGTCAGAAAAGCCCGGAGAGACAACACTGTCGTTCTAGGCGATAAGTTTGCGGGAAGGGTAGGCAAAGGCGGCCTGGCAGGTACCTTGCCTGTACAAACGTCTTTGTATGTATTGTAACGTACACAACTCACACGCCACTAAAGCAATTATAAAACGCCGCTTTACCAAGAGACATTGCTTCCGACTCCGCCATTTGCCTTCTTCAATCTCCTCGTCCTTCGCTAGCTCTGTCCAGAGCCCAAGTCCCACTGCCAGCCTCTTTGTCCAACAACAGTGTGTACTACACAGGTAGCGGCGGGCGGCCTTGCTGCCGCGACGCCCATCGTGGTTCCATTTCCACGGCCACGCAGCGGCGGCGACATGACGGGTGTTCCTACCGCATGACCGTAGCTAATTTTCTGAGTAAACCAGACGTCCAAAAAAGTACTATGAAATGGAGAACCACTTGCATAAACAGCGGGGGATCGTGATAAAACATGCTAATCGAGGAGTAGTTTTGATTACAATACAGCGCTCTGGCAGTCCTATTCAAGCGGCTGCATGGGTGGGGACAAGATATGCTGTCAGCTAAACAAAGTAGTAATATGGCACTGTTGCGGTGCCTTTTGCTAACTAAGAGCCTTAGTGACCAACTATATCATTCGCACATCCTCGGTGCAGCAAGGGGTCCGAAGTGTGGGAACGCGGAGAAGTAACGACACTTCCGTTGGTAGTTAACGAGAAAGAGAGAAAGGAAGAGAAAGCTTAGCACTAACTGAGGTGGAAGACGCGGCGAGACGTGGATATAGGTTGACCTTGGCTGTGCCTGTGATCGAGAGATGAGGAAGGATAAGTAAAGCATGGTGCTTACGTACCACGTTGAGATGGTAAGCATGCAGGGCTCCGAATGAACCTCTTGGTGTGGTATGGCACTAATATATTACATGCAGCTGAATTCTTTGCCATGCGTAATATCCTGTGTGTCGACTTGGACCCAGCTGTGTTGGCGTGATGTCTGTCGGTATTACTGGCCGCCCCGGCAAAGTTTGTAAATAAGTAGCGGTTGTGCAAATAAACCTGCGTGTTTGCTTTGAAGACATCCGGGAACAAACCCATAAACTATTAACTAACATCTCGAGGTTTGCCACAGCTGTTATTTAGCAAGCTTGTAACCGCTACCTCGAGAAATGATCGCCGACGGAGACGTCACCTTGAATTGAGACGTCCTGACGCTGTCCCCAATGGCATCTAGTCTCCACTACCGGTACCGATGAACATTTACAGGGAAACGTGGTAGTGACGTGGACGGGTGGCTGATCATCTATCAAAGGCGAGCCGATTCAATGACCGGAATGCTGCCACTCAGACATCTCAGGCGTGTTATTTTCTGGATTTTGCCCCGTTGATGTAGCTTGAAAAGCAAGAAGACTCGTTTTCAACGTGGCAACTACTTCTCAACGAAATTAAGAAATGTTTTGGGAACCTATTAACGAAAAATAAATGCTCAGAGGAAGTGTCACAGAGGGCGCAGGTCACTGGTGACACTTGCCGGACGTATATTCAAGAACTACTAAAGCTCTGCGAATCCATGGATGCCAACATGTTGAGAGAAAGCAAGGTAAGTCACATTCTCAAAGGTATGGGGGAAGATGTATACCATTTCCTTATCTTGAGAAGTGGCAAGTCTGTCGAACCTTTGAGACCCTAAAGATTCATTGCATGACTTCGAAGTTAGAGCGGATGGAAAACCTCACGACAGCCGCCATGGTCGGTACTCGCCAAAATTCCACGCCTGCCAGGATTTTCTCTACCGTTCCCTTTAATGTACACGGGAACTCCGTCAGCATCTTTCGATGCCCGCACAGGCTTGAGACTCCCCCGCGTCACACTACCCCAACGGGTACTATAAGGGCCGAAACTTTCAAAGAGACTAGTTATCCCAACCGCGTACCATGGTGCTGCAACACAAGCAGCTACTTAATTCGGGCAGCTTTAAGTGCTTCGCCAGAGCATCACCTACAACAGCCGAAAGCCTTCGGTCGCACCGGAGTGGGAACATTATCCCGAGTGCTCTCACGACAACGAGAACTTCGGTATGCCTCGTTATCGTCCCGTGTGTTATCAGTGCGTCGGTCGCCCTCAAGCCGCCCGGTCTTGTGCTACGCGACGCGATCCGTGCAGCATGTTCTCAGAGTGGCCTGCCATATTTCCACGGTGAGGCCAGTCGCCCAAATCCAACATCGGCGGCGCGTCTACCCGCGGGGCATACGTACCGACTTGCCCGCATATGTACAAAGATTGACCGCTTACAATGCGCCACTAAGGATCACCATGTCCACAGACAGCCCCGACCGTAGTTGTCGTCCCCCTTCCCCCTCCCTCTTCAAGCAATCTGGGGCCGGCCGATGCATGTCTGGTCGCCGGACGTGCCGCTTTGCACACGGGTATGACTTATTCAGTTTCGCATTTCTTTAATTTTACATACTGCAACCTCGATGAGGCTATCGCAGGAGTGGAAAGAAACTACAAAATGAACATTCATGAACTCGCTTCTAGAAATTGTTGAAGCGGTAAAGAGTGGACACTTTCGGACAACAAATTCCAGGCTTCGATTGTTGAAAGAAAAAGAAACATGTCAGTGGGAGTGAAAATGCTAGAGATGTTGAGGGCATGGTCGCTGCTCGTAGATAAGGGTTTGGAAGACTTAAGGTAATTATGTAGAGTGTCAAGGCTGTTAGAATTGATTAGAAGGTAAAGAAATTTCAAGCATTCAAGATGGAGATGCTTTGCAAGAGTAGAGAGACCTAATTGGCGTAGAAATTTCGAAGGTGGAAAATTCGTGTCGCATACAAAACGCACAGCACTTTTTTGAACGCATTCACCGTTACAAAATAACATTCATGTGCATACTGATGACTTTCCAACGACGGCATTATTATATGCCGTCTCAACTGTTTCAGTTCAGTTTTCAAGGAAAGAACTGGCCAAAGGGTAGCCTTTTGGTAGGAGAAGCGTGTTATCATTCGAGCAGTGAGCATTGCATCCCTGTAGCCGCTCAGAGTATGCGCCATATCTGTCCATGTAGCTGGCAATGCGTGCAACGCGGTGCTCGCCCATTCCACGTACCATTTATCCTTACCATCGGCTTTTCGCGAGGGTGCAGCAGAACTCAAGACTGTGGATCTAGCGACGTTCTATAGCCCACTCTCGCCAGCAGCCTCGCTGTAGAAGAATCGCTCTCGTTGTAGCTAGACGCAATAATCCAGGCCTTTTTCGCGGCCAGCGTGATATGCTAATTACTCGTTCCGAAGGTGACTGGACTTCGTGTTCGTTGGAAGTAATGACTGGGGCGCTGCCCTTGCCTTGTGCGAATAAAAACGTGTTTGACCAACGCTGGGTAGCATCTCTGAATGACGGAAAAACTCATTTCTGGGTGGCGAACTCTTGATCAGAGCCATAGACTTCCGGAGCATGCACCTCGTCTTGGTTCAAGAGGAATGTGGCAGCTGCATTGGATCCTTAACCGGTCAAACAGTGTCGGACCATCCTCATGTCTCTAACGGAATCAGACTTGCTTAAAAATGATCAGCAAGTCTCCGCAGAAGCGCAGAGCGTTGGCCGCATTTGTCGCCAGATACGCTAAGGTACTTTATTTTTCACAAAAGGCGCACATATCTCGGTTATGGCGAATAGCTCCACCTTGCCGGTTGGGAAACCCACAAGTTGGAGTTGGGTACAGGGAAAATTGGCATCGATCGGGCCCGGACGAATTTTTCGGCAACTAAGGAGCTTTCATTTCTGGTAAATCCGTATGGATTTCCTTGCAGGTTTTGGAAAGTATTTGAAAAGTTTATATTTTAAACATCAAAGGAGACATCTTTAAAAACACGTCAAGTGCTTACAGAAAGGAATGGTGTAAATATTTCTTGTGGGGAACTGTTTAATGTTGGTGGCAGTATATATTGCATTGCATCATCGGAGGTCCGTGGTTGGTACATATGTGAGGCGATCAGTGGATCGTGTGCTATAGGGGCTGCTATAGGGTTTTAAGTACGCTAAATCTGTAAGAGAAATACTTTTTACGACAAGCATGGTGTCTGTTCTGTAGAATCGGATTGTAAACCTCAGGCATTGGTTGTAATATAAAGGCCTCGAAAATAGATTGTAAGTGTGCATCACGTGGAGCACCTGTGATTACGCGCACAGCTTTATTCGGTAGTCTATATATTCGGTCTAAATTCTACTCCGTTATGGCGCCCCATACCAGATAGCAATGCCTTAATGTAGATAAAACTAGAGAATTATATACTAGAACTTTAATTCCTTGTGGCAGCGTAAAACGCAAGCGTGATAGCAAACCTACAACACGAGAATGTTTTGTATGTACTAGCTCAGGCTGATAGTTCCATAGCATGTTTTCATGAAAAATTACTGCCAGGGTTTTCACAAGAGGTTTAATTTTGATAGATTCTGAGCCAGTAATTACGGACAAATCGCAGTTTACAGACTTATCTTTGGGACAAAAGAATTTAGCTTTTGTTTTTGAGGTGTATATAATTATAGAATTTTTATTCTCCATAATTTCAGTAATTATAAGACACTGTTTGCTTTATCGACAAGTTTATTGAAATCGCAGCCCTTAACAACAAGTTTTTATTGTCTGCGTAATTAGTAAAGTTTGTTGTGTTATTGCCGATGTCCACCAAGTCGTTCACATAAACATTAAGAAGCAGTGGACCCAGGATGCTGCCTTGGTAAACGCCATGTGAGAATTTGTTTATAATGGATGTGAAACCATTTATTTCTACTTAGTTGCTACCGGTATTTCATGCTGCAATATTTCCGACGGCCCGATTACTCGCGCTGACCTACAAATCCAACATCCTGGCATCGCGTCTACCCGCAGAGCATGCGGTATTACAAACCAGTAAATCCTAATCTTTCCATACATGAATCACTTACCCACTTGTCACAAGATCGACACTGGATCGGTCCATCCTCTCAGAGAGAAGCCCTACCGTGTTTACACAGCGGGAAGTAATTGCACAGGGAGCCAGCGACACGCTAACGACTGGTGTCATTCAAGAATCGTCGGGTGCCTGTGCGGCGCCTGTTATCATGGTTAAGAAAAAGTAAAGGCCATGTAGATTTTATGCTGACCACCGACGCCTGTAGGGCCGGGAGGCCCAACATTTTTTTATCCTTTTAAGGATGACCCTGTTCAGCTTGGTTATGTCATGGAGCTGCCATTTCTGCATGGATATACGTAGTTTACATGGCCTTCATGCACGCGATTTTATGCCTGAGAAGGTTAGGTCCAAGATATGGTCTGCACAGCTGACAGTTTGAGAAGGCTCATTCATCCCTTCCTCCCGGGAATTTTCGGAGGTGACACGGGCGCCCAAGCTCACCCATTGTCGACGCGTATAGTCGGGCTGACGTGTGACTTGGCGCTTTCCGTAGAGCACCGATGTGCCAAGCTGAATCGCTGCCGTTTGAACCCTCGCATCCGACACTCACTTTTACGAAGTGATAAATCCTCTTTCAGGTGCTAAAATCGCGAGTGACAAAGCTGAGTCTAATTAGTAGATGCTTGAAAAATATGGCTTCACATTAAAGTTTAAGAGCATTACTACTTAAAGAGGAACTGACGCAATAGTTTTCGTCTGGTGTTTATTTTTCCTGCCACACGTACTAGGGACCTGTTAGCCATAACACAGCCTACCAATTGCTCCAGCAGGCAAGAAGTAAATGTTTCACGGCTTATTTATTACCGGCCTGTTTATTATCGGCTACTTTCTGTTTTGGTATGGGAGAGGTCGAAAACGACAAGCCGCTGGATGCAACTGGCGCCACCTAGCGTTCGCTACGGGGTGAAGAAGTTCGACCACGTGAGCACACACACGTAACTGTGACGCACTTCCGTACGCCCTGCAACGCGTGCTCGTTTTCTTTCGCCCGTCGCAACTCCTGCAAGCTGTGGTTGTTGCTGCCGTCGTCGGGCGGTAACTATTTTTTTCTTGATACCTGGCGTGGCCGGGAGTCTACTAACACAGGCGTGGCAAACAGGCAATGGTGGCTTGTAAGGTAAGGAACTCAGCGAGGGAGGTGCAGCGGAGGACCGTCGGGGCCGGCGGGCATGCCAGTCACAGCAGAAGACGTACCGCGAACCCAGAGCACACGAGGCGTTCTCAGAAGGGATCTCGTGCGGGGAGATGAACTCGTGACGGGCACAGCGCGGACGGCGCTTCTCGGAACAGTGAGGCGATGGACAGCACGGCATTGTTGCACGTGGGGTTGCCGCCTCCCCCTTCGTTACAAAAACGGCACGGGATGCTGGAAGAAGGGTTCTTTCTGGCAGGCAGGCTGCTAGGCAGCACTCGAGTCGCTCGAGGCGGGCATGGCCCGGGCGGAAAGTCCCATGCTGTAAATATCATTCCCTGTAAATAAGTTTTCCTTGCTTTGCTTTCTCTGTGAATATTTTGTATAAAGTCTTTCTTCATGAACTTCCCCGTCGGACTCATCACTACCGCCTGGTGTTCGGCATCTGGCGGAACGGAAGGAAGAACACACAAAATTTACTGTGGTCATGGCGTTATTCATTGCTAGCTGCACTGCTGTCAGCTCGGCTGCCGTGGTGACGTGCCGGAAGTTGGGGGGTACCCTTGGGGTCACCTTTGCTATTGTCCTTGTCGCGAAGTACGGTGTCTAACGCTCGATTGCGCAGGTGAAATTTAATATTCATTTGCACTACCTTCGGACTGTGTGCGCTGTAGAGAATTGGTAGATGATGTGTGCATGTCCACGAAATCGATCCCGCAGGCTATTTCAGCAGCGATATTTTGGGGTCAGTGCCCTTTAACATTGACCTCACAGCGTTCGCGCCTATATTGTATATTCGTGGTGCACAAAAAAGCCTGCGTACAATTGAGTCGACGCTTCGTATTTCCGAATAGTACACACTAAATGTGCTTAAGCTGGAAAGTGCGATGTTAGTTGTAACGATATGGATTAGGAACTATTTCATGTGTATTCAGTAAGCCTTCTGATCCGGGCATCTGTACGAATTTCCCTGCATAGCGCATTTACCGTTCACGCGTAAAGCCCATCCCTGGTACTGCGGGAGAGAGTGAAACGACACATACAGGGTCTGTTAGAAAAGTATCCGACCTTATTTTTTTTCGAACACCTGACGGATATGAAGCAAGTGCGCTTGCATCAGCCGACCTTGAACCCTCGTGCGCATGCGCGAATTTTTTTCCTGCCTGCCAATGGTGTCAGTCACTGGTACGCAGCGTTTGAGTGAGATAGTGCGCAGTGCTCTCGTCGGTTTTTTTTTTGTGTGCTCAACAGGAAATTGGCGCATTCATCACGACAGTGCTCTTGCACATTCCTCGCATTTGATTCAGACTTTTTTGGCGAACAACCAGACCCCTGTAGTTCAGCAGCCTCCTGCGACTTCTGGTTGTTTCCTAAAATCAAGAGGCCATTGAAAGTAGCGCGATTTCAGACAAGAGAGGGCATTATGGCTGCAACTACAGCTGTGCTCAACTCCATTCGGAAAGAGGCCTTCTGGGAATGCCTCCAGCAATGGCAGCACCTCTGGGAGAAGTGTGTGGCTTCCCAATGAGACTACTTTGAGGGTGATTAAGTTTCTAACGCTCCAGTTATGTGAGTTTTTTTTCTTCGGCCAAAGGTCGGATACTTTTCTAACAGCCCCTGTATATACTAGCTCTTGGTGTTGCCACAACGCCGCCAGGATGGCTGGCGCAACTTATCACGACTGGTACAGTTGCCAGGCACTCACCTAGCGAGCCTTCCATGTTGGCTTTGCCGTTGGCGAGCATGACGTCATAGAAGTTAACTGGGGCGTAGTATACATCACAGATCGACGCCCCAAGGGCGGCCTTATCAGACGGAGAAAGGTACCGCAGCGGCGACTCGTACCACTGCAGACTCGAGAGGTCTGAACGTGTCTTGAAGTGAAGGAAGGCGTACTGCGTGACCGTTTCCGCTACTCCGCCTGCCAAGCATTGGAGGTGTATACAGATTAGCCAAGAGTGATAAGGCAGTAATTTATTAACTTTAAACTTTAGGTCCAACATATCACACAGGTTAATTTTGTTCAATTTTTCGATGCTTTCTTTCTCTTTCTATGAAATAAAGGAGCCATCCAAGGATAACACTGCAATGAACAAGTTGCTTGACTGGCTCGCATCTCACTTGCAAAGACAGCAACAGACATTACCGAACACAGAAAATATATAGCAATAAAGGCAAAAAGTATACAAAAGACAATGATACAGGACGGAAGAAGTATGCTCAACATTAGGACAAGAGGAACGTTTATGCATAGAGCTTTGGGTGCACGAAATAAAGGAAAATTGCAGTGGTGCAATAAAAAAAACACACTTCGAAAAAGCTCGATTCTTCAATAAAACCTGCGATAAGGCTCTTGGGTGGCATGCTATGAAAATTTAAATCAGGTTACTTTTTTAAAAGCCGATTTCATAACCCTATGGTAAGAGGCCATCATAGCACCTGATGAAGCGTTGCTGCGTAGTTTCGAGAGCAGCAGACAATCTGTTGAACGCACAAAAATTCCTTATCTCTACCTGCTTAGGCTGGTAGAGACAGGCATTGTTTCTGTATGCAGTATAAAGAAAGATGCCTTGTGATATGGAGAAATAGACGTGTTTTGGACACGCACGCGCATGTCTCGCATAGGTAATCCAGAGTGTAGATGCCAGTACAATGAATGCGTGTAGGCTTATGTAAGCCGCCATAAAAGAGACATTTTCTGAATACCATAGCCAGTACTTCTATGGGAATATGAATGTCAGAGAAGGCTTTGATTCCTATGCTTTATGCTTAAAATCCCAGCAGCTAAGGGCGTGACGCAGAACTTGCAGAGAGAGCTAAACTTGGCAAAACACTGCCGATCTTCACTCGCAAGGATGCAGTGATCAGTGGATCGGCTGTCTCGAAAACACAGACATTAATTGCTTTTTTTAATTGTAATCTGACAACACCATCGCCTTTCAATAGCCCGTTAGTTGCGGACCAATTGAAGATAGGCAATTTTACGTGGAACTTGTCAATATAAACACCGGAACGACGAAGCATATGCAGGACGTTAAATGTGTCGCTTTCCAAAAAATGAATTGTCTATTTGAAGCCTGCACAAGGTTACAGGGGTACACTGAAAATTTTTGTGCGTCGCAACATAGACAGTTTTTGCTTTCGTGGAACGCATTGTTAATGCTGTCCACAGAAGGGAAGCAGAAAACGCCCATAAATTGTTTTAATTTTATTGGAAGGATTTCCTTGCCCAGTATCTGACAGCCAGAATCCCCCTCCTCCTCCCCCTTATTGACTGTAACATAAGGCATGAATACAGACCCCTAAAAACCGCCGAGATCACACTCAATATCGCTGTAACACAATGAAATCAATATTCTACGCGTGTACGACTTACAACTGACCACACCTGACAGAATTTCTCCTAGTTCTCCGCGAGTTGGTGCACCCACGTGACTGAAGACCTACAGTCGATAGCGTAAGACAGCCGTAATAAGAAAATGTTCGTGGCGTTCTCAGCCCACCCAACACACTATTTTTAGGGTTTGGGACATCGGCGGTTTTAAAGAAAAAAGAAATGTCTAGACGTCGTCAGTATTTCTTTCAGAGGTTATTGGAAACGAGTGCGTGGTGCGACCTCTGGGACGGGTGTAGGCTGCAATCATCATCATCATCATCAGCAGCAGCAGCAGCAGCCGGTCTACCCTCTCTGCATCGCAAATGCCTTTCCGATAGATCTCCAATTATCCCTTTCCTGTGCTGACTGTGCCCAATTTATCCCTGCGAATTTCTTGATCTGATCTGCCCGCCTAACTTGCTGCCGCCCCCTACCACGCTTGCCTACTAGGCATTCATGATATTATACTTCAATCGCATGCGTGCAAGGACACACGAGCAAGTCTGCCAGCACACAGAACAATCACATATATGCTCAGCGCGTTCGTAAATCCACGGGGCAAATCAAATTCCCGAGCGTTACACACTAAATAGGGCTGTTCTTAGGCTCTTGCTGACTAAAGGCGCACCTATTACCTTCGGAACGAAATGCGTCCCCTGGGATTCGAGGAACACACGAAGGGACTGGAATATCCACTGGGCGCCCAAGTGGGCCGCTCAGGCATAGAGAATTCGCAATCGTTCTCCTCGTAATCGCGACTATATATACGCATGAAATCTCTACCCTCTTACCGAGCATGAACGTCACCCACGCAAGCTGTAGGCGGCCATTGCAGCAATTTTTCTCTCGATCGGCAAGAAAGGGTGGCAGTGTGGGCTGATGTTCAGCCAGCAGAGTCCCGGGGCAGGCGACTTCGTCTTGCACAATGCAGCCGTGCCATTTCTGCCGGTAAAGCCTCTACTGAGGTAAAGGTTTTTTTCCTACAGTGTAAAGGTCGTAGTTAAAAGGAGGAAAGTACGCTACTCCAATATGGTGGGGTCTGCGCCGACGCAGGCGCGTAGCCACGTGGCGGACATGCCGTGAAAATGGCAACCATTGTTAAAACTCGTGGTACTGTATTGGAATGTGCGATGGTCGAAAATGGGGAATCGGCTTGACAGGGGGCCCTCGAGAAACCTGTAGTTCGGGTGGCGTGTCGAGGAATGTTCGCAGTCACCCGCTGGACCAGCTGCTGAGGCAGCAACCATGACGGATTTACTTGTTAAGAGGCGTTTGGCACCAGCCTCCCATCCCATGGAGCGTCTTTGTTAAGAGTACATGGGAGCAAGGGGCAGAGTGGAGGCCAAGGTTCACGGGTTGAAGTCAGCGGGGATGTGTCACTTCTGTATGTTTCCACGTTTCTTTCCGTATGGTTCTTGCTGATGCTAGTTGGTACGCGGAGTTCTGTTTGTTTGATGTCTGTATGTTGCAAGGTGTTTGGCACTGACCTCTCTCTCCTCCGCCAAGTGTGCAGTAAAAAGAGAGGGGGATGTAGGAGGAGTGCCCAGTGTGGAAACTCTCATTATTTGCTGTCAGAGATTTAGGGGCGGAGCAACCAGTGTTTATAAGGTGGCCCTCGTCCCTGTTAGGAAGGTTGGAAGAGAGGTTGGTACGTTGAAGGTTGGCGAGGTCGGACCTGACAGTGCTAGAGAAGACATCTAGTACGAGTCCGGGCGGTGATTCTGGTCGCAGGAGCGGTGATATGCACTGGTTGGCTCTGCCGAACTGATGCGACGGTCCTACCTAAGTCATACCATCCGAGTCTGTAAATGTGTGTATACTATCTTTTATATAGTCAAATTGTGTTTGTGTGAGAAAAAGGCTGGTCTCCATCCTTCAAGTAGAGAGAACGCAACTTCGGACAGGGTGAAGACTTCCACCCATCCTACTTCGCAGCAGCAACGTCAGCTGGGGGAGCTCAGCTCCACGAGGAAGTGAAGAAGTAGAGGGAAGGAAGTTTGAATGGAATATAAGTCCACCACACCAAATCACCTTCTCACCTTTCTTGTTTTGAAAAATTGCTCACAGATCACGCACGTTCACAAACTCGGGCAGTCAGTTTTGCTTGCCGGTTCGTCGGCGTCCGCTCCTGTGTCCGGCATGTCCGAAGTAGGGCCCCCAAGGCAACAGAGTATGGACATCGACGCTCGTTCCACCACCAAGGCCAATCCGCAATACAGGCGACATTTTTGACAACTGGACTACATGTAAAAGTGAGTTTGCCCTGTTTCTTTCGGCGAAGGGTTTGAAGCAGCAGCCGAAGGACGTTCAGGCAGCGATCTTTTTTTCTTGCGATAACTGGCGAAGGAGAAAGGCGATCATTTTATAGCATCAGTTTGAAGATGAGAATGAGAGAGTAAACTCAAAAGTTTGAAGTCCAATGTAAACCGGCGATTAATCGTGCATTCAACGAATTTAGTTTTGGCTCTCGAGACCAGCGAGAGGGTAAAGGTTTCAACAAGTGGTTAATTGACCTTAGCACCCTCGTTGGTCAGTGCTAATTCCGAGAAGTATAAGGCGGACTGCTGCGAAAGCGAAATTTTCCAGGAATCAAAGACAAGAGCTTCCAGCAGAAACTATACTGGCGGGGGATCTTTTGTATGCCAAACCTACTGACAATTGCCCAGCTAATGAGCAAGGACAGAACTGTTTAAACGAAATCCAGGAGGCCTCTGCAAACACAGCAGATCAGAGCCCTATAAATTCCGTGAAGTCGCGGACCACTTTCGGGACTTGTGAACACTGTGGTCTCGTAGAACATGAAAAGGCAAAGTGACCTGCTCAAGGCGAATGCTGTCGCAAGTATGGTGACTGAAACCACTTCACCAGCATGTGTTGTAAACCACGAGCAAGACCGAGGTGTCAAGGACGTAGAATACAGCAGTCCGAGACTGCAGAGGAGCATGATTGTTTCCTACAAATGTTACAGCTCAATGCAGTTGATGAGCATGACCGGTGGTCGGCTACTTCCTATATCGCGAAGGCCAACGTCAGGTATAAGACTGACACCGGGGCAAACTACTGCGTCATGTCCGAAGCTGCACTACGGGATACAAGCACACATCCAGCAGAAGCCTGCACGATACGGTCGTTCTTTGGGATAATGAAAATGCATTACCAAATTGACCTTCCAGTTGCTAGTGAAACAGAAGCGACAACGACGCTGTTCATTTTCAAAGAAGCAGTCCCT
Organism: Hyalomma asiaticum; assembly: GCA_013339685.2. Lineage (NCBI taxonomy): Eukaryota > Metazoa > Arthropoda > Arachnida > Ixodida > Ixodidae > Hyalomma > Hyalomma asiaticum. The sequence continues at coordinate 88,604,093 of CM023490.1, read as the reverse complement.
GTTATATTGAGTGGCAAAGTCACCGGCCGCTCAGGGCTGATTCGCGCATAACGCGGTGGACGCGCCGAAACCTTAACTACTAATCAAATGTTTTCAAGTTGTTTTTCAGGGACTGCGCGAACTCAAAGACGTGACCTACCACATGGAGTTGAAGCTTGTAGTTCAAGGCACAATCAAATCGGCAAGGTGGATCACCACTGCCCTGCAAGAACGAAGATAAGAGCCAGACGGGAAATGAACCTGCCCTGAATGAACGGGAAAATTTGAGCCCCAGCTAAGTCCTGTACAGATTGCAAAAAATACAAGCGCAGAAACACCAGACTACCAATTCTGAGCGGCGAAATACCATTTGCCATGGAGAGTTGTAGGCCTTGATATTTTCGGCCGCGAGGACCAGACATATTCTGGTTTATTTCTATTCGTTGTTTCTCGAGATTCAACACCTTGGCCACTCCACAGGGGATGCCGTAGACAAAGCGTGCGCGTTCCTTTGGCTCGCTGGATTCCGAGAAAGCTATGCAGCGATAATGGACCACCATTCAACAGTGCTTGCTTCCGGTTTGTCATAACTCGTCTAGGGCTCGTACACATGACGTAAAGTCCAGATTTCCTTTGCGGTAACGACATGGCGGAGTGTGCAGTTCAAGAGGCCAAAATGTTGTTAAAGAAATGTCCTTTTGCAACGTTTGACATTGGACAACAGGAGTGCAGAAATGTGCTAAGGGAACAAGACCTGAAGTCGCCTGCTAAGTGGCTGATGAGGCATCAAACCAGAGCTCCACTTCCAAGGCTACTCTAGCGCCTGAAGCCTTGGATTTCGCCACCACTGTAAACAAAAATTAGCCGAGATGGGAGTAAATGACCTGTCCTCTAGCGTACTCCCCGATATGAGATTAATATACTCCTATCATGCGGAGTAAAAGGTTTACTCCGCTTGACCGGAGCTTTTGGGTCGATCTGTTGGGAGTAATATTTACATCCATCGAGGAGCTTTTGGGGGTAGCTATGGGAATGTATGTTCACATCCATCGCGGAGCTATTGCGGGTAGCTTTATGTTTACATCCATGTAAGAGCATTTGCTCAAGCCAGCCAAGCGTAGTCTGCGACAATTCCTTGTATAATCTTATTATTATATGGTATACGTGAGTAAATATGGTATCCTTTTTATCCTTTCTTCTTCCAGTCGATAGTCTTGACGTTTGCTTTTCGATAATCCTGGTTTGTCCGCATAAGATCTTGATAATCTCGGAAGCGTAAAACCAACGTCAACACTTGCTGGGTGGTGGTGCCCCAGCCACGTCATAACAAAATATTTCCGATTTGCATATCACTGTGGTCGTCTGGCCGATGTGCGGCATTCGGCTTCTGGCTGGAGGAGCAGAGCGGTCACCAGTGGAATGAGCCTTGAGACGTTTACACAGAGCACTGATCGGCCATTGCAAACTCACTGCGTACTCACGACTCGTTTCAAAAAACGAAGTGGTGTTTCACTCGGACGCACTAAACACACGTGCGAGCACGCACAGGTACAACTCCGACCGACGATTCCTCGAACCAACCAATGCACTGGAGCATCACGCGAAAGCACTAAAAAGACGAGCGAGCGCGCTCGCATACACACGCATCACACCGCCGCAAGCGCGTCGCTACCGAAGATGGTTGTTAAATACTCCCATGGGGCGGTTCTGACCACTTGACCTGAAACTCTTTGGGTAGTACAATAAGGTCATGTCGTTTTTATACTCCGTCACTTAGCAATGGCCGGTAAAATGATGTCATGTGCCGTATTCACTCCGCAATGACGGAGTAAATATTTGGGGCATGAGAGTTCTTGCGATTGAGACGGAGGTAAAAGCTCCCATCTCGGCTAATTTTTGCTTACAGTGCAGGATCTGCCTGCACTCTTCTTCATGAAATTTGGGGAAAACAACCGAACTTCTACAAAAGGACTGCCAAGCACGAGACAGCACTTCTCAGTGATTCCCGATTATCGGCACACAGCACTACATGAAAAATTTGTTCGCAGGCAATGGTCATTGTACCTGCAAGCCCACCTAGGTCGTATAATCTACTGGCACAGAAAGACCAACACCTCAGGTGTACCAAGGAATATCTGACTTCGAGAAAAATGCAACGGGAGGCCGACGCTCACTCGCCTGTGCCGCCTTCTCAGCCTCGCTCTGAGAGCGCTGCCGCGATAGCACACAATTCGCAGGATTAACCGCGTCCGTTGAGCCCCCCCCCCCCCCCCCCCCCACGTTATCATCTACCAGAAACACGACAGTGATGGTGCTTCGGCACATGAACTAGTTCAGTTTTCAGATTGCATTTCTTTCTTATTGTAGTTTGCTGATGTTTTAAGTTCTTGTCGAACAAAGAAATATGTAACTATATGATCGGTCATGTACACGCGTGCTAAGCCGGCACCTGCTGCGCATGTCTGCTTCGTATGTGCCCTTTATAAGCAGAGCCATGACAAAAGCCTTTCTCGTACTCTGCTCACGCATGTTCACTATGTTTCCTGGATTAGATATGGGCCTTTTGCTAGCTTTGAAAAATCAAAACTGTTGCATAGCCCAAGGAAAACATTTGTATTATAAATGACAGAGCTAACTTGATGTACTAAAAGTTCGTTATCCAGTTATGTTGGTAAGCATGATTAGAAACAATACTGAAGCAATATTTCTTTAACTTTTCTGGCCAGTAACTAAGTTACGTACGTTCCACAGTACGAGGTATTTGCATCCACATGCCCCATAGTTTCAACTTTTGATCGATTGCTAGGATTATTCCGTTTTTATACCCGTATTCTTTTGTTTTAGTGTCCGGCTACGAACATGCTGCGCTGGATACTTCTATATTCTCGTTTGAGTGCCTGAATAACGGTCCTGCATTTGGCTCAAGGTCCCCGGAAGATCACAGAGAACGGCTGCTGGAAGGACTTCATGCTTAATAGACATTTAGCATTTCGTTAGAACATAATAATGAGAAAGGCATCCCGTCTGTCGGAGCTTTCGAGTTAAATGTGCACGTTAAAACCGCACTAACACGCTGTAATGAACGGAGGCAACCTACCCAGTTCTAGGAAAATGGGAGTCGAACCCGGGCTCTAGAGGTGCCAAGCAAGCACGCTACCGCTAGCCTAGGGTGTACATGACTTGAGTAAACCTACTGCAGCAGCTGTTGTCATGATGCTGCTTGTCTATCGTCTATTGCGCTTTTCATGTGTGTGTTACCAGCTCTTACAGCAATGAAGCAAGGAATAGATAAGTTCTACTATCACTCGGCATTATTTGTTCCACTTTGATTGCCGTGGAAGCAATATTACAACGAACAACCCTTATGGTAAGCACCTCTCACACAGTAGGGTGCATTAGTTCTCGAAAAATAGACGTGTGCGCCAATGTTATTGCCTAGGCTACATGGTGCCATGACCTACACTTCTCTCGCTCTGGTGCTGTTGCGTTCCTTGTTAGCACACGTTGCGTACACGCCTACTTGTGCAGTTTGCACAAAGACAGTGGTCCTATTCGTAACATGTCGCTGAACGGCTGACAAAACGTCATAGACGATTTCCTCAATGTGGCACCAATGTCTCCTGTGCGTGGGATCTGTTTACATTTGTGAGGTATTATTATTTTTCTAGTAATAGCGCACAGCAAACACAGACAAACAAGAGACCGAGATGGCACACAGCGCTACTAGCAACGCGGTGATTTTTACTTCGCGAGGTCACATATATACGTATGCACACTGCGCAATGAAAAATCGGAGGAGAGCGAGTGACACTCTACTTTTATAGAGTGTCACTCGCTGCATCGTAAATTTAAGTTGAACCTTTTTAGTGGGCCTCCGAGTTTCTGCCCGCTAGATGAATACCAGTAAGATGCAGCTGTTATACAACTTCTTATTGAGGGACAGTGGCAAGCAACCATTCATTATCTGAAAATACCTGACGAAAGCACTCCACCCCATTCCTAACCTCCCATTTACCTCAGGATCATGGTTCGGGTGAGGGTCAACTACCTGCCCTGAATAGATATATTCGCTTACCACTTCCAATGCCTCGCCACCTGTCCCAAACTGCTGTGGTCGGTCAAAGCTATGGAACATTACTCTAGTTTTCTGGATTTGAATTTTGAGCCCCACGGTTATACTTTGCCTGTCTAAGTCAGTAATGATACTTTGCAATTCGTATGCCGACTTACTTCGTAAGGAATGTCAGCAGTAAATGTGAGGTTACTGAGATATTTACCATTAACTCTTACACCAACCTGTTCCCAATCCAATGCTCTAAATACTTCTCTAAAGATGCAGCGAATAACATCTCGGAGATTGTGTCGCCGTGTCTTACGCCCTTCCTTGTAGGTGTTTCACTGCTCTTCTTAAGGATGATTATAGTGGCTATGACGCGTTGTAGCTGTCTTTCCCATAGTCCTTGTTAGCTTTACTGAAATCTAAGGTCTGACAAATTTGTTAGCAGTTCCCTTGCTAAAAATACCTAGTAGACGAGTGACAAGAAGCTAATGGGTTTGTAGTTTTAAAGCCCACATCGTCTTTCTTATGGATTAGGGTGATGTTCGCATTCTTCCAAGGTTCTGGTATGCTCGCAGTAATTAGGCATTGCGTATGCAGGCTTGTCAGCTCTTCTAGAATAATCTGCCGTCATCCCTTGAGAGATCTGCTGTGATCTTATCCTTGTCAGGTGCCTTTGCCTGCCTGCATTTATCTCTGAGCTTTCTTTACTTCATCTGGCTTTGCTAGTTGAGCGTCTACCACTTCTCAACTACTTCCTCCTTTAGTATACTTCGTCCTTTAGTATTATCGAGAATACCGCAGTTACTGCACATATCTCCGCTGAACTGCGCGGCTACTATAGCCATGGTATACCTATTTGTGATGACACTGCCTTGTTAGTCTCTGAGTGCATACGTCTGATATTTGCCTTTACCTAAACGTTTCTTTTGCGCTCCTTCCTTTCTTTACATCATGCTCAATCCTCTCTATATTATGGTTTCGCATGTCGGCTGCTTAAGCTAATTGATTTACTTCGAAAGCTCCGCTAGTTGCTCCAAGTGATGGGCAACAACGGGAGTATCATGGCGCGCTCCTGAGTACATCTTGTATAACCAGATGTGGTTCCCACCCACAATGGGTATGCGTCTATGAGCCGCACATTATCAGTTAGTGCACTAAGAACTAGTGTCAAATTATGTTCATCTCCTTTTCATGTGCAAGCGCTCATGGTTCAGTTACAAAAGTTATGGCTTTCTCAGTTTATGTCCCTATTGGCTGCTAGAAATTTTATGCTGCATTTGATCGTCTTACGCCAAGGGATGTTGCGATGTCGATAGGATCCCCACTGTCCGTTGCGGTAGACGTTCATCACAAGGTCGTTTTCGATTATATCCTTGTACGCCGAGTTCGTAGGGCAGAAGTCAGCAACGCAACTCCTTCCTTTCGTTGTTGCGTCGAATACACACCTGTGTGGAAAATAGGTAAATGCACCAGTTCAGTCGTCTTTCCTAGATACCGGTCATTTTTCCATAGTTTATCGTACTTGTAATTAAACAGGTGCAGCTTTGTTGGACAATAAAGGAACACGGCTTTCATAACGTGTAGAATTCTCATCGCGTACACGGTAGCTTTTCAAAAAGATACACTGTCATGAGTAAAGGGGCCTAAGTTACGGGCGAGAAAGCACGCGCCGTGGACACGTCCATGCACGTCATTGGTGGACAGTGAGCTCTTGGCGCGAGACCCGAGCTTGCGATGGAATTTGGAAAGCGTCGACCTGGCATTCTCTGCGTGGCACCGGTCGACGAAGGTTGTCCTGCAAGCTACGAAATGGTGATGGGGCGAGGGCATTGGGCTCCGAAGTGACCGTCGACCAGGCATACGGTCGAGCGAGATCCCTCGGAGTGGCAGCGGCCAAACTGCAGCGGTGCCCGGTGCGCCCGCAACCCTCCCCCTTCGCCGGCAGAGCGGGACGATCCGTAGAGAAATCGCAGCAGAGGGCCAGGTTACTTTGGGGACCGGGCATAACTTCAAAGGAGAGGCTGAGGCAGCGGCTAGACCTAGCAAGGAACCGGAAACCGGAAACTGCCGCGTCAGCCGGGAAGGCAGGCGCCGGAGACCAACGGACTCTACGTGAGCGGCGGCTACGTCTTCGAACCCGCACTGCAACCAAAGGGTGTTCAACTTGAGCAACCACCACGTACGTGGAAGCGACGCCCATTGTTGGCGGATTGCGGGTAGGACTACGCATGACGTAGACGAGCATTAAGCGTGGTGGACAACTTAGGGTGCTGATTTAGTTTTTGGGGTTTTCGTTTCTTTTGTGTGTGAACTGTATTTTCCCTGGTTTTTCATGTGTTGTGATCATCTGCCGCGCATAAAGTACCGTTTGTCCATCCAGCGTAGGCGCCCAGCGTCCCTTTCAATCCGTCGGGGCAAGTGCTCCCGAGATTGCTAGCGCTTGTGACCTACACATCAGCTAATGCCAAGCACTGTATTGCACTGTATTGCCTTGTATATATTTACAGAATATATACAAGGAAAGAGCAGCAGACAAGATGGTAGAGCATCAGCACGAGCGCTGCTCTGATCGTCGTCTTCATCTTCTTGGTGCATTCCTCCAGGCTCGGCAGGATGCGTCGCTGACTGTGCGGAATAGCGCGTAACATAGAACCCCCGCCGTCGAGAGCGCCGTCTCGGCGCTTGAGCAGCGGTAGGATCATGTCCGACAATATAAGGTTTAAGACGGAAGACGTGCACGATATCTGTGGAAGGCACGGCAGAAGATCGGCTGTGCACCGGAGTGATCTCATACGTGACGTCAGTGATCTGGCGCAGGACCTGGTAAGGCCGATGTAACGGGAAAGAAGCTTGGATGACAAACCGACGTGGCGGCAAGGTGTCCATAGTAGGACCTCCACCAAAAATGCCAAGGGGATAAGAATAACCAGAGGAGTGTAGAAATTATATTTACAGAATATATACAAGGAAAGAGCAGCAGACAAGATGGCAGAGCATCAGCACGAGCGCTGGTCTGACCGTCGTCTTCATCTTCTTGGTGCATTCCTCCAGGCTCGGCAGGATGCGTCGCTGACTGTGCGGAATAGCGCGTAACAGTATCTTCTACACCATGACGACAAACGTTGGTGATCCTGCTATGGAAGTCGTGGAAGGCAGCGAGCTTTAAGGTGTGTAGAAAATCGATAGTTCGGCATGTTGGTGACGACTGAACAAATTGAAACACAGCGCCACAGAAACGAGGGCGAAAGAAGAATGGTTTTCAAGATGTTCAATCGTTACCAACCAGCCAACATCGCTCTTCTGTGTCCGTTATCCTTTCGTAATCGCTGCCGCGGTGCTGCTTTTCGACATGTTTTAAGTGTGCTGTGTTCGTGGCCCTATACAAGAGCCTCCAACAAAGATTCCCATATGTTGATGTGAACTACGGCTTCTTGCCGATGCCATTGAAATATTTTGACATCCACCATCGACCACTCGTGCTAGCGGAGGAGCTGAAGTAGTTATACAGCTAAGCTTAGGGGGCAAAACCACGCGTTTCCCAAAGCCGTATAAGGGAGGACAAAGAGCTTATCCATGCAGAAGCGTCACAAACACGCGGACGAATGCAGCCCCATGTTAGGCCATGACCGTCCAGCATCTTGGCATACCGCACAACGTGCACTTCGCTAGATGCTTTGCTGAAGTACTGCCATTTTTAGTCCGTCCAGAAGTGACTGCGGCAGCCGGGTAGTTGCTATGCCTTCGCCAGTAAAAATGCGGTTGATCCCTCTGTAATAGGAATTGGTATAGCACGGAAGTGAAGCCTGTCTTCGGGAAGTTGTGGAATGGATAAGCGCAAATCTGGTGAATCGAGGGGCGGGGAATGGCTTGGGTACTGTGAAAATTTGAATGCGTTACATGTAGACATCAGCGGCACCTCGACACGGATCAGAGATCCTCGACAGTTCTACGCGAGGGAAAGTTCTCTAATGACTCACATTGATCCGGAGCCGCTCAATTGCACGCGCCAGAGCGCTGCACAAACCAGCCATAAACAATGAGCGTCCTAAATCGGTGACACCTTGCAAGCGAAAAGAAAGCGGATCGTTTTGTGAATACACAGGCCACTGCAGCGAAGGGACAGTCATTTGTTTGTCGACGGCCTTTCTCGCGTTCCTGGAGCAGTGCACGTCGGAGCTCAAGACACCTGGCCAGTCAAGACAAATTTTGTAGCGGCCGCGTTCGTACTTCGCCCGAGCAACGCGTCGTCACGACGACACCACGCCTGTAACTTCCGCGGCGATTGAGGCGTGAGGACCACCGAAGTGCTTACTATCGGCGCGAAATAGCACGATGCTCTGCTTCGCTTTATCTATCGTTCCTGGATGGCGGTACCACCGCAGCGACCTAAGCCAACCAAAAGTGCAGTGTAAGGGAGATAATGTTGAGTCATTTTCCTTCTCGAACAATATAGTTGGCTGCACTAAACATCTTTACTTTAACCTATATTAACCGGACGACAGAGATATGCAACATGCGCTGTAGTGAACATCCAAGGCCGATCTGTTCAAAGGTTGTAGTTAACCTAAAGAAAACACGAACTAAATTATTTACTAGAAAAAAATGCAATGTAGAGGTAATCAGAGCGTAGGACGAAGAATTTAAAGTCGCCCTAAGCAACAAGTTCGAGGCCTTAGTCGTAAACGGAGAAGATTTAGAAGAAATAAACAAAACCCTAACGAAAACAATCCTTGAAACAGCGATAGAAGTCGGGGGTAAAACAACAAAGCAAGCAACAAGTAAGTTGTCCCAATCTACCAAGGGCTTAATAAAAAAAAAGCCAACAAATGAAAGTAACTTCATCAAAAGATAAGATAAAATTCGCAGAGCTATCAAAATTGATCAGTAAAGCCAGGAAAAGAGATGTAAGAAACTTTAACACGAGAGAAATAGAGAAAGCAGTAGAAAAAGGCACCGGCATTAAATCGGTCAAAAAGAAACTGCACTTCGGACAAAACAAAATGCATGCGCTAAAAGATAAACAAGGTAACGTTATCAACAGTTTCAACGAAATTGTAAAGGTAGCAGAAGATTTATACTCGGAACTGTACAGCTCTCAGACAGACCATACAACCTTAATAGAAATAGAACCAGAGGAGGACACCGAAATTCCATGTATAACCGCTGACGAAGTCCAAAAAGCTGCCAAAGGCATGTCCCGCGGTAAAGCAGCTGGTGACGATGGTATAACAGCCGACTTGATCAAAGACGGAGGAGATATTGTACTGGAAAAACTTGCATCGCTCTTCACGAAATGTATCAAGACATGTAGTGTACCGCGCAGCTTGAAAATTGTTAATTTAATCCTTATCCACAAGAAAAGTGAGATAAAGGACTTAAAGAATTACAGACCAATCAGCCTACTCCCAGTAATATACAAGCAATTTACAAAGGTAATTTCTACGAGGATAAGAGAAACACTCGACTTTAACCAACCGAGAGAACAAGCTGGTTTTAGGAAAGGTTACTCGACAGTGGACCACAGCCACGCTATCAACCTAGTAATTGAGAAGTACGCGGAATATAACAAACCTCTTTATATGGCGTTTATCGACTACGAGAAAGTATTTGACTCCATAGAAATACAAGCAGTTTTAGAAGCTCTACGTCGACAAGGGGTACCTGGCGTATATGTGAAAACCATAAACAACATATACAAAGATTGCACAGTCACACTATTCCTACATGAGAGAAGCAGAGAAATCCCGATCAGGAGAGGTGTGAGACAGGGAGATACAATATCCCCGCTGCTATTCACTGCATGTTTAGAGGAAGTCTTTAAACGTCTAGACTGGGAAGAAAAGGGCATTCGAATAGACGGAGAGAATATCTAAACAATTTAAGATTTGCAGATGACATTGTGCTCTTTAGCAATGATGGTGATGAATTACAAAACATGATTGATGACCTAAACAGGGCAAGTTTTAAATTTGGATTAAAAATGAATAGGCAAAAGAACAAGGTTATGCTCAATAGCTTAGCTAAGGAACAGGAATTTAAGATCAACAAAGAACCCCTACAATGTGTAAACGAATATGTATAGCTGGGACAGTTAAAACAGGAACCCCTACGCAGGAAAAAGAAATTCTCCTTAGAATAAGGATGGGCGCATTCGGAAGGCAGTACGAAATCATGACTGGAAACTTACCGCTCTCACTAAAGCGAAAAGTATTCAATCACTGCATTCTCCCAGTACTAACGTACGGTTCAGAACCATGGAGAATAACGAAAAAACTAGAGAGGAAACTAAGGAGCACGCAACGTGCAATGGAAAGAAAAGTGATAGGGGTAACGTAAGAGAGAAAGAAACGAGCGAAATGGATCAGAGAACAGACAGGAGTAGCCGATATTGTCTTATCAATTAAAAGAAAGAAGTGGAACTGGGCAGGACATGTCATGAGGAGGAAGGATAATAGGTGGAGAGAAAGAACGACGGAATGGACACCAAAAGAGGGAAAACGCCACAGAGGTAGGCAAAAGGTTAGATGGAGCGATGAAATTAAAAAGTTTGCGGGCATAAAGTGGAACCAACTCGCCCAGGATAGGGTGGATTGGAAATCGTTGGGAGAGGCTTTCGTCCTGCAGTGGACCTAAACAGGCTGATGATGATGATGATGATCCCTGTATGGGCGATGTTGCGGTGGTTTATCGGTAGAGCTTCTAGCTCCTCTCGTCGGATCCCGTGTCAATGTGGGTTCGATTCCAACTGGGCGGAAATTTTGTTGTGAATGTTTTTTTTCAGACATCCACTTCCGTTAGGGAAGTACGTCACTGATTTCCTTGCGGGCCCCGGCATGAAACACTTTTGTATTAAAACTCAAAAGGCATAGCTCTTATGGGCGCCCGGAAGACCGCTACATATTCGATTACTACAGCTAGTTTGCTCCTAAAGAACTTACTTAATATGAAATACCGCGTTTCGTATAGAGATGTAGCATTTGTTGTTGTGTGAAAGACACCTTGTGCATAAGTGTTCAAGATTGGGTGAGTTATTTTGTCGTATTTGGACTGGAATAGCGCATTACGGGAGAAGAGCCACGGCCAAGCAGACCGACAGCGACATGTGAGGTGTCCTTCCTTAATCAGGCGAACCATCTACGAATCTGGTCTGTGACGTTGCGATGGTTTGTCTGATCTTGGCAATACGTTCGGGTGTTTTTGTAGATTTTCGCAAGTATACATATTTGATGCAATTTGCGAATAAAGCTGGGTTGCAAATTAGCGCTCTGTCGTCTTGCGTTGTTATTTTTTTCGTAACGCGCTCTACCAGTTCAAGCTTTGCGCATTTTTGTCTGCTGGCATGAGACCGTTGGCTAAAACTGCATCATGCTCGTTAGCTGTCAGTAACTAGTGCCTAGTGCTGCGGAATGTGGGATTGTGTGGAGTACTATTTGAGAACTATGAGTAACGGCTCACGCGGGTGCCTTATAGGTAGTTGGCGCTCACTAATGTTGCATGGCAATAATAATAAATGGTTGGGTGTTACGAGCCAAGACCACACTGTGATTAAGAGGTGCGTCGTAGTTGGGGCTTAGAAATCATTTTGACCAACCAGGGCCCGGATGCCTAATAGACTGGCGTTGTCTGGCGCGCGCATTGGTGATTTTCGCATTTCGCCTCCACCGAAGTGCGGTTGCCATCGCCGGGGTTGGATCCAACCACCAGGTCTTAACTAGCCAACACCTTAGCCGATAAGAAATTTACACAGCTGCTTGCCTTGTAAGGGCTAAACAATGGCCAGTGTGTGCTCGCCGTCGGCAAGTGACAGAGCACGGTTATTTTGCCTAGCTGTGGCTAATACTCGTACAGGCTGATGATCGCTGACTCCTGCTTAATCCTGCGTATAGTGTATGGTAGTCTTGGCACTTGCTTGATAACGTTGACAATATTGTTACGTGGCGATTAAGGAGGCTGACCTGCAGTGGGGTGTACGCTTACAGGGATGTGAAAGACACCCACGAAAGAAGACGATGATGTACCTCTGATGAGCGTGGTGTCGATTCCCGGCTTGATCAGTGTAAAAGACAAGTACTGTAATTAATTTCACCATTTGTTCTGTTCGGCGAAGTTTTGAACAAATCTACGAAAATAGGAACAATATTATCTAAGGCTTACTACTGCTGCTTTAGCGCTAATATTGCTTAACTAATGGCTAGTGTTAGATAATGTACGCAGCTGGTTTCTTGTGGAGCTGTTGGGGACTAATTATTATTGAACGTTTTCTATCAATTAGCCTTAGATAATGTTTTGGATTGTTGGCTACTACTCGCTAAGTTGACTATTGTTGCACACATCGTCGTATTAGAGCGTAATGCGCATTACGTAAACACTTAATTAGACAGCTGAGCCAGTAGATCACCCACGCAGGAATTGATCCAGTATCACTGCTCGTGGTGCGTAGAAATGTGTCGTGATTTTAACGCTTCTTAAAATGCAGGCCTTTTGTCGATTATTCTTGGTGGTCCTTTTGTCGATTATTCTTACATTGGTGGTCCTTGACTAGCGTCATTTTGTTGACAGACCTGAGGTGAATCAAACCTTTGGAGATTCCCCTATAAAGGGCCTTTGTATCGTATTACGGTGCTTGCTGATTGCATGTTTTTGCGGAAAGGCATATATTCTCTTAACGTACATAACACGACCACTATGGGGAATTTCTCAGAAGTTATGATTATCAAATAGTTTTATAGCGTAAGGTTTCCTTTGTTTCACTAGCCTCTTAAACTCGACATTAGGACGCTCACACCCACTCTGAAAGTGTACTGACATTGTTCTCCTACATCAAGAGTAAACATGACCGCCGCGGAGGATGACTGGCGTTGTCGTTACTGCTACTAAGCACCCGTCGCACGTTTAACTAGGGCCGCTGCACTCGAATTTTGATGGGCTACGAATATAAAGGCTCCTTGCATAGATAGAATTGTGGCTTTGGCTATATGACTCCCGATCATTTACTTTCCTGGACAGGAAACATGGATTTCGTCATGCGTGAAGAAATTTGCTTACGAAAATGTGCCGCCACATTCAATGAAATCCGAAATAGGCGTTTTGTGTATCTCACATGGAAACAAGGGTGCCGCCTCATTTTTCATGTTCATTATATTGTAACACACAGTATGGGAAAACTCTTTAATAAATTAAGTTAAAGTGGACCAACTTGTGTCCAGGAAGCAGAATGGCTTAGCAAGCGTCCGCCTAGTCCCTCTCGAGAGCACCGTCTGCACGAGCTCCGCGCCTCGTTGTCTTCTTTCTCCTTTGAGGGACAACTCTAGGAAGGCGCGCGACTGCTCTTCATGCACGTGCTATGAGTAACGCTGTTGCTCTCCTTTACACGTACGCCGAAAATGAGCGGGAGGGCTTCGGAACCGACCAGGGCGCGTAGTTTGAAGCCGGCTAGTGTCACTACCCCCTTCCAAGAATGCATCGTCCCGATGCTGAAAACATTCTCGCTTCCAGGCGGCCGTAGTGCTCCTTGGTTAAGCCAGTTATCATCGACATAGGGTGGTTCCTCGACTGTTCATTGTCTGTCTTAGTAAGGCTGCAGCCTTATGACGTGCACAACTCCTGTGGGATGTCGCCGTCTTGATGATACGTCTTGGTCCTCTGGAACCACGTCCTAGTTCAACGGGCCAATTCGGCGAAGCACTCTGTATGGTCCTAAATAGCGGTGAAGAAGATTCTCCGAGCGTCCACGCAGTCGAATGGGAGTCCACACCCATACCCTATCTCCCGGCGCGTACTGTACGTCTCTTCTTCGCAAATTATATCGATGCGCGTCGGCTCATTGCTGCTGTTGAATACGATACCGCGCGAGCCGTCTCGCTTCTTCGGCTCGTGTGATGTACTCGGTCGTATCACAGTCATTCTCCGATATCTGGTCTACAGGGAGCATTGCGTCTAAAGGTATGACAACTGCACGGCCGAAAACGAGCTCGAACGGCGTCTTTCTGGTCGTCTCTTGCACTGCAGTATTGTAAGCGAACGTGGCGTACGGTAATATTTTGTCCCACGTTGCGTGCTCGATGTCCACGTATATTGATAACACATCAGTCAGCGTCCTGTTGAGCCGTTCGGTTAATCCATTTGCTTGTGGGTGATACGCCGTGGTCTTTGTATGACTGGTATGAGTAAGTGTGACAATGGTCTTGAGCAATTCAGCCGTAAAGGCGGTTCCTCGGTCTGTGATTAGCACTGCGGGAGCGCCATGCCGCAGTACAATGCGGTTTACGAAGAATTCGGCGACTTCAGCGGCCGTCCCCCAACAAGAGACGCTGTTTCGGCATACCGAATTAGGTAGTCAGTTGCGACCATGATCCATCGTTTCCCTGACGATGATGCAGGAAACGGGCCAAGCAAGTCCATTCCCACTTGTGCAAATGGGGCTGCCGGTGGATCGATAGGCTGAAGAAGACCTGGGGCCGAATTCACAAAACTTCTCTTTCGTAAGTGCTTTTTGCCATTCGTCAGCGGGCTTCTGTAATGATATGTCCAGCATCAGGATTGGCTGAAATTTTCTCTTACCAGCATTTTTCTCGTAAGTTGTTTTTGTGAATACGGGCCCTGCTGTTTTCAAGGGTGGTCTTTTCCGTCTTTGGCACTCCAGGCAAGTTATGACGTAATGCTGCACAGAACTCAACAACTTGGGCCAGTTTCTGGCGAACGCGCGCTACCGTTCTGCTCACTCCAAGGTATCCCGCTAATGGGTCGTCGTGGCACGCCTCCACGATCTCCGGTCGCATCAGTGCAGGGACAACAAGCAGGAATGTCTCCGCAGTTTGCTCGAAGTTTCTCTTGTAAAGGACGTTGTTTCGCAGGACGAAGGACGACAAGCCACGGGCAAACGCTCGGGGGACGTGGGTAGATTGTCCTTTTAAATACCGGATCAATGGCAGTAATTCGGGGTCACATTGCTGGTGATGAGCCATCTGCGATGTTGTAACAGCTCCCAAGAATGGAAAATCTTCGTCGTTTGCAGAAATAGGGTGAGCGCATTGAATCAGTGCCCGTGACAAGCAATCGGCGTCACTGTGTTTGCGAACAGACTTGTATACGACAGTTATGTCGTATTCCTGCAACCGCAGGCTCCGCCTTGCAAGCCGCCCTGACGGGTCCTTGAGATTAGCGAGCCAGCACAGTGAGTGATGTTCACTAATACCTCGAAAAGGTCTACCGTATAGGTATGGCCGGAAATTGTTGATGGCCCATATCACTGCAAGGCATTCTTTTTCCGTCGCTGAATAGTTCACTTCACCTCTCGAAAGGGTGCGACTGGCATACGCAATGACTCGTGCTTCTCCATTCGGCCACTGAGTCAGTACCGCTCCAATACCTAAATTGCTCGCATCTGTGTGGATATCCGTTTCGGCTTCCTCATCAAAATGTGTGAGAACTGGATGGTTCTGTAGACGCTTCCGCAATTCGTTAAAGACATTTTCCTGTTCATCAAGCGAAACGAACGGCGTATCTTCTTTCGTCAGCCTGGTTAGCGGCTCGGCAACTTTTGAAAAATTTTTGATGAAATGTCTGTAGTAGGCGCATAATCCTAAGAATCGTCGAACGGCCTTTTTGTCAATTGGCTTCGGAAACTTCTCCTCGGCTACGGTCTTCTGAGGATCTGGACGAACGCCTTCCGCACTGACGATATGGCCGAGAAAGAGGAGCTCGTGGAAAGCGAAATGACATTTTTGTGGTTTATCGTCAGACCTGCTGCGCTAATGGCTGCCAGCACATCTCGTAGTCGTTCCATATGCTGTTCGAAGGTAGCAGAGAAAACTACAACGTCGTCGAGATAAACAAGACAGGACTGCCATTTGAGTCCGGAGAGTACAGCATCCATCTTCCGCTGGAACGTGGCGGGTGCGGAACAGAGGCCAAACGGAAGCACTTTGAACTCGTATAGCCCATCCGGAGTCACAAACGCCGTCTTTTCGCGATCCCTTTCGTCCCCTTCTATCTGCCAATAACCACTTTTTAGGTCTAGTGACGAAAAGTACTTTCCGTCTCGTAGCCTATCCAAAGTGTTATCAGTTCTGGGAAGAGGATAAACATCCCGATTAGTGACGGCGTTCAGTTTCCTGTAGTCGATGCAGAAGCGTAACGTTTGATCTTTTTTCTTTAGAAGGACGACAGGGGACGCCCATGGACTTGCTGACGGCTGAATTACATCATCTCTAAGCATTTCCTCAACCTGACTACCGATAGCTTCTCTCTCTTTTCGTGACACTCGATAGGGACGCTGGTATATAGGCCTCACTGACTCATCCAAAATAATATGATGCTTGGTGATAGGTGTACGCCGTACTTTAGAGGACATCGAAAAACATTCTCTTATCAGACTTTCTCTTATCAGAGAAAGAATTCTCTTATCAGGCTTTCTATTTCCTCCTTTTGGCTGGGCAGCAGTCCTGTTTCGATGTTGATGGATGCGATTACCTAATCCACATCTTGTAAATCAGGTGTCGGGTCCTCAGGAATGCTGAGCTCAGAAACATGGAAGTCATTCTGGCTGGCGATGACAGTCCCCTTCGCAAGGTGCTGCACCTCGTTTCCAAAATTGGTCACCAGGACGTTAGCACACCCGTCACGCAGGTGCACAAGTCCTCTTGCCATGCAGATCCCTTTTTCCTGTATTAGCCTGGTGTTGCTGTCTGCGATTCCTTCAAGATCACTGAACGCCCTGCTTGTTACAGCGACACACATGCTTGATCTCGGGGGTAGCGTGACGTCGTCTGCAACACAGAGCTCACTGAAACCGTCTTCGGTGCGGAATGTCGAAATAGCCTGCCTTGTTGAGAACGAAACACATGATTCCCGCAAGTTGATTACAGCACCGCTGGATTGCAAAAAGTCCATATCAATAATTAATTCCCATGAACATTCAGTCAGTACAATAAAACTTGCAACGTACGTGAAGCCCCTTATGCCATTTCTAGCGGCGCAGATGCCCCTCGGGTCGATGAGGTGTCCTCCTGCAGAGCGAGCTTGTGGTCCTCTCCAGGGAGACAGGACTTTCTTCAGCGTTTTCGAAAGCTCGTTGGTCATTACCGAATAATCCGCACCAATATTCACCAGCGCCAGCCCTTGGAAGCCATGCACACATACACATAAATCGGAAGTGACATTCTCATCACAGCACCGATCACCGCGTTCTTCGTCGTTTTTCGTAGTCAGCAATGGAGGTTCTTCTTCTTCAGCGTCGACAGCGGCCTTGCCTCCCTAGGTCGCTGACTCTAGTCTTAGCGACGCGGGCTTGGCGAACGACGCCTGGGAGAACGTGTTGACGGACGAGGACTCTGCGACAGCGTCGCCGAGTCCTCCTGACGCTGTCGATCGAGGCTGATGCTGAAAGTCACGGGAATTCTGACGAGTAGGAAGGTACTCCTCGATCTCGAAAGGACGCTCACCATTGCGCGGCCGGGGTGCATTTATGGGAAAACCGCGAAGTCCCACCTGGCGATATTGGCACATCCGGTACAGGTGGCCAGCCTCTCCACAGTGATAGCAAAGAGGTACTCTGTCAGGTGTGCGCCAGATATTGCTCTTCCTTAATCTCCTCTCTGGCGGTGGCTGTCGTGTGCTTGGGTACATCGGGGGCTGCATAGGGGCAGCCGCTGTGACATCCGCCCGCACAGGAGTTCCCCGCTGCAGCGCATCGGCATAGGACGTAGTCGTAGGCTGTCAAAGCAGTGGAACTTCTGGAAGTACAGGCTGCTGAGGTTCGCGGACCACATGCCTAACCTCTTCGCGAACCACGTCGGCTAGAAAGCATCGGAGTATTCTGGTCGAAGCGCATCCTCTGAATCTCTCCTCGTACCACCGAGCGCACCAGCTCCCGCAGCACTTCCATGTTGTTCCCGAAAGCTGTTGACAGTGGTACAAGAGAGTTGACATTCATGTCTCTGTTGTAAGTTCTCGCTCGCTGTTGTAGTGTCCTCTCCATCGTAGTCGCCTCAGAACGGAACTCGGCGACGGTGCGCGGCGGGCTCCGAATCAACCCGGCAGAAAGCTCCTGTTTTACGCCCCGCATGAAATGGCGCACCTTTTTGTCCTCGCTCATGTTTGGATCCGCTCATCGGAATAGGCGAGACATGTCTTCCACGTAAATCGCCACGCATTGTTCCGCTGGTTTCTTGTTTGCACTACAACTTCAGCTCTCTCTCTGCGCTCTGTTTTTGGGTAAGTAGCGAGGAGCTCCCGTCGGAAATCACTCCAGGACAGGATCGCAATTTCATGGTTTTTGGAACCACGTTCGGGCGCTGTCCTCCAAAGCGAAGTACACTCTTCCCAGCTTACGATCGTCATCCCAGCCATTGACAGTCGCGACGTGCTCGAAGCGTTCCAGCCAATCCTCCGCAGCTTCGAAGGAGTCGCCGTGAAAAGGCTCTGGTTGCATTGGCGGATTTACTACGACGTGAGCTGGCGCGACCTGGGATGTGATGTCGGTAGTGTTCCCTTTCATGGATGAGGAGGTTCTGGCCGGATCCGATAAAGCTGAGCACTCTGGAGCTTCACCACGTAAGCGACGACTGCAACACTGGTGAACAGGAGTCAGCTCGATGGGCACGAGCCGTTCTTCTAGACTGCGTTCAGTCACGCGAGAAGGGCTTGACATCGTACCCAGCACCTCCACCAGAAATGTAACACACAGTATGTGAAAACTCATTCATAAATTAAGTTAAAGTGGACGAACTTGTGTCCAGGAAGCAGAATGGCTTAGGAAGAGTCCGCCTAGTCTCTCTCGAGAGCACCGTCTGCACGAGCTCCGCGCCTCGTCGTCTTTCACCTTTGAGGGACAACTCTCGGAAGGCGCGCGACTGCTCTGCATGCACGTTGTATGAGTAACGCTGTTGCTCTCCTTTGCACGTACACCGCAAATGAGCGGGAGGGCTTCGGAACCGACAGGGGCATGTCGTTTGAAGCCGGCTTGTGTCAATATATTGCTAGTTTATAACGGACTAGAAGAGAAGCTCAGAGGAAGATGGATGCTTGAATCGATGAACGAATCGCAAAATACGAGTTAGAACAGGGAATGTGGCAGCCTCCTGCGACATTCCCTATTTTAAGTTGTATTTCACGATTTGTTCATCGATCAGTTTAAAACGGGTAATTTTCGGTCGTTGGGAAACAAGGAACAAAGCTTTGTCTTCCAGATTAGCTGTGTTCCACAGCACGCATGGCACTCTCTCTTCAATCTTATTTCACCTAGGTAATTTGATATGGTACGAAAAAACGCATATTTCATTTTTTTAATTTGATCGGTGGGTAATTCAACCGGAGAGCACATGCGCTTTAACTTCATTCTGTATGACCGCTTTCTTCAGTAAAAGAGCTCTTTCGATACATGTGGTGGTTAGGGACATTTTGAGTGTTTATATATTGGTGTACGCGACATAATAACAAGGAGGTTGAAGCCAAGGCGTGACACTTCGAGCACATACACCTACCTGATACCGCCAGTCTCTTGTAGAAGACAATTTGTGAACCCCAGAATGCCGCTAGTACCAGCGTCTTCGGCGAGCAACCAGATGTTCTCTTGGGCTGATTTGCCGACATGTTCGTTCATTTTTTCCTTTAGGGTTTCAATCCAGCTGAAACTCCTATTCTGCAGCCTAATTACTTCTTGCTTAGAAGCGACGCTAGGCACTGGCACTTTCCTGAACAAGAGCAGCGTTGCCAAGTTGTTAGACTTTGAACCCACCAACCGAAATCCGCGGTCTTTGAACACAGCTGCTGTCAAGTTTTCCGCATACACTTGAAACGGAACTCCGCTAGCTTTCGAGAGCAGGGCCTCGGCTTCTGTCAGTGCTGTCCTATGCGAAACGAGGGCAAAGCCACGTTCCTTGCACTGCGAGGCCATTTCTTCAGCCAAAGTCGAGAGGTCGTGAAAATTACTGATAACGCTGCTAGAGGCTATCACCAAATCAGCCTCGGCCGCTGTTCCTCCTGAGAACGAAGACTCCTTTTCGAGCAACGCTGCTCCACCCGGTATTTGGTCAGGAGGAAGGCTCTCTGGACTTGGAGAAACGATAGAATACACAGTCTTGAGGTGGGTGTCGTGCACCGAGAGGAGCGCACACACCCACGGAGCCATCAATGTGACGCTCTCTTTATTCGCCACCTCCACCGCCTGAAGTTTCTTTGAACACGTGTTTTCAACCACCACATCAAGCAGGTATCTGAGCGGGTGGCCTGCAACAAGGATGGTGTTGAGTGTGTCCTCCTCCAGAGATCTTCTCGAAGAAACGATTGCTGATTTTAGAGTGGATGCCAATAAAGCAGCGCCGTTCACTTCTTTTTGCACGTTAAGCAGAAGCTGTAATAGGCCGTGATTTGATGGCATGACCTCGGCGTACTGGGGCAGGTTATTTCCTCGGTGGTCGAAAAATGCATTCTTGAGACTGCAAGCATTATTGGTCTCAGCGCAGGACTCCAGGACGCGATGGGCTACAGCACAACACATGTCAGCGTACTCTCGTACAATGTACTCTTGTTCCCGTCTGGCGACTTCATCATCCAGGTAAGGAACGAATTGGTATTCTTCCAAGACTGGTTGCTTTTCACTCGGTCTACGTTGTGCCCTACAGGTTCGGAGGCCTTCTATTTCGACGCCGCCGCCACGTCCCAGCTTGAGACGCGGGCAGTAGACAGCGATGACGCCTGCACAGGGGAACATAAGGTCGGCTCAGTTATTTGGCTCCTCCGAAAAAAACTCATCTTGTTTTAATATACCAGCCACAGTTTCGCATATTTCGTAGACATTGTTTGCTGTGTAGGTGATTATAAAAAGGTTTAACTAGGCCGCAGTGACGATCTTATGGCACGAAGCTTAAACATTTGACCTAAATAGCACAGCTACGTGGAATTTGGAATTCAATAATTTGACGCACTAAAGTAATAATCCCATACTTTCATGTGCCAAAATACGATGTGAATAGGAGGCATGCCGTAGTGGTAGACTTCGGAACAGTCTACCACCTAGTCTACCACCTAGGGTTCTTTAAAGTCCACTTAGATATGGACGCACGGGCTTCGATAATTTTAGCGTTATGAGATTTTGAGTGTCATAAGCGGGATCAAACACGCCTTTCTTGTCAGCGGCGAAGTACAGTATACACCATACTACAGTGGCGGCACAGTCACTGAAGACAGGATTTGACGAAGTTGTTTGCCCAAATGCACGTGTATGTAGTTCGCCGTCTGTTATCAGCCATATTGCTTAAAACACAGAAATACCATGGCGGCATCACCGCGGCCTATCATTATCTAATGCGTGAGTTATGCGAGGGCTTTGAGACTGAATTAATACCATCCCCTTTGTACAACTCGTGCAGTAAATCACGTGATTTTCAAAAGAGGAGCCAGAGGGCCGGTTACCCCAATATTAAATCCGAAATAAAACATGTGAGAGGCCGGTAGAGGAGTTTGTCGCCAATCCGGTGGCTGCTGAGTACTGCGTCAAGATTTCCCGGCGGGTAAGCAATCTGAACGTGCACGACTGCCTATAGGTCAACGCATAGGTGACGCCTACAAAAGGTAATTTGCTATGCAGATCTTGACCGTTTGGAACATATTGTAACGACGGTAGGGATTTATTGACAAGGTGGAGAAGAGACAGCCGAGCAACGGCTCGCTCCTAGCGCGCCTCCTTGCTCCGCCTCTTCATACTGGATCCCCCGCGAAGTGCACCAATTTACCCATGTACAGACGAACCATTGCGACCTAGTTGCACACTCTGATGCTGTTAGTGCTTCAGTCTTGCAACGTTCACTACTTGGGTTTTACGTTACCGCCGGTTTTTATAGGTCACGTTGGCGATGAAAACGAGACGCCGCTGAAGCTTCGTACTGTGACGTATGGCTTAGAATGTTTGCAAAATATTCCTGTATAAGCCCCTTTCCGGAGAGGTGTTCTTAGTGTCACGTGGTGGCGACACACGCAGCACTCAAGGCGAAGCACGCAGGGCTCAAGCAATGTCAGGCGAACTGTTTATTGGGCGAATTGTGCCCAGCAAAACAAAGCCAATGACAGCGCACATCAAGAGCGACGGGAAAAGTCGGTCGACGGAAAGACTGACAAGCAGCGTAATGCTTCGGCTTTCATACACGCGTCATAACTCGTTCTCGCATTTTCTCTGGAATTCCGGAAGTCACTGCAATGTACGCGTCAGGCATGCCAAGTTTCAAGAATGATCGACACGGTTCCAGAAGTGGCATGCGAGATAAACACGGCCTGCGTTGCGCGTAACAGAAGAGTGATAACGGCGCTCCCCGCGAACAATCACAGCAAGCACGCGATTCATGGGAAGGTGACAAAGGCATTCTCTTTTACACAAATGAAAACAACCGCACGTGTAAATACACCAACGCAGTCGCCAGGGGAAATTTCGACGGACCTATGTCGAGCATCATAAGGAGTCCTGGCACGGTCTTGTAAAGAAAATGCCCTTTGGCGGGCCAGTCGAAGACGTTCCTCAGAGCAGCACACATACCGGGCTATGGAAAAGTCCTCGTTTTGGGACCACCGACATGTTGTTTCCTAAATATCTGGGGATGTCTCGCGTACAGCAGAAAGAAAAACGTCGACCCCTTCACTTTGCGCTTCGCCGTTTTGTATGCGTACGCAATGAACGGCATAGTCGCACTTCTTACAGTCGCCGCACACATATGGCAAGAATATTTGTCAGGGTGCGGTCTGTGAGGTCAGTCACACCGTTCTTAAGTGTATGGTGAGGGGATGAGTATGTACATTCAGAGCCACCGAGAAGCAACAGCTCCTAAACGACGCCTGCTGTAAACTGACTTCCCAGGTGAATAATCACACCTCGTTGAGCACCGTGAAAAAAATGGTAGTGTGCAGTAGAAAAGTTGCAACATCAAGTCCTGTAGCCGAAGCGACCGCCGCCGTCTATGTATATCGCATCAGATAGGCCACACACGCACAATTAACCCACAACACCTCGTTCCAGAATATGGTAAATGGGCCAAGTAAGTCTGTGCCGATCTTTTCAAAGAGATGTCTTCATAGCTTAACTTACTGCAAAGGGCCGACAGGAGGTCTCATTCGTTGCCTGTCGCGCTGGCAAACTGGCGAAATCTGTGCAGCGTCCGAGCAAAACCAAAGTCACCTGCTTTGATGTCATCATGCTTGACGCCAAAGGTCACAGGCCTAAGTGCGTGGGGGGACGGTGAGAAGCACAGCACCTTCAGCGAAATAATTTTTACTGTAGAGTAAATCTTCAAATATAGTGAAACAAACACGGCGTTGCAGACCGAGTGGCCTGGAGGATAGTCTTTACGGAAGGGTCTCGTTCTTGTTAACCTTCGGATGCCGTGAGCGCGGAAAACTCTATTGAGATTGCCAAAAGATATTCTTCTAGATCATCGGTTTGCAGAACGAATTCGAGATAAGCTGCCGGCAACCATGTGACAGTGACCACTCTTTTACGTGATGAAAGTGTCGTATTTCTGAAACCGCAAGGGCCAGCGAGTTATACGGCTAGTTCTGTAATTCTGCAAGCGCAATAGAAACAGTCTATCCCTCCGAGCAGCGCCGAGAACACACTATCAAGGTCGTAGATATGTCACGGAGCCTAAATACAGTTGAAATAGGCCTTGCGAACAAATAATGCCCGACAAATAATCCGGTTAACGAATTCGAGCTACCCAAAGATATAATAGAGTTTTCAAGGCGTCTACGGGTCAGAGAATTCTTTAGGAGACACGAATACGGGCACGCTCCGACCGCCAAGCACGTGGACACCAGATTCTGTGCAATACCAAGTGCTAGATCAGTAGATAAAACTAGTCACTAGAGGCATCCTGAATGAAACAAGACAGAGCCGTAAGCCAACGGTCCTATCTCACGAAGAACACGGTTCTCTGAAATAAATCGATCATAGAAGCGGAATTTTGACTTCGGCAAGTTGGTTCATGCTCTTCACATAGCAGCGCGACGAAGCCAAAGACGGGAGACACATGAATCACACAGACGAGCACCGACTTACAACTAGATTTATTTGCACTTCAGCAAACATTTTTTATGCTCAATCTGCCCAAATAACGCTAAGCAGTGCATCAAAACACTCACAAAAGGAACAAAGCGATCTAAAGCATACAGGCAAGATAAAACCTGCGCATGCGCACTCCTTCAAAATACACACTCGATTATGACAAGACTGATCAAGTCTAGGCGAAAAGATGACAACGCAAGCCCTCGGGAAAAAATCGAACAAATAAAGAAAACAACAACAAAATCCTGGATATAAAAACGCACGTCGAGGATGCAACTGATGACCAATAATAAACACGGAAAGCTCGTGAGGTTGAAACAAATAAAGAAAGTAGAGCAATAACTCTTCGTTGAATCGTAAAATCCAAGAAGAAGAATGGAGGAATGAGCATAAAACACGTGACAACGAGTGACAACACGTGACACGTTTTGTGACGTGTTCGCGCGGAAATCGCGAATAATCTGTCGAAGGCAGTGGCGGAGCATTTCAATAGGGCAAGTCATAATTTTGACAAACTCAAACTCTACATACTTCAGCCAAACTTTCGCTCGCCAATGGGCACAAAATACAGGGAATTGTATCTCATATAGAAGTTCAATACTCTCCAGTATACAAGCATAAACGTTTCAATGGGACCCCTAAATCTATTAGATACGGTGGGGGGTTAAAAAAGACGACAGAAGGTTAAGGTGTGTAGAAGCTCAGAATGTTTCTTCCCGAAAGTCTACTTCCAGGGGCGGATCCCCCATCCAGTTCGACGAAAACAACGGCGTTAAATATATGTGTTTTAAGCATATGTGTTTTTTTCTTCATCCTACTTTCTAGGGCTGTGCCCACAATGTATTTCCGAGATGTGTACCATGAGCGGGTTCTTTGGAAGTTTTCCTTTTTGCCATGTGTATTGGTCACGCTAACACCTGTCACACAATTTCCGCTACACCCTAGGTCTCTTTTTTCTTTCTTTTGTTGTTGTTCGCACGTGCCGCTCTTCTCCTCTCCTTCTGTGGACGGGGGAGAGCGTGCAATGGCGTACATAAATGAACTGTGGAGAAAGCAGTTGCTGCCCTGACGAAGACAAGTCCACTTGTCCAAAAGTTGGCTCATGCAACAATCCCTGTTCTAAATCTGTTTTTGCGGTCTCTTTATCGATCCAAGCCTCCATCTTTGCCTCAGCTTCTCTTCTAGTTTAGTTGAGTCACGTAGTTCAACCAACCAACAAAATGAATGGTGGTCGTTACTATGTAGGAATGGCGACCGTACTGGTATGTGTGGAAGTTCTGGGTGACGAACATGATCCCGAGATATTCCACTTCGGTGTCGGTGGTGTTTTGCCTTTCTAAGTACGCGGCAAGCATATGGACATGTCTTGTTGGCGTCCGTTGTGGCACTCAACGAGTACCGCTCCAACGCCCAGGCTACCATCGTTAGTGTGAAGCTAGGTTGGTGCCTTAGCGTCAAAAGGCACCAAATAAGACCGCAGTTGGGTAAAAATTTAAATTAAATAACGCGGGCTAACACTAACCACTCTGCGCGAAAGGTGTACCCTTGTGTAGCAGTCACGTGAGCGGATAATATAAGTGCGCAAAGTCCTTAATAAAACGGCAGGATTACGAGAACAGGCCAACGAAGCAGCGGACATGTTTCGCCGTTTCAGGTTCTTGTCAATCACGATCTGTAGCAACCTTCTTGGGGAGTGCAGGAATGCTTTTTGTCAACAAGAATTTCACAGAGTACGAAATACGTTCCGTGCACCGCATGCAATCGAGAAAAACTTGAAGATATTGACTGCGCCTGCGAAATGTCTTGCCGCAAATCATACGTTGTCAAAACAGCCAATACATATGTACCATCAAAGACCGCGAAGGATCGTGTGCATTGACCGCGCGAGTGTAGCGAGAGCAATACAGTAACGAAACAACATTACGTTAAGCTCAGGAGCCCTTCGGCGTGATGAAAGTAGTGTTTTTGTTGCCTTGCTGGTTCACTGCTACTTGAAAGTAGCGTGATCGCAAGTCGACGGATGAGAAGTGCGAGGTGGAGTCGAAACAATCTATGGCATCGTATTTCCGCTGTAGCGCACATACAATCTCCCCCTCCACTGCAGTCAGACCTCCATAGCCCACACAGAATCGCCACGAATCATCTTTTACCAATATAAGTGGAGCTGCCCAAATAATGCAGGACTCCTGTCATGCACCATTTAGAAGTTTACGCTTAAATTGACGATTCATCTTCTCGGCGGGCGAAAACCTGGTTGATGCTGTTCTAGTGTTGCAGCAGTGGTGTGCGCAGGTCTGCCGTGGTGAATGTAGAGGCTGAGGTTGTGCAAAGTGCAAGCAGAGCGTGCAAGGCGCTGCTGTAGAGTGCGCTGACTGGAAGACGGCAGCGATTGTTCATCACACTCTTAAACATTGAAATGTGGGTGGGGTAGGCGGGTTTGGCCTATTGAGACAGCAACTGCATGGGTGCTTACACAGTATTTTCTTCAAAGTACGCTAGCCTCAACGGACGCTAGCCTCAAAGAGCGGACTCGAAGGACATGTTCACCGTCTACGTGTCAGCGGAACCATCTACTAACGAGGGACAACGAGACTCTGCTTTAGAGTGCTTGTGTAGATAGTCTCACTTTCGCCACATGATGAACCTTCACGAAGGCAACATGAATTTATTGGAACAAACACTGCCGCCTCCGTTAGCAATAGGCACATGGCAGAAGCAGGATAATGCTGCATCTTGATCGGAATAAATGTCTTCAAAACGTTTCCCTAGGATATCAGTTCTAGGCGATAGTTCAGCTCTGGACGTTGCCGCACATTGGCAAAGTCCTAGAAGCTGTCACGCGCAGATATGACAAGGACAGTGAAATCAGTTTGAAACGGCTTCTCACTCGCAGTCATGAAACATGAACATAGTCCAACAGGGCGTAACAGCTCACCACCAAGCCCGTGAAATGTGCAATTCATGTGCCAAGCAAACATCACTTCCTATTGCAGACGATTCTTGAACGAAAAACACATTGTGGACACAGAAGCACCAGTATCTATCAAGGCAACAGCACTGACACACACTTTAGGAAAATGCACTTGGTTCTTTGACGTGACGACAAGCGGAGAGGAATTCGCGAAGATTACAGTCTTGCGACCTCATCACCTCGCACCAGCTAGATTGCGAGCTGAGCCGGCGTAGGCAGTTGTCAACATGGGGATGGCCGTCGGTGTGTTGGAATTGGCTGGTGCAACACACTGGAGAAGCATTCCTGGTCATGTAGTCCCGAGATGGCGGACAAGAAAGGGCAGATGGTTGCCAGAAAGAAGCTTACTGCATGCGAAGGGGGTCTGCCCGATCTCTCCACTGGCGTTGTGAGCACAGCCAGCCAAACCGCGTGGTATGTCCTTAAATCGATGACATAAAATGCTACCGCATCTGTTAAATAAGTTGCTTCAACAATCATTTCATGCATTTAGTTTTTCAAAAAGCGAAATCAGACTTATCGACAATGGGTAATGATATGTTCCAGATATGAAATATTTTATAACATCTCCTCCTTACATATAGCGGATTGATGTTATGTTTCCAGTTAAAGAATCTTGTTTATTTTTCGCTGATTATTCTTCTGTGACTGCTTACTTAATCACTGTATTGAGACTAACTCCGCATTTTCTATGCTACAAGTTTTTCACACGCTGTCAACAGGAAGGGGAGGCAATTCAAGCGTTCCTTGTTGACACACGGCGCACAGCGGACAACTGCAATTTTCGCAGCTTACTGGACCGAATGTTAAGGGATCGCGTTATTTGTAGCGTACACTCAAACAACCTGCACAAGCTGCTGCCGACGAAGGAAGCCTTGACGCTACAAGAGGCCGAAGGTATATAGTAAATGCAACGGAAGGAGCGGAAAGCGACGCGCGTAGAATGATCGACTGTGCTCAGAATGCAAGCGCATCATAAGGTATTTCATCATAACCACGACAGAAGAGCGGACCTAACGTGCTGAAGATGTGGAAGCACAAGGAATAACGATAGCGCCTACCGATAGTCACAAGCGCGTTGTTTTCCTTGTGGGCGGCTCGGACACTTCGCTAGATGGTGTCCTGACTCACCGCCAACAGCAAAAAGGCACAGTGGAACACGGCCTCTTGCAAACCACGTCTGGTCATGACGATAGCGAAGAAGCGAGTGTGGCGCACATTTGGACCGAAATCTCGCAAAACAAAAACGGATGGGAAGCGCCGATAGGACGCTCGTTTTGCTGGAGGGCCGTTGAATTACACATGGTAATCGACACAGGGCCTGCAGGGTGCGCCATATGGCGCCAAGTCTACGAGCGACACGGTGCACAGTCGCCACGTTTGAAGGCGCTTCGAATGAAGTTGTGCTACGCTGGAAAATTGCCCATGCTTGGTGGAGTAGAACTGCCGGTGCGGTGCAAAGATGTGTCCGTCATGTGCCCGCTAATAGTTGTAGCATTCCACGACTGCCACGCACAGATCCGAAACACGATCCCTTTATTCTTCGTCTTCCCGCCGTTCCCACCAAATCTGTCCATTGCGACACCGACACACTACACTCTCCCAGGATTTATTTCATCCCTCCGCTCCATATAAGGGATGACGTTGGCAATGGCTGCTATTTCCATTGCACCGTTTTCCGTCGTGTAGCCGATGGTCTTCAGTACTCCTTCTTTTGTGGCCAATTTTACCGCTCTAAACGGCCCCACAAGTTTTGTGTTCGGACCGCCATAACCTTTCCGCACCAGAACCATATCACCCAGTGCTATTGCGGGAATATTTGTGTTATGACGCGTGTCAAAAGCTCTCTTCATCGCTTCCCTGTGCTTCCTTTGCTGTTCTGCACATTTCTTCGTTTCCTTCAAGTGAAGCTTCTCTGATATGCCAAGTATGTCATCTGCAGGTAAATAGGCAGGCTCCCAGAAAGCGGCGTATTGAGGCCTGCATCCTAGAGCGCTTGTATGCGATCTGTTGTGGTGGGACACAGCTGCTTCAAGGCAACACTTCCACCCTCCTGGGAATCCTGGGTACATACTCATATATTGTTTTATATCTCGGATGACACGCTCTGCTAGTCCGTTAGCTGATGGATGGTAAGGCGCTGTAAACTTCAGGGTAATGTTTCTTTCTTTTGCCAGCCTTGCGAACTCCTGGCTCCTGAATGCGGGTCCATTATCGGATACAACACATTTCACTGCTTTAAACATGTCTCTGTTCAAAAGCGATATGACAGCAGCAGCATTTTCTTTTCCTGGCTTGGCTGCTAGCATCCTTGAGCATTCATCAATGCACACCAAAAAGGATTGCGTTTTCTTCACTCCTTCGCTTTTTTTCTTCAGTTCGGCGTAATCAACATGCACAGTTTCGAATGGGATCTTTGAATGAGGTGGAAAAATCATGCTGTCTGTCTTCTGCTTGTATTTCGCTTTGTTCATTTGACATTGTTGACAAGAGCTAATGCACTCGTTAACATATTTCTTCATGCCAGGCCACGTAAATCTTCTCCTCATTTTGTTGTATGTTCGCCAGAAGCCGTCATGCCCTCCTGACTCGGGACTGTCGTGATAAAGGCCGAGAAGTCTTGTTCTCAAAGTATCCGGCACGTGAAACCTGCCGTCTACATACGTCAACTGTTCTGTTCCTTCCCACATTTTAAGTGAGTTCGCACTCTCATCGTTACTGACAATGGGAAGTCGAGAAAGGGCATAAGCGTCTGACAAATCTTGTCCGCTTCTGTGTGCCACCTCAAAATGAAACTGAACTGTTGAATTTCACTTATCCATCGAGAAACTCGGCCTTTAGGTTGAGAACCATTCATCAAATGAGCAAGTGCCAGATGGTCCGTGAACAGCTTGAATTTCATGCCTTCTAGGTACGATCGAAAATACCTAATTGCTAGTACAACAGCCAATGCCTCCTTTTCAGTCGTGCTGTAGTTTTGTTCAGACTTTGTGAAAGTATAGGAGTAATATCCAACCACGTGTTTTTTTTTCTTTCGCTTCCACTTGTGGCTCTTCGTTGGCACAGGACAGCACCTGCGCCGTAGTTCGATGCACCCGTTGCAAGTTCAAATGGAACAGTGAAGTCTGGTAGTGTGAGTACCGGGTCCGAGGATATGGCTAATACCAAATATTTATACGCCTTCTCACATTCTTCGGGCCATATGAAATCTGTGTCTTTACGGAGCAAGTTGTTTAGCGGCTTCGCTCGCGCTGCAAGATCTTTTATGTAACTTCTAAAATGTCCTGCGAGGCCAAGAAAAACTCTGATTGCGTGCACATTGTCTGGCTTCTTCATCCGTCGTACACGTTCTACGGACTCTTCTTTCGTGCTCTTTGTGAATCCGTCCAAAATGCGTCCGAGAAATGTAATCTTGTGTTTAAAAAATTCACTTTTCTTAAAGTTTACTTTCAGTTTGGCGTCACGTAATGCCATCAAAACAGAGGTGAAGTGCTCAGCGTGTGATGTTTCATCCTTGGAGTAGACTATAATGTCGTCTACATACACATTGCAGAATAATCCGAGGAATGGCTTGAGGACACTATTCATCATCTTCTGAAACGATGGCGCACTGTTTTGCCATCCGAAAGGCAAACGACTGTATTCATAAACGTCAAATGGTGTGACAAAAGCTGTGTACATCTTATATTTCTCTTCCAGTGGAATCTGCCAAAATCCTTTGCAGAGGTCTATACGAGAAAATATCTTGCAACCTCCGGTTTCTTCAATTATTTCATCAATCCTTGGCATTGGAAAAGGAAATAGGTCTGTTTGGTTATTTAAAATACGGTAATCAGTGCACAGTCGCAAAGATCCGTCTTCTTTCGGCGCCAAAGTAATAGGCGAGGCGAATCTAGATACCAATGGCCGTATTATTCCATCATCTAACATATTTTGGATTTCAGTTTCTAACCACAGTTTTTTTTTTTCACGTGACATGCTGTAAGGCCTTTTTCATACCGGTGTAATATCTCTCAGCTTAAAGGGAACAGTAAATTTTGTTGTAGCCGGTGGATAGTTTCCTAGGCAGACAAGTTCAGGAAATTTTTCACGAACGTCTTTTTCACACTTAACAAGGTGGTCCGCAATGTTTAAGGACGCGCACGTCTGTTGCGCCACAGTTACTTCATCGTTCCAATAAAGATTTAACTTCAGTGTCTTCATATCCGGTCTCGAAAGCAAGAATTTATAATCGCATCCCTTCACTACAAGGGCGTCGATATTAACCCTGCGGCCCTGATAAGAAACATTTGCTTTCACCCATTCATCATACATTTGTCTTGTCCCATCAAAACTCTGTACCTGGACCGGTCTTCATCTAATTATTTCGTCACGTTTGACATGGTCCAGATTTATTACAGATCCAGATGCACAACTGTCAACCAATGCATCAACGTCGTCACCATTGATGTTGAGCTTAATACAAACAAGGTTAAGGACCGTTAAGAAAACAGTCTCACTTTTTGTCAAGAGGTGGGACTGGACACCCTCTTTTATTAGTTTTTTGGTTCCACTTCCTCTGAATGCGAGGCAGCTTGTTCTGTGTCATTGGTGGTAGCAGACATTAGGTTGACGGCTCGATTCTTGCTATGATGATTTTCGAGCTCGCTAGACTTCCATGTTGCCCTTCCAGAAGTCTGATCAGTACGACGCACATTCTGTGGTGTAATATCGATGCAGATGTTTCTGAAACATCCCAATATCTCTTCGATGGTTTTAGGCGACTTTACTTGCACCTGCCTCTGCATTTCCTTAGGTAAGCCGTGAACAATCAGTGGCACTACTGTGGGCTCAGGTAATTCTGCATTTGCCATATGAAGCAGCCGCCTTTTCTCGAAAAAGTATTCTAGAAGCTTCCCTGAGCAATATTTATAAAAAAATAGCTCGGTCCCACCTTTCAACCGGGTTTTCGTCAAAGGCTGCCAAAAAGCTCGCTCTCCACTGGTCCCATGTGTCCGTCATATGTCCAGCGTAGTGGATGTCGTACCACTTCTTGGCAAGTCCGCTGAGAAACTGACGCATGTTCTTGATGCACTCGTAGGGTTCACGCCAGGCGTTCTCCTCACACGCTAGTTCGTAGAATTGTATCCAAGTCTCTGGGCTTGAACGTTCCCCATCGAAGATGTCGGGCTTTACCATCTCCTTTTGTTGTCTCTGTTGGGCTTGAATAACAGTCAGAAGATTTTCCATGAATTGCTGCTGTCGCTCGGCGTGTTGCTGCTGCAAACGAAGCATTTCTAGAAGTCACAAGTCCATGGAAGAGTCGGCTTTACTTGGCGAAGTACTTGTCTTCAGCTTTAAAGGTGAACATTTGACAGAGATCTGTCTGGTTGGGACGAAATTAAAGGTGCAAAACGGGGGGACACCAACCAAATTGTAATCATTTAAAAGTAAAATTTACTTCTAAACATTAAAAAACCCGACGTTTCGGGTCCCACTCGGACCCTTCTTCAGGGGTGACTGGAGGGCACCAGACAGCAGCAGTGCTTATAAGGCCTTCTTTCTTCTCTCTTCCTTCCTTTCTCCCTTTCTCTTTTTTCCGTTCTTCAAGCCGAGGTCATGCTAACGTTGAATCAGGTGCCGGAGTCCGCTAAAATAGACACTTGGCATTGCACCTGCAGACCGGTTCACGTTTGCAGGTGTCGCCTGAATGTGCCATGATTCCACAAAGAGTCGCTTGTGAAAACTGGTTTCCAAGTCGAGGACGCGGGAGTTGTCAAAATCGATGCGGTGGTCGTGCACCTCGCTGTGTTCAGCTAATGCACTCCTTTGTCTGTCGAACTTGCGGACATCGTTCTTGTGCTGACGTAGCCGCTCTGGGAAGTTCTTCGTCTCTCCCACGTACGACGCGCGGCAATCCGAACAAGGAATGGAGTAAATCACACCTTGCGCTCTCTCCCTCGGCAGCCTGTCTTTCGGGCGCGGAAAGAAACAGCCAAGCGTGGAAATTGGCTTGTGTGCTACTCTTATTCCCTGCTCGGACAGCACACGTGCAAGCGCTTCGCTGGTACCCGGAACGTAGGGAATACACACGCGTATGGGATTGGAATGCGGCAGGTCAGTGTCCTTTCGAAGGAGTCGGCGGGGATTAGACTGGCGGCGAGCAACCTTTCCAACGAAGGCTTTTGTGTAGCCGTTTTTCAGAAGGTCACTTTTGACCACCTGTTCTTCTTCTATCCGCTTATTCTCCGAAGAGCAGACCCTCCGTGCACGGGTCAGCAGAGCCGAAACCACCACCGCTTTATGGTGGAAAGGGTGGTTAGAGCTGGCGTCGAGATAGCGACCAGTGTGAGTCGGCTTTCGGTACACCGAGAACTGGAGCATGCCATCCACCTTTGTCACAAGGACATCAAGGAACGGCAAGCAGTTGTTCTTTTCACGTTCCACGGTGAACTGAATAGCCGGCTCTAACGAGTTTAGGTGGGCCGTGAATGCGTCCACGGCAGAAGTTTTAAGAATGCAGAAGCAGTCGTCGACATACCGCAAAAATATCTTCGGAGTGATGTCGGCCGACTGCAATGCTCTTCCTTCCACCGCTTCCATCACGAGGTTCGCAGTTGTGACAGACACAGACGCACCCATTGCCGTCCCAGTTCGCTGCTTGTAGTACTCTCTGTTGACAGAGAAGTACGTGCTGCTGAGACAAAAGTTCAGCAGGCAGCTCAGCTCGTCGACGCTCAGGCTTGTTCTTTCCCCGAGGTTCTTGTCCCGCTCTAGTGCCTCCCGCGCTGTGGTCGTCGCCAGCTGAACGGGAACGCTTGTGAACAGGGAGACCACGTCGAAGGACACGAGGCATTCATCTTCGCAAACAGACACAGGGGACAGGAGTTCAACAAAATGGCTGCTGTTCTTTACGTAGGTCGGCGTGTTTCCCACGAGAGGAGCCAAAGTCTTGTGTAGAAAACTTGACAGGGCGCGAAGTGGAGAAGATGTGAAATCCACAATCGGCCTCAAGGGAACACCGGGCTTATGGATCTTGGGGAGCCCGTAGAAGCCAGGAGCACTATCATTTCTGCACATCAAACGCAGGTGTAGAGCTCTGGCCTCTGGGTGTTTCCGAAACACGTCTCCTAGCAGCTTGTTGAGCTCTCTTTGTACCTGTGCTGTGGGGTCCTTCTTTAATTTGACATAAGTGTCACTCTCAAGGTGGTCTTGCACTTTGCGGTCGTAGTCTTGCCGGTCAAGGACGACGGTGGCATTCCCTTTGTCTGCAGGCAAGATGACAATGGCGGGGTCATCGCGCAGCTCTCGTAGGGCTCGATTCTCATCCGCAGACAGATTGGATGGCCGTTTTTTATTTAGGCCATGTGCCAGGATGCCAATCGCCTTCAGCCTCACTGATTCCTGGACCTTGGAGTCAAGACGACGCACCCCGTCCTCCACAGCTGCCGCAATCTTTACCAGGGGCGGTCGACTGCCCGACAGATTGAAGCTGTGGCCTTTGGCAAGGACGCTGGTCTCAGGTAGTGACAACTTCTTGGACGAGAGGTTGAAAACACACTTCGAAGCTTCGGAGATCGGAGGCTGTTTTTGCCGCAAAAGTGCTGAGAGCTTCCTACTTTGGGAGACGCGTTGTTTCTCCGCTGCACTCGAGGCGACAGAGCACGCGAAGGAGTTCACAGCGGGAAAGAGTCCACCCAGGCGGTGCTCCAGTTGCCGACGAAGGAAGAATAAGTCCAAATCCAACTTTCTCACCGTTGCTCTGCATTCGTGGACACGGGCGATCACCAAGCGACGTTCGGCCTGGGCCAATACTCTGTGCCCCTCACTGGTGTGTACGAGAGGCTTGAGGCGGAGACTCCGAGGCACTAGGTTCCGGTCCCGGCACGTGGAGAAGAAGTCTAGGTGCGTCTTGAACACTGCGATGCTGCGTGAGGCGTTAACCTAGCGTTTGGCAGACACTGCTGTCTCTGGGCCGAAGTCAAGACGTAATGATTTAAAGGTGAACATTTGACAGAGATCTGTCTGGTTGGGACGAAATTAAAGGTGAAAAACGGGGGGACACCAACCAAATTGTAATCATTTAAAAGTAAAATTTACTTCTAAACATTAAAAAACCCGACGTTTCGGGTCCCACTCGGACCCTTCTTCAGGGGTGACTGGAGGGCACCAGACAGCAGCAGTGCTTATAAGGCCTTCTTTCTTCTCTCTTCCTTCCTTTCTCCCTTTCTCTTTTTTCCGTTCTTCAAGCCGAGGTCATGCTAACGTTGAATCAGGTGCCGGAGTCCGCTAAAATAGACACTTGGCATTGCACCTGCAGACCGGTTCACGTTTGCAGGTGTCGCCTGAATGTGCCATGATTCCGCAAAGAGTCGCTTGTGAAAACTGGTTTCCAAGTCGAGGGCGCGGGACTTGTCAAAATCGATGCGGTGGTCGTGCACCTCGCTGTGTTCAGCTAATGCACTCCTTTGTCTGTCGAACTTGCGGACATCGTTCTTGTGCTGACGTAGCCGCTCTGGGAAGTTCTTCGTCTCTCCCACGTACGACGCGCGGCAATCCGAACAAGGAATGGAGTAAATCACACCTTGCGCTCTCTCCCTCGGCAGCCTGTCTTTCGGGCGCGGAAAGAAACGGCCAAGCGTGGAAATTGGCTTGTGTGCTACTCTTATTCCCTGCTCGGACAGCACACGTGCAAGCGCTTCGCTGGTACCCGGAACGTAGGGAATACACACGCGTATGGGCTTGGAATGCGGCAGGTCAGTGTCCTTTCGAAGGAGTCGGCGGGGATTAGACTGGCGGCGAGCAACCTTTCCAACGAAGGCTTTTGTGTAGCCGTTTTTCAGAAGGTCGCTTTTGACCACCTGTTCTTCTTCTATCCGCTTATTCTCCGAAGAGCAGACCCTCCGTGCACGGAGGGTGCATGGTATGTCGACCACTGCTTCTGCATTCTTAAAACTTCTGCCGTGGACGCATTCACGGGCCACCTAAACTCGTTAGAGCCGGCTATTCAGTTCACCGTGGAACGTGAAAAGAACAACTGCTTGCCGTTCCTTGATGTCCTTGTGACAAAGGTGGATGGCATGCTCCAGTTCTCGGTGTACCGAAAGCCGACTCACACTGGTCGCTATCTCGACGCCAGCTCTAACCACCCTTTCCACCATAAAGCGGCGGTGGTTTCGGCTCTGCTGACCCGTGCACGGAGGGTCTGCTCTTCGGAGAATAAGCGGATAGAAGAAGAACAGGTGGTCAAAAGCGACCTTCTGAAAGACGGCTACACAAAAGCCTTCGTTGGAAAGGTTGCTCGCCGCCAGTCTAATCCCCGCCGACTCCTTCGAAAGGACACTGACCTGCCGCATTCCAATCCCATACGCGTGTGTATTCCCTACGTTCCGGGTACCAGCGAAGCGCTTGCACGTGTGCTGTCCGAGCAGGGAATAAGAGTAGCACACAAGCCAATTTCCACGCTTGGCCGTTTCTTTCCGCGCCCGAAAGACAGGCTGCCGAGGGAGAGAGCGCAAGGTGTGATTTACTCCATTCCTTGTTCGGATTGCCGCGCGTCGTACGTGGGAGAGACGAAGAACTTCCCAGAGCGGCTACGTCAGCACAAGAACGATGTCCGCAAGTTCGACAGACAAAGGAGTGCATTAGCTGAACACAGCGAGGTGCACGACCACCGCATCGATTTTGACAACTCCCGCGTCCTCGACTTGGAAACCAGTTTTCACAAGCGACTCTTTGTGGAATCATGGCACATTCAGGCGACACCTGCAAACGTGAACCGGTCTGCAGGTGCAATGCCAAGTGTCTATTTTAGCGGACTCCGGCACCTGATTCAACGTTAGCATGACGTTGGCTTGAAGAACGGAAAAAAGAGAAAGGGAGAAAGGAAGGAAGAGAGAAGAAAGAAGGCCTTATAAGCACTGCTGCTGTCTGGTGCCCTCCAGTCACCCCTGAAGAAGGGTCCGAGTGGGACCCGAAACGTCGGGTTTTTAATGTTTAGAAGTAAATTTTACTTTTAAATGATTACAATTTGGTTGGTGTCCCCCCGTTTTGCACCTTTAATTTCGTCCCAACCAGACAGATCTCTGTCAAATGTTCACCTTTAAATCATTACGTCTTGACTTCGGCCCAGAGACAGCAGTGTCTGCCAAACGCTACGTTAACACCTCACGCAGCATCGCAGTGCTCAAGACGCACCTAGACTTCTTCTCCACGTGCCGGGACCGGAACCTAGTGCCTCGGAGTCTCCGCCTCATGCCTCTCGTACACACCAGTGAGGGGCACAGAGTATTGGCCCAGGCCGAACGTCGCTTGGTGATCGCCCGTGTCCACGAATGCAGAGCAACGGTGAGAAAGTTGGATTTGGACTTATTCTTCCTTCGTCGGCAACTGGAGCACCGCCTGGGTGGACTCTTTCCCGCTGTGAACTCCTTCGCGTGCTCTGTCGCCTCGAGTGCAGCGGAGAAACAACGCGTCTCCCAAAGTAGGAAGCTCTCAGCACTTTTGCGGCAAAAACAGCCTCCGATCTCCGAAGCTTCGAAGTGTGTTTTCAACCTCTCGTCCAAGAAGTTGTCACTACCTGAGACCAGCGTCCTTGCCAAAGGCCACAGCTTCAATCTGTCGGGCAGTCGACCGCCCCTGGTAAAGATTGCGGCAGCTGTGGAGGACGGGGTGCGTCGTCTTGACTCCAAGGTCCAGGAATCAGTGAGGCTGAAGGCGATTGGCATCCTGGCACATGGCCTAAATAAAAAACGGCCATCCAATCTGTCTGCGGATGAGAATCGAGCCCTACGAGAGCTGCGCGATGACCCCGCCATTGTCATCTTGCCTGCAGACAAAGGGAATGCCACCGTCGTCCTTGACCGGCAAGACTACGACCGCAAAGTGCAAGACCACCTTGAGAGTGACACTTATGTCAAATTAAAGAAGGACCCCACAGCACAGGTACAAAGAGACCTCAACAAGCTGCTAGGAGACGTGTTTGGGAAACACCCAGAGGCCAGAGCTCTACACCTGCGTTTGATGTGCAGAAACGGTAGTGCTCCTGGCTTCTACGGGCTCCCCAAGTTCCATAAGCCCGGTGTTCCCTTGAGGCCGATTATGGATTTCACATCTTCTCCACTTCGCGCCCTGTCAAGTTTTCTACACAAGACTTTGGCTCCTCTCGTGGGAAACACGCCGACCTAAGTAAAGAACAGCAGCCATTTTGTTGAACTCCTGTCCCCTGTGTCTGTTTGCGAAGATGAATGCCTCGTGTCCTTCGACGTGGTCTCCCTGTTCACAAGCGTTCCCGTTCAGCTGGCGACGACCACAGCGCGGGAGGCACTAGAGCGGGACAAGAACCTCGGGGAAAGAACAAGCCTGAGCGTCGACGAGCTGAGCTGCCTGCTGAACTTTTGTCTCAGCAGCACGTACTTCTCTGTCAACGGAGAGTACTACAAGCAGCGAACTGGGACGGCAATGGGTGCGTCTGTGTCTGTCACAACTGCGAACCTCGTGATGGAAGCGGTGGAAGGAAGAGCATTGCAGTCGGCCGACATCACTCCGAAGATATTTTTGCGGTATGTCGACGACTGCTTCTGCATTCTTAAAACTTCTGCCGTGGACGCATTCACGGCCCACCTAAACTCGTTAGAGCCGGCTATTCAGTTCACCGTGGAACGTGAAAAGAACAACTGCTTGCCGTTCCTTGATGTCCTTGTGACAAAGGTGGATGGCATGCTCCAGTTCTCGGTGTACCGAAAGCCGACTCACACTGGTCGCTATCTCGACGCCAGCTCTAACCACCCTTTCCACCATAAAGCGGCGGTGGTTTCGGCTCTGCTGACCCGTGCACGGAGGGTCTGCTCTTCGGAGAATAAGCGGATAGAAGAAGAACAGGTGGTCAAAAGCGACCTTCTGAAAAACGGCTACACAAAAGCCTTCGTTGGAAAGGTTGCTCGCCGCCAGTCTAATCCCCGCCGACTCCTTCGAAAGGACACTGACCTGCCGCATTCCAAGCCCATACGCGTGTGTATTCCCTGCGTTCCGGGTACCAGCGAAGCGCTTGCACGTGTGCTGTCCGAGCAGGGAATAAGAGTAGCACACAAGCCAATTTCCACGCTTGGCCGTTTCTTTCCGCGCCCGAAAGACAGGCTGCCGAGGGAGAGAGCGCAAGGTGTGATTTACTCCATTCCTTGTTCGGATTGCCGCGCGTCGTACGTGGGAGAGACGAAGAACTTCCCAGAGCGGCTACGTCAGCGCAAGAACGATGTCCGCAAGTTCGACAGACAAAGGAGTGCATTAGCTGAACACAGCGAGGTGCACGACCACCGCATCGATTTTGACAACTCCCGCGTCCTCGACTTGGAAACCAGTTTTCACAAGCGACTCTTTGTGGAATCATGGCACATTCAGGCGACACCTGCAAACGTGAACCGGTCTGCAGGTGCAATGCCAAGTGTCTATTTTAGCGGACTCCGGCACCTGATTCAACGTTAGCATGACCTCGGCTTGAAGAACGGAAAAAAGAGAAAGGGAGAAAGGAAGGAAGAGAGAAGAAAGAAGGCCTGATAAGCACTGCTGCTGTCTGGTGCCCTCCAGTCACCCCTGAAGAAGGGTCCGAGTGGGACCCGAAACGTCGGGTTTTTTAATGTTTAGAAGTAAATTTTACTTTTAAATGATTACAATTTGGTTGGTGTCCCCCCGTTTTTCACCTTGTCTTCAGCTGCACCTGCGGCGTCATGATATATTTGTGAAATTCGGAATGCTTCAAAGCTATCTTCACTGATGCTTGGCCATCAATCTCCTGAGGCGTCTTTCCAGCCTTCTCGGCGATGAACTCGCGAAGCACGGGAGTCGTGAAGCCTTGAGGTAAATCATACTCGATAGCTTCATCCACTTCACAAGTTGAAAAATATGACTGACCATTTCCGTCGGTCGATACGCTCAGCGTTATCCACATAATAGAGGCTTGTATCCTGTCACAGACTGCGCCAACGTAACATTCCACGACTGCCACGCACAGATCCGAAACACGATCCCTTTATTCTTCTTCTTCTTCTTCTTCCCCCCGTTCCTGTCCATCTGTCCATTGCGACACCGACCCACTACAATAGTGCTTCACTGTGCAGGACCGAGCCTCTATGGACGCGACCTGATAACAGCGCTCAGCAAGAGGGGTGTGCCAATTTAACAGCTGACGGCACCGGAGTTGCCTGCCGCTCCGGGTTCGGCCACATAAAGGGTGAGCAGCCGGCTTGTTGAGCACGAAGAAGTCTTCTCCGCAGATCTGGGGCTACACAAAGGTTCTGCTGCAAGCCCCTGAAGCTCAGGCCGACTGCGACGCCAAAAATTCTGTCGTACCAATGCTCTATATATACTGTGCTGTGCCTGACATCATGGTGGCAGGGAGCACTGTCAATCTGTATATACGGCTTTTAGTCCTGCCCCCTCCTTCAAGAAGGATAATAAAGCGTGATTTGTTTTGACTTGATTTGAAATCCCCAGTTAAAACACGCTGGTGGACTGCTGTGGTTCTTGTTATTGTCGGTCATTTCTCTCCTAGGCGCATAGTAATCGGGAAACCCACGCTGAGTCGGTGCTTCCTGTGGTCTTATGAAACTCACGAGTTCAAGTGTTGTCATCACGTTTTCCCATAGGCGTCAATGCAGGTGGGGGTTGCTCTCTCTCTCTGCTGATCGTGCTGACGCCACCGCCACCCGGAAATAGCGCTCATCAAATGTGCTGTGGTGACACGCGCTCGGTCTCTACGCTTTCAATAAGAGCCAGTTCATCTGGGACGACTCGATGTAGCATAAGTCTCATAAGGACTGCTTGCAGGTTGAGTTGGGGCGTGCCTGTCTGTTTCGCTTCCTTCCTGTGCCCATATAATTATCTGCCAATATTACCTGCTCTAACATAGCTGAAACGTCGTGAGAAGGAGAGGCATCCATACTT
The DNA here is from genome assembly GCA_013339685.2 of Hyalomma asiaticum. Lineage (NCBI taxonomy): Eukaryota > Metazoa > Arthropoda > Arachnida > Ixodida > Ixodidae > Hyalomma > Hyalomma asiaticum. Next base: position 88,563,119 of record CM023490.1, on the reverse strand, counting down.
GCTACAGTTGCTACAGTGGTCATGTCGTCGAGGCAGCCAGAATTCGGGCTTTTTCGCTGTGTCTCGAAGGCCTCGAACGTTTTGCAGTAACGCTCAAAGTCACAGCCGGTGTGGCAGCGTCTTTCTCAGCGATCAAGAAATTTCAAACGTCTACGGCGAACCCTCCGAGCAAATGGCCCACCTCGACCTAACCCCACTTTTGGATTTCCTATTCCGAAAGCACTCAGGATCTCTTCTATGTAGGACGAACCCATTTTTTCAGTTAAATGAGCTCGTCATCAACGCTTCTGTTCGGCCTTGCTTTTGGAATGCGAGTCACCGACGTTCTCCATTTGTTCGACGAAGTTCTCTCAATTTGTTAGATCGTTATAATCGAAACTAGAAGAGAAGCTCAGGGGAAGATGGATGCTCGAATCGTGGAACAAACCGCAAAGTACGATTTAAAACAGGGAATGTCGCGGGAGCCAACATTTCGACAAGCGGACTTGTCTTCGTCAGGGCGGCAACTGCCTTCTCCAGCGTTCGTTTATGTACGCCTTTGCACACTCTCCCCCGTCCTCAGAAAGAGAGGAGGAGAAGAGCAGCACGTGCGAACACACACATGGCACGTGCTGCGCTTCTCCTCCTCTCTTTCTGAGGACGGGGGAGAGTGTGCAAAGGCGTACATAAACTAACGCTGGAGAAGGCAGTTGCCGCCCTGACGAAGACAAGTCCGCTTGTCGAAACGTTGGCTCCCGCAACATTCCCTGTTTTAAATCGTACTTCGCGGTTTGTTCATCGATTAGATCGTTATAGCCATTCTTGTACCACAGAAGTGCGGCTCCAGCAAAGAAAACGACAACGTTCGCGAGTTGCGCAGAGGGGCTCCATGGAATGTGACGGTTGACCCCCTGGTAAGGTACAATTCGTCGACGCCATCGTCCAGTTTACCGAGAATGTGCATGCCTCCTGATAAGGTGTCCAGCCTGCAGATTTCCTCGGGAACACACCATTTTGTGCGGTGTCACCGCGCCGACCTGCACTGCCTCCATCCAAGTAAATCATGTAGGCGCCTCGAGGTGGCAGTTCCGCCAACCATTTCCCAGTCTGTCGTACGCCGCAGCATCCACAAAAACTGTACACGGGAATCTATTGACAAGGTGCAGCAGGGGCTTCACCGTCAGGCAAGCGGCGGCTCGCGTGCCTGCACACACAGAGAAGCATAGAAGCACGAGCCTGCGGGTTTATCAGTGTTGAAAAAAGCAGCACATGGCCCGCGTGGGTAAAGTAAAGCAACAAAACACTGTTTCCTTCCTGCAGAGCTGAGCTGTTCTTCCCGCTTTCCTGCCAGGCGAAAAAATGACTGCCTTACTTTGGTGATTTCGCTTGCATCTATATTGCACCTGATCGTTGCTTCTTAGCAATATCCTAATGGGAGAATTGTTTGATGATGTTCTTTTTAATCTTTGAAGAAATTTGGACGCATTTTGTGTGCTGATAAGATATATGCCTGACACCTGTTGAACTAAAAGACCGCAAGAACAGTATGCCTTCCACGATTACCGACTCCAACAGACACTTAGATATTTTAAGGAAATCCGACCATGTACAACTTTTGCAGTGACGTATGCGCAATTGAACAGCTTTCTCCAAAGATGACGTGACAAGGAATTCATTACCCATGTCGCCAGCAGCTTCCAGTAGCTCTTCATGAACCTTGGGGTCGATGCGGCATGCCTGTATGCTAACAGGCAAGTCAAATGCCCTCTCTGGAAAACTCATGAAAGTGACGTGCAGTACAGCGTCCAGGAAAGTCAGCCAGTTATTGTCCCACCTTACTCTGGCGCAGGGTTCTGTAAAAGAGAGACACGGCGACAACCAATTTTCAGAAATAACGCAGTGAATGGGCCGACACGGCCGCCTTCTAATTTGCCGATACAATGTGACACAACCAACGGCAGTAGTTGTGCGAGGACAAGGTGCGCTCTGTTCGCCTGCGTCGGTCGGTCCTCCCCTACCCAGCCCACACATCTCAAGCGAATAAGCGGGTCGCCTTTTACAGGAAGACATTTTGGAGTGTATGGTAGGCTGCCGGAGTCAACTTTTCTTAGCTACAGCAGCGGTGTGCGTCCCAGTACATACATGGTCCAGCCGGCACTCCCCCCACTTACACATGTTATCGGGGGCAGAGCAGGCAGATGTACAACCTACGACTTTGGCTTGCATTCAGGAGAAATAGTCGTGGCTGGTTCAAGAAAAACGGTTAAGGCATATAAAAGATGCGACAGAGTGCATTCGGTGAATACTTGTCTGCCTTGACCTCTGCTCGCACTAACCAGTTTTCTTCGAGATTCTGAATTGAAGTGCTTATCCACTGGGCTCTCAAGTGACAGGTCCTGTACGACGTCCTATGCCGAAATCAGAAAACCCTCTCTGGCGGATATTCGACAAATAAGGACCGAAGCTTTAGTTTCGGCGGGAACCATCCCTGAGCTGTGGTTATGTGCGGATTTCACCAGATGGCAACCCATGTTTGCCCGGGCACCATGATACCCTACTGGAACGTTCTGTGCAGCCACTCTAAACAATTACATGTGTTTACATAAAGGTCATACTTTAATATGTGGCAAATATACATCAAATATGTGGAATATGTGCTGACTGCATAACAACACGGAACTATTTGAATACGGAGCGGGACGTTTCAGTGAGGTGCGATTGGCATTCTCCAGGTGTTCACCACTGGCTTCGCAGCTCCCCATGTTTCAGTTTACTGGATCTCATTTTCGGTTTTCGTAAAAGCGCATAAAATTTCCGTTTTGTTGAAGAACGCTCTCTTATAACCTATCTCGTTAATCATTCAGTGGCGCGAAACTACCTTTCTCCGCTAATGAGCGGTGGTGTCACGCCACCTCACCCCGTGTGGAGCCATCGCAGTCTCGTTCGCTCCGAGTCAGCTGAGCTACCACGTGACTATACGATGGCTTAGTGTCTCGCCATACGTCAACCATCGGCTGGACCCACCGTACCAGCGCTTCATCTGTTCGTTTCTCGGACGCGAGATTCCACCACCGTAGACAGCAGTCGCATCGGCGCACGGTTCTCTGGTCTACGGCGCCCCGCCACGGTGGTCTAGTGGCTATGGTACTCGGCTACTGATCCGAGCGTCGCGGGATCGAATGCCGTCCACGGCAGCTGCATTTCGATGGAGGCGAAATGTTGAGGCCCGTGTGCTGTGCGATGTCAGTGCACGTTAGAGAACCCCAGGTGGTCGAAATTTCCGAAGGTCCGCATGTCCAGAGTATCTAACCCATCTCCAGCTCACTGATTCGCCAGATTGGCGCTTGTGTACGAATACAGGTTTCACTTTCGTGTTAAACCGATTCCTATGACAGAGGGATCAACCAAATTTTTTCCCTGTTCGATCTCCGAAAAACAACAGTGGTCAACAGTTCCCCGGGCATTACACAACTAAAAGAAATGGAAATGAGGGCTACAACTCGCCCGGTCATGCAGGTACAGTGTGCAGTGTACCGCAGCTTGTAGGGCATGGCGGTAGCTCTCTGTGATGATGTCACGTTTGATTTAAAAAACATGCATTCCATGCCTAAATTCGAGACAAGCACTCGCTGCACGTGGCCTTCCAGTGTAAGCCCGTAAGCTCTGGTCGATCAGTAACACTTCATGGCCTCTTCATCGTACAGGCCAGGCGTGCTCGCGGAGTACACACAGATATCTGCAAACCAGCCGTTTCGCCAAAATTTAGGGTCATTCTTTCATTCCTAAATGGTGTAGGGATCGGAATACTCCATTCCGCGAATTTGCGGCCTTTCCACAAACCCCTGGCACGCAGTCTCCGGAAGGGACAGCACCATCACGTGCAAACCCCGAGCGGACTGCTGGTGCCTCCGGAGCTTTTTGCCAACCACTGCGAAACATGTCCGCCGCGATGTAGATGGTGATGAGATGCGTGACGTCACATTGTTGCAAATAGACACAGGTCTATTATATGGACATTGGGACGGGGATTTCACCGTGGCCATGTGTATAAGTAATGTAGCGTAGCCTTCTTGTCGCTACGTGCTCGCCGCTGGAGAGACGACGCGAACACAAGCAGATCCACAGCCTTTCCCCTAATTGAATTTATTTGGCGTAAGTTTCCCTAATTTGACGTTTTACACATTCGTACACTACATATTAGAGAGATTTAGTTTGTCCGTAAACTTCTTCACGTTTACGGATACCGGTATAACGGGAAAGTGTAAGCGACCAGCAGCGCTGGTGGCGACATCTGATGATGCGGAACCTAACCAGACACACAAAAAGCTACTATTATTGTCGCTTGCCCATTGTAAGGGTCGTCGGAATGAGACGGGGAATACGGTACGCCAAGGTGGTCAAGTAGGCGCCGTAAAAGACGCGCAGCCACGTGGTGAACGTGTGGGGGAGGAGGCGGCCATTGTTGTGATGCATTGTGCAGCTGGTGACTGGAAACCGGATTGACAGGTGTTTGGCGGCCCCAGGGGAAGGAGTAGTACAGGCAGCCCGTCCAGGAATGTCCGTAGTCAGCAGCTGCTTTGGCGCCCTCAGGATGGATGGATGGATGCTATGAGCGTCCCCTTTGTAACGGTGCGGTGACTTGTGCACCACCAAGCTCGTAGAACTTTTTTTCCCTCTCTTTAAATTTTCCTCATGCCTTTTAAATTTACTTCAATCAAATCGATCATACTATAGCAAAAACGGAAATTCATAGCCCAGTTCCCTGTCCCTTATGGCAGAAAGTCCATATTTTTTTATAATTATTTTTGTCCGTTCTCTCTACTTTTCTGCCACCAGTATTCTAACCGTCTCTTACTTATTTCAATCGCGGCTATGTTCAGATTCTCGTTGATCGCCCTAAAACCCAAGGCTTCCTGTAGGGTGGTGCCCAAACGTACACCTGGGTGGATATTTCCGCATTCAATCAGAACATGCTCCGTCGTTTCCCTATCTTCCTCGCAGCATGTGCATTTTTCCTCTTCTTTACTGAATTTCGCTTTATAAATACGCGTTCTAAGGCAGCCCGATCTCGCTTCAAACAATAAAGCGCTTCCTCTTGAATTATCATAAAATGCCTCCCTCTTTATTTCGTTTTCGCCCTCTCGGTAGTTATTCAGAGTCGGTTTTTTTTCCATAGCTGCCCTCCAGTAAATCTTCTCCGCCTCTCTGACTTTTCCCTTTACGCTCTTTGTTGTCAGTTCTCTTAGAGCCGTATATTTACTGGTGAGCCTCCTAGTTCTCTTTCTCCACTACGTCTCAACGCTCTTTCTATATAAATAGCGGAACACCTTGACTGCCCACCTACTCTCTTTCATATTCCTTAGCCTCTCTTGAAACCTTATTTTGCTCTGCGCTTCCCTTGCCTCAAAACTCGCCCATCCCATATCGACCTTTACAGCCTCGTTTGTCGTTTTCCCGTGGGCACCCAACGCGAGGCGTCCCACAGTTCTTTGATTTACATCCATTCCTGATTGTATCTCTGGCCTCATGCACACCACTGAGTTCCCAAATGTAAGCCCCGGTATCATTACCCCTTTCCACAGACCCCTAAGCACCTCGTACCTATTGTGTCCCCATAACGCTCTGTGCTTCATTATTGCTGCGTTCCTCTTTCCCTTTGCTGCCAAGGCTTTTTCGTGTACCTTCATGTATCTATCATCCTCATTTACCCATACGTCAAGTTACTTGTATTCGCTTACTCTCGGTATTTCTTGACCCTGTATGGATACCGCCTGGTCGTTGGGATCATTGAATACCATCAGTCCGCATTTTGTTACACCAAATCCTAGTCCTAGAGCCTCGCCTTCCTTCCCGCATATATTCAACAGCCGTTGTATATCATCTCGACTGTCCGCGAATAAGACAATATCATCAGCATAAAATAAACCCGGAAGCCTCTGCTCTATCATCACGCCGCCCTGTTTGTGTGACAGATTAAAACCAATGTTGCTATCTCCTAGCGCTTTTTCCATTCTAACCATGTACAGCATGAATAACAGCGGCGACAAAGGACATGCCTGTCTCAGCCCCTTGCTAATATCAACGTTCTCTCTGCTACTGATTCCTTCCCATTCTATGCAAACTGTATTTTCTCGATATATTTCCCTCAAAAGCTGTACGCAATCGTCGCCTATGCCCATTCCTTCCAAAATTTCCCACAGTATTTCCTGATTAACATTGTCATACGCTCCAGTGATGTCTAGAAAAGCCACATACAACGGCCTCCTTTCTATTTTAGATATTTCTATACACTGAGTAAGAACAAATATGTTATCGTCTAAACGCCTGTCTACTCGAAATCCATTCTGAAGTTCTCCCAAAATATTCTTACGTTCTGCCCATGCTTCTATTTTTAATTTTACTGCTTGCATAGCCATCCTGTATAGTACCGATGTAATGGTTAGCGGTCTATACGAGCGAATGTTATTCTTTTCCCCCTTGCCTTTATAGATTGAGTTCATTCTGCTTTTTCGCCAACTGTCCGGCATTTGCCTCTTCTGTAAGCATTTTTCTACGGCTTTCAATAGTGCTTCTTTAGTGTTCTGTCCTAATTCGTTAATGAGGCTAACGGGGACCCCATCTAAACCGATAGCAGTGCGCTTTGGAATTTTTCCTTCGGCCTTTTTCCAGTTGAAATTCTCAAGTTCTAGCTCTTCCTTAGTTTCGCTTACCGTCATGGTTTTATCCACTGGTGGAATCTCTTGGACGATCTTTTTAAACGAACCGGCTGTTACCTTCTGGATGTAACCCAACGCTTCGTACCCTTCCAATTGATTTCCTCTCTCATCAACAATATGCTGTTGCAATGTGGCAGACTTTTTACCTAGCGCTTTTATGTGGTTCCAAAATATCCTAGGCGCGCCCTTCTTTTTGTCATGAATTTCTGTCACCCAGCGTTCGCTTTCACCTTTAATTTTTGCCTCGACCAATTTCTGTACAATAGATTTTTTTCTCTAAATATATTTCCCATCTTTCCGTGACTTCCACTTGCGGCCGCTTCTCCCTTTTTGCCTGCCTGTGCTCCCTTGATGCTTTACGGCGCTTTTCGATCGCTTCCCGGATTTCCCTGTTCCACCATCTTTTTGGCGTTCTCTTTCCTTTCCAGCAAACAGTTTTCTTCTCTTTACTTATTTCTTTCGTCATTACACGAACTAGCTCATTATACCCCCAGTCCTTGCCTTGTATTTTGCCTACTTCTTCCTCTACTCTTGCGGCTATATTTTTTCTTTGTTTGTCATTTAAATACGAGCTGCCAAACTTCGACTCTACGTTATTATTTTCAGATTTATATCCCAGTTGTAACGTTATGCGTTTGTGATCACTACCCAAACTGTTCATCCCGTCCTCGTCTATTCTCATTCCTCTCAGTTTTTCATAGATTCCTTCCGTCATAAGACAATAATCAATGTTCGATTGTCTGTTTCTGACCTCCCACGTGATCTGTCCATCACACTTGGGCCCTGTGTTAACTATCACAAGACTATGGTGTTCGCAAAGATCGAGCAATAACCTCCCATTGGTGTCTGTATATCCATCAAGGTCGTGGATGTGGGCATTCATATCCCCTAGGAGGATGATTTCGGCCCTATGACCAAATTCTTTAATATCGGTGTTTATGCAATGCTTTATCTCCAGATTCTTTTCCTTACAGTTATTTCCCGTCCGCATGTAAGCTACACCTAGCCACGTTTTCTTTCCACCTACCGTGCCCGAAACCCAGAGGTGCTCTGAACACGTTTGTTTTACTCTCTCCCATTTGGCTCCGCTATGAATAAGAATCCAACACCTCCACCTTTTCTTTCTGATGCGATCCTGTTGCACCCTTCCCAAACATAATTTTCAATATGTGGTGGCTCTTCCAGATCCCTAAGGTGTGTTTCTGTAACCGCATAAACGCCTATCTTTTCTTTGTTTAACTGTTCCTCAATCTCTAACCATTTTGCCTTTTTTCTGCCACCCTGCATGTTTAACTAATTGCTACACGTGCCTTCGCTCTTTTCTTCCTTTTAGCTCTTTTCTGGCATTTCTCAGTGCTACCTGCCCGAAAATACCCCTGGTTGTTTCCTTTGTTCCTGGCTATCCCGGACTCCGAAGGGCCGGCGTGCCCCCCAAAAAAGCTACTGCACGTCCTGCAAGTCGCCAACCCACCTCATGACCAAGCCTCCTATTATAGAGACTAGAAGGTTTTCCTAGTGTCGTGAAAGGCGCGAGCCATGTGAAATAGTTTGCTATGCTCCGGCAGATGTCGCTAGCGCCCGCAGGCGGGCGCGCTTTTCGGCGGGCGCTCGCAAGTTCGGAGTGTTTTCCATCGGCCGCCACTCCGGAATACCTTTTCCAAGGGAGCACAAGTGCGAAACAACGGGGACACAATCACGTATGAGGTCCCAGTAGTTTTCAGAAATTAACGAGCATGTTCAAACGACTATAGATGAAATAAAACTTTGGTTTCAGCGAGTTGGACCACAGTTAAAACAGCAGTGCAACGGAGAGAAACGAGACCGTGCGCTTGGGATGTTTCTGTGTAGCTGAACTTCGTCCCTGTTGCGCTGCTGTTTTACCCAGAGTAATGAAGACCACGCAAGCAGCCATAATAAAATGGAATTTCTTTTCTTCAACGGGAAAAGTGACACCAAAAAGTACGCACTGAGCACTGGTGACAGGCTCAGTACCACACCCTGGACAAAGTCGTATTTCGTCGACCTTCAACGCCAGGGCAGCATATAACTAGTTGCTTCCGCAAAACTCGTCCATCTTAACGCCACGGCAAAACGTGCGGCAAGTGCAAGTTTTCCTGCGTCTGAGCAGCTTCCATGGACGTCGAAAACGCAAGGCGCTTCGATACACGGACGTCACACTGCTCCGTGCCGGTGTGCCACGCAAAGCACAATGCAGTGGCATCACATGGAAGCGGTATCTTGCTGTGGAATGCCGACGATAACTCAAGTTCTCCCAACGGGCGCGGCCTTTGCGGCGTTTGATCCGTGCAGCGGGTCGTGCTTCGGCGGCTTCAGGTGGGTCGTTGTTCAGAGCTCTGCGCTTCGCCGGTGGTATATAGCTGTTGCTCAGGTCTCTATATTTCTGCTTTCTTTTTCGGTAGCTGCTTCGTGAAATATGAAGGTGCGTGAGGAAAAATTGTGGGAACAGCGTCCTCCGTAAGCGCCGCACGTTCGTGGTCGAGCTCGACAACCTCCCCGTTAATTACGCGCCTGAACGTTCTCTGAATGAATCGGTGGTCGAAGTGGCGAGAACACACAATGCAGGTATCCGAGAGCATCGTGTCGTCCCTTTTGATATTCCGAGCCCATCTCTTCAGGTGAACGGGGCCAGACGAAGCGTGGAACAACGAAACCTTTTCTGTTGACTTGTAACCGCCTTTACAAGGAACAAAACACTGTCCTCTCTTTTTCCGAAGGCCTTGTCACAGAAGTGCAGCACGTTGCATCGCATCAGGTCGTGACACTGATGCATCAACGTAAAAATACCGCGTTAATGAGGTAAACACTGCCGACACACGTGCTACAGCAGACTGGCGACTTTGGTCTGCATTCCTTTGGCTGCTTCGGCACACACCCGCCTGAGAGCAGCAGCGCCCCCATCTACCCCCTCGCCGAGCACCCAAACTGGTTTCACCTGCGCTTAGGGAAAGGGCGCCCGTTCCAGACACTAGGAAAACCTTTCCAGCCTCTATACTCCTATCGCAGTGAATTCTGTCTCTTTGGAACCCCCCCCCCCCCCCCACCTATGAACCTCCCTGTTTATTTCCACTACTTCGAAACCCTTCTCTCGACTCGTACACCATATCTCTTTGTTTGCCTCGACAACGGCTCTTTGGAGGTTGCTGTCACGCACTGGTATTTCCGGCACCGTGCACACTACTATCTGCACCTGGGGGGAGATGTCGCGCATGTCGTCGACGCCTTTTGCCAAGGTCGTCGCTAACCCTGACGATTCTTTGTTGAGGACGTCGTTTAGCCCTGCCGCAATCATCACGAGGTTGCGTCCGTGAGCCCCAGACCCGAGCTTTTCTTTTGCTTGCCTCATGACTGAACCCAGCCTATGTCCTGGGAACGTCCCTACCATTACTCGTTTGTCGCCTTTCACCCTCTCTTTGAGTGCCTCGGGGCATCGAACTAAATTGGAATCGCCAGCTATAATAACCCTCTGAGGTTTTCCAGCTGGAGTCACCTGCACCTGGCTACTGTCTGGGTGTTTAGCCTGAGTCCCAGCTGCTGTATTGTCTACTCCCTCCGGCAAAGCTACTTCCTGAAAGCTGTGCCCGGCGCTCTTTGCACCTGCGTTTTTCACACGCTGTTCTTGCTGCCCCCCCCCCCCCCCCCGCGCTGGAGGTCGGCGCCGCACTATTCTCCCTGTTGCCTGCTTCTTTGTTCACCTTAACTACCATGGCTAGTTCCTCCTCTGCTAACCTAAGCCTCTCCCCCATGGCCTGCGTTTTCTCACGCTCTCTTGCCAATGCGTTCTCAAGCTCAGCGATTCTGTCCATAAGTCCGCTCTGAGTAGCCATCATTTTTCCCATTTTTGCCTCGATCTCGCACTGTCTACATTTTGCGTCAGCTTCTTCTGCCTTCTCTTCCCCACAAACTTCCATTTTCATAGCTGCCCCGCACCCTGAACACTTTGCGGTCTTTTTGACCATGACCACTCGTAGCACAAGAGTTACACTATCTAAAGAACAAAGGCCCTCGGTACTACAAACACTTCCCTAAGACCATGCGTACCCAAAAAAACTCAATGGATAGCCCACACTTCAAAACACTCGTTATGGGTGCACGTGCAACTCAGCCACGTGGGGAAAAAAACCCAAAAACAAGTTACTGACCCCTCCAGAAAACCGTACGAACTAATAACCTCGGTACTACAATCACCTCCCTAAGTACAAACACTTCCCTCGGTACTACAAACCCTTCCCTAAGACAATGCGTACCCAAAAACTCAATGGATAGCCCACACTTCAAAACACTCGTGGTGGGTGTACGTGCACCTCAGCCACGTGGAGGAAGAAAAAGGAAAGCAAAAAAACCCCAAACAATCAAATTACTGACCCCTCCAACCTCAACAATTTACTCCCATTTGACTCCTAGTGCCGTCCACGGCAGCTGCATTTCGATGGAGGCGAAATGTTGAGGCCCGTGTGCTGTGCGATGTCAGTGCACGTTAGAGAACCCCAGGTGGTCGAAATTTCCGAAGGTCCGCATGTCCAGAGTATCTAACCCATCTCCAGCTCACTGATTCGCCAGATTGGCGCTTGTGTACGAATACAGGTTTCACTTTCGTGTTAAACCGATTCCTATGACAGAGGGATCAACCAAATTTTTTCCCTGTTCGATCTCCGAAAAACAACAGTGGTCAACACTTCCTGGGCATTACACAACTAAAAGAAATGGAAATGAGGGCTACAACTCGCCCGGTCATGCAGGTACAGTGTGCAGTGTACCACAGCCTGTAGGGCATGGCGGTAGCTCTCTGTGATGATGTCACGTTTGATTTAAAAAAAACATGCATTCCATGCCTAAATTCGAGACAAGCACTCGCTGCACGTGGCCTTCCAGTGTAAGCCCGTACGCTCTGGTCGATCAGTAACACTTCATGGCCTCTTCATTGTACGGGCCAGGCGTGCTCGCGGAGTACACACAGATATCTGCAAACCAACCGTTTCGCCAAAATTTAGGGTCATTCTTTCATTCCTAAATGGTGTAGGGATCGGAATACTCCATTCCGCGAACTTGCGGCCTTTCCACAAACCCCTGACACGCAGTCTCCGGAAGGGACAACACCATCACGTGCAAACCTCGAGCGGACTGCTGGTGCCTCCGGAGCTTTTTGCCAACCACTGCGAAACATGTCCGCCGCGATGTCGATGGTGATGCGATGCGTGACGTCACATTGTTGCAAATAGACACAGGTCTATTATATGGACATTGGGACGGGGATTTCACCGTGGCCATATGTATAAGTAATGTAGCGTAGCCTTCTTGTCGCTACGTGCTCGCCGCTGGAGAGACGACGCGAACACACAGCAGATCCACAGCCTTTCCCCTAATTGAATTTATTTGGCGTAAGTTTCCCTAATTTGACGTTTTACACATTCGTACACTACATATTGGAGAGTTTTAGTTTGTCCGTAAACTTCTTCACGTTTACGGATACCGGTTTAACGGGAAAGTGTAAGCGACCAGCAGCGCTGGTGGCGACATCTGATGATGCGGAACCTAACCAGACACACAAAAAGCTACTATTATTGTCGCTTGCCCATTTTGCTTGACTCCTAGTGTAAATCATTGGACGTGAGAGAATAATTTGCTCTGAGTACTTTCATTACCTCTTTCGAAGAAGACGCTCACGCTACTAAAAAGAAAATCGAATGCATTGTAGTTAACCAAACCGCGAATAGACGGCGCTAGAAGTTCTACTTCCACCGTAAACACGCACGGTAAACCGGTATCCGCCAACGTGAAGAAGCTTACGGACAAACTAAAACTCTCTATTACCCCTGTCACACGGGACAACTTAAGTGCAATTTGAGAGAGTGCATTTCGCCGCTAGTGCCATTCGCACGCTGTCACATGGGAACGTTTAGTGACACTCGCTGCGAAGCGCACTTGCAGGCTAATGCATTCGCCGAACTCACTTCGCAGGCTTTGCGACGACGGAGTGTGTAGCCTCGGTAGCAGTGGCTTACAAAGAAATACGCTAATGCATAACGCGGCGCCAGTAGCATTTTTCAAAAATTGTTTTCCATATTAGACATCTTGCTATGTATTAAAACAAATCATATTTCAACAAAAAAAAAACTCGCTATTCTCACCCTCGGGCAGTTTGAGCAAACGTCCGCTAGGGCAATGCCCACTTCCAAAGCAAAGCACTGTTTTCTTTCTCTTGTAGCAGCCGCGTGAGTGTAAGTGCACTCTGTAAGCATAAGTGCACTCGCTCAAAGTGCACTCAAATTGCCTAGTGTGACAGGGGTATAACTAGACAAATCTGAGCAGCACTCGCTGCAACCTATTCGCTTGATGTCTCCGGCGCGACAACCTCTCGGCGCCTCCGGTCGCGTCCCGAGGTCACCCCAGAGACCAAAATAAAAGGGCCATCCAGAAGTCCCCGTTGACGAAACCCAATCGGGTGTCGCGAATTCGAACGAGTACAACCCATCACGGGCGGTCTTCACCAAGTTTGAACTCGATGACAGCCGTCTGCTTAAAGATTAACAATCTAAAGTAAACACAAACAGGAAGCTACCGCGACATCCGTTGGGCTTTCACCGTACAGTTCACCCCGCATACCTTCAGACACCCGCTGCGTCCCCTAAATGGGAAGCAGCCTCTCGTAGAAAGCTAACGATGTCACACAACAAAGGCGCAGAACCACTCAAGGACACCACCGCACACCTTGCTCCTGGGCAGACCCACGACAATGGGACGGTAGAACAGTTAGAAAAAATAGCAACATATACGTTTACGCGACAGTATGTATATACAAATCGCAATCGAAGAAAGAAAAAGCACGCAGCTTTCGATAGGACGCGCAAGGCCAGATCACTGCGAAGATGGCTCGTACTTTAATATAAAAGGTCACCTGATAGTAACTAATGGGAAGATGTCACGCGACACTCGGCGAGTGATTTCGCCGGGGACATGTCACGTGATCCTGCGTTACGCGGTTTTCATGAAAAGCTGTCACGTGACATTACGTTACACGATGTTGGCTGGAATAAGTAAAAAAAAATCCACGCACATCTACGGAGTGAATGATGATGAGTGGGCGAAGCTCCGGATGTTCATCGGTAAAAACCGTGAATCTTCCGTGAATCTTGCCCAGTACATCATCAAAGACGTGACACTGTGTGTCGCCATCTAGCGCTCTCCTATCACACTAGAGCACGCAGCGAGCGCCTCCGCGCCATCTATTGATCAATTCACGTACTAGCTAAGCAGCATCGCAGCGCTCGGACGGACAGACAGACAGACAGACTCCCATGCTACGCGTTCCCATACATCTGAATGAAGCGAGCACCGCGGCGCCATCACGCCATCTAGTGAGCAATTCATAAAACTACAGGTGGCTACATACTCTATGTACGGAGGAGGGAACGACCCACACCCTAAGGAGCTTCGCCCTAAAAATAAATACATGTCATGCCACATTGCGTTACGTGATCTTGACGGGAACACATGGTGTGATATTGCCTTACTGCTTCTTTTTCAAGTCATCGCGCTCACTTTGGGGTATCATAAAAGTGGAGTCTGTACGCTGCTCCTCGTTGCGGTTATACGCGTGTGTAGCTTGGACAAACAGCGGCGGAGAACGTGATGACGCGGATGGCGTGAGGATGGAGAGAAGAGGTTACGGTTTGCCGGCGAAAATAAAGATGTGTTTGATCCCTCTTTCGCAAGAATTGGTGCAACACGAAAGTGGAACCTGTCTTCGCGAAGTTGCGGAGTGCATAAGCGGCAATGTGGCGAATGAAGGGGTGAGAGATGGCTTGGGTACTGTGAACACGTTACGTGTAGATATCAGCGGCACCTGAACGCGGGACAGGGATCCTGGACAGTTGTACACAATGGAATGTTCTGGAACAGCTCACGTTGTTCCGGAAACACTGAATTTCATGCGCCAGACCACTGCGCAGAGCTCCCACAAGCAAGGAGCGTCTGCAAACGGTAACAGCTTGCAAGCGAAAGCGAACGTGTTGTCAGCGAATCGTTTCGTGAAAACACAGTCTAGTGCAAGGAAACGCCAATCATTTGTTTGTCGACGGCCGCCCTTGTGATCCTAGAGCAGTGCACGTTACAACTCAGCGCACCTGGCCACGCAATACAAATTTTGTAGCGGCTGCTCGTAGTCCACACGGTGAAGGCACCTCTAGGACGCCGCCACGCCCCTAACTTTCGCGGCCTTCGAGGCGTGAAGACTACCGAAGCGCTGACTGCCAGGGCGAATTCGCACAACAATCTCCTTCGGTCCATCTGTCGTTCCTAGACGGCTGCACCGCCGCAGCTAAACTAGCCGAAACAAGACTAGTATAAAGGAGGTGATGATAACTTACGAGTAAGATTGCTTGTTATACAGAGTAGTTCTAAGCACTAAACACCTTTACTTTAACCGGACGACAAATAAACGCAACTTGTAAATGACCATAGGGAACATTTAAGGCCCGATGAATGTTGCGGTAGTGCGTCGGTGGACCTTCGAGCTCCTCTCGTCGAATCCCGGGTGAAGATGGGTTCGAGTCCGAGGGGCTGGAACTTTTACATGGTTAACATATGTTCATTTTTTCCGGGCACCTAGTGCCGTTACGGACGTACGTCCCTGATTTCTTCGTGGACCTCGGCATAAAACACTTTCGTGTTAAAATATCGGTGCTCTAGCAAGGTCAGTGGGTTTTACGCCAGTCAGTGGCAACATACCAACGAGCGAGGGCCTTGGCTCGCTTGCGATTCGAGGGGGTCCCCGTTCCTTTGACCTGATTTCCCTCTCGAAACTGAGTTATAGAGCACACACGAACACGCACGCGTCCCAACTGTGCTCTCGCTCTGCTTGAGCGGCTCCCGCTCGCGATACAGCTCCAGCTCAGTGCCTGCTACCAGAAAAAGATCAAACCCGAGTCGCCGATGTGCAAAGGATGCACGCTACCACTTGAACACGCCAGCTTCTCTAACACCGTATATAGAGAAGATAAACCTCTTGCAGCAGCATTTATAACGCTAGTGCTTGCGTAACGCCAGTCGCGCTTCTAATGTGTGTGTTAAGTGCTATCATACGAATCTAATGAACAATGCGTACGTTCTACTCTCGCTGCATGTGCATTTATCCAAACGCGCTCGATCCCCTAGGAATAATTACCAAACTTCGCATATGATGCGCACATCACCGCACCGTAGCGTGCATTTTTCGTTGAACAAACAGTCATCTGTGCTACCCACTCACGTAAGCGTCGTAAGTCCCTCACATAAGTGCGAACGTTACGTCGTACCGAAGGTTCTGGTGAGCCCTCGTTAAGCAAACAACCGTGCATTTTGCACAAAGACCGTTGTTATTACACGTAACACTTGCTCAGTGCCGAACAGTTCCTCACGAGCAATTTCATCGCTGACTGCTTCGCATGACCGGGATTCCCATGATAGGTGCGATATGCAGAATTTTTATTTTGTTTCTGGACGAGTGAGAAGTTGTAGGATTCATCCATGTGTCTTACGCAAGGACATTTAATTTGCACTAGTAGGGCTGGAAGCCGCCGAACACAAGCTCGGTTGTGTGATTAGGGTGAACACGAGACGCCGTGGTCGAGAGAGCGAATTCCCGACAGGACCTCTAAGGCCCATGTGATTTGTTTACAGAGGCGCCTGAAAGTGCTCATTACTCATTGAAATCCTCCATAAATAATTCAGCTGGAAACTTCCGATCGTAGCGCCTTTTTCCCCTATATTCCTGGGTATAGGGGAAAATAGCACAAATAATAGTTCAAGGAATCTTGTTGCCATACATTTTGGGGTGTGATTACTTGGACTTGCCACTGTTTTCATCTAGTCCTTCTAAGGCATGCATTTCACTCTCCTGCAGGAATATGAACTTACTGATAATACCGCTAAGCACTCACTTCGCGTGCTGCGCATGTATGGCAAGAAATATACTTACTTCCATGAGCAAAGCCGTTACAGGTTCATGATATCTCGCGAGAAAGAAATGTGCTCAGATAGCACCACCAAAAACACACAACACGGTTGCCTACTCATTCATTTTCGATGCCATTTACTAGAGTTAGAAGCATAATACCGAAGCGCTACCTAGTCTTCCCTTTTCTAGAAGATGATATCTACTATGTCCTTGTACTCACAAAACTTAATTGGCTGTAGCCTGTGATCACATATCACAAGGCTCTTGCGTCCTGGTAGCAACTGCGGTGACCACAATTTTGAATGTACTTGGCCTCTTGAGGTTAGTTATCTTTACCAGACAAATATATATCTACTTTGCTGAATGCTCTGCAGCATTTACATGAAGACGTTTCGGCTTGACCCTGCCCCTGTGTTTTGCAAAATGGCTCTGGTTGGTCTTACTCTCTGAGGAAGCTTTGAGGACACACTGGAAGGCTCCGTAGTGCTCATAGCCTCGAAGTCTGAGCTCCTTGTAGACATAGCTGGAATCCATGTCGTAAACAACTGTCTCTCCGGAGGTTCCTGGAGGTTCCTTGCGCAGGACTGCCTCCCCTTCCTCTGCCATGCGGATGCGTCCTTTCGCCACGACAGCTCGAGACTCGCACACTTCGAACTCCCCAGAAACGGGCATGGTCGTGACCTGGAATCTCACAGAACCTGCGAGTGAAACAGCGCGTTCTTGTATACCTTAACCAATTGAGGAATTGATCTAGCCTAGTCCAAGGACCCAGTAAAGATTGTCAGGGAACAGCACAAATGTGGGGCAAAGATGTGACCGTGTCATGAAGACTTAATCAATGAATAATTGTAACCTCCTTCTCAACTGCTCATTAATTGAGCCCTTCCTCCAAAAAGTATGGGCGCAAGATCTCAGTTACTTATTTCACTTTAATTTGAACTTTATTTTCTTGAATCTCCACATGGGGACATTGCATAATCAATGGATGAACAATATTGATTGACTGTTCTTGTCTAGGCGACTGAGTGATGGAACTAGCTTCGTACAAGCATCACATAAAAAATGTCGGGGAAGATCACAAATGTCGGACAAGCATGCGAAAACATCATCAAGATTATTCAGAAGGTTATTACAATAATCCATAATCATGGATTATTGTAATAACCTTCTGAATTGCTCATTAGCTCAGCCCTCCTCGAAAAAGTGCTCGTGCAAGATCTGATCTACTTATTTCACTTTAAACTTTAGCCTTATTTTCCTTGAAGGCCCCATGGGGGCATTACAAAATGGGTGGGTGTACAATAATGATGAGACTTGGCTGTTCAGTCGAAGTGAAATCTTTCAGCGTCGATGAAGGCTTCTGTGTCGAGGGGACATCGCTCACCAACTGAGATATCGCTCTAAAATATTAATCCATGATTCGATACTCGAAGGGCGCAAGAAGCACGTAGAAAATTACACAATTTCGCACGCTGTACATTTTTAATTGAAAGAAGTAACATTCGCTGCGTTATTAGTTTCTGTACCAGTTTCTATAACTTTCTGTAACTCAAGGCGAAATACTTCGAACCAATCTTCCAGAAAAGAAAGAATTGATGCTATCGCGTGTTCTTGAATGTTTTGAGCTATCTTCTAACGCTACAAGAATCGCCACATCTTCTAACACACAATAGGTTGGAGCGATACCGGAGGCTTTGCCAATTACCAGACATATTTCGCACAGACCGAAGTTTGCAAAGGTGTGTTGCTGTGAAGAGCGCTCGAAAGTCGCTTTGATAGCTTAAAATTTATTTGAAAGACGCTTTACCTGCTTGTGGAAGGACGGTGACGCGCTGAAATTTAACGTCCTCGAAGATAACTGGGGTCTTGTTCAACGGTCTCCCATGTTGCTTTGCAAGGCACTTCCAGGCGAGGACCAAGTAGCCACTACCGGGAAAGAATGGGCGTCCGTCGGGTTGGTGACCAAGGAGGTAATTGTCAGGGTTGTTCTCACTGATGTCAATCTCGATGGTTTCTTCAAATGCCTGTGCGTGGTTAGCATTCATGCAGCATGACACGGTTGCCAGCAATGTTATTGAAGCTACATACGCTTCTAGAACATGCGTAAATCAAAAGCTACATCACTGGCAGCTTCCCCGCGTCCCCCAATCAATCTCGCGCATCCAGATAGTTATTTTTGTTAGGCCATGCATATTGCACCACTTCACAAAGCTGCATAGACGCGCTCGCAGCTTCAAAACAGTTAGACTGTACCTTTTGAAATAACTGTACCTTCTGTAATACGTATCAGTGTATTGGGTATGTCGAATAAGTTCGCCAATCCTCCCAATGTTGAAGCCGATAAAGAACTTTGCAGTGGTGGCCGCTCCACGGTGGTCTAGTGACTATGTTAATGGGCTGCGGATCCGAGGGAGCTGGATCGAATCCCGGCCACGGCGGCTGCATTTATATGGAGGCGAAATGTTGAGGCCCGTGTACGGTGCGATGTCAGTGCACGTTAAAGAACCCCAAGTGGTCGAAATTTCTGGAGCCCTCCACCATGGCGACTTTCATAATCACCGCTGGTTGCGGGACGTGAAACCCCTCAAATCAATCAAGGAATCAATATTTCAGAGGCGAACTCAGCCGCCCGATAGTTAGAAACAAGAAATGAGTGCACCGACCCAGAATATTTGCGTGAGCGATGTTTTGGAAAGTATATTAGACAGAAGCGAACACACCCTTAACGCTCAATATGACTAGTATGAGATGGAAAGTGCAAATGGATGAGTAATGTATGCGTAAATTAGCCGTTCCACTGATCCACAATATTTTGAAATAGCAAGTTCAAGCGCTGCACACCTGGCGTCCGTAACCGCATTCCCTGCGTATACGGCACGTTTCACATAACACTCAGGCGCGCAGCATCTGCACAGACATTTTTAAATGCGATAGCATTCCTTAGTCGGGCTATGTCAGCGTCCGTCGGTGTCCGCATCTCTCCTCTCTCACTCCCTCTCCCATAGCTACAGCTGCGAGCGCGCGCGCTTATCCTCGCCCCTAGCAACCGGAGCAGGTGGTGCGGGCGGAGTAGCGGAGAGTGAGTGGAGAGGAGGAGCGCGCTCTGGCGTGTGAGGGCGCTCGCATCGCGGGAGCTCGGCGGAGCTCCCACGTGTGTGGAGATAGTGTAGGAGAGGGTAGGTGCAGTGCTTCGCCGCTCCTCCTCTCGCCGTTCGCTCTCTCTCCTCCCTGCGCCCCACTCCCGTTCGCTCGCTCGCACGTATATATAAATGCGCATTCACATTTCCTCACGATTCCCTTCGGGGAGGTGGGTGCATTTTTTCTTTTTAACAAGCGCGGCGTGCTTACTTTCTCGATGCCGTTGCGGACGCCGCCTACGTGGAGCTAAAGCATGTTAATCTCCTACGTTGCAGGAATGTTGGCATTGAAAAACGCCCCCTCTAACAGGTGCCCCAGCGCCCAAGATTGACGATAACATAGTTGATCAGTTTGTGATGACAGGTTCGTTTTTCACACGGACTTATAGGCTTGGCTCTGGTTTGTTCACAGAAGCAACGACTATGCTAGTGGGCTTGTTCATATTGGTAATCAAGCATGGGCCACTCATCGTTGTCATGATTTTACGGTAGCTAAAATGTAAGCACATTATAAATGTTTATGGCACATTTAAAACACAGGGGAAAAGTTCCTTCGTTCTTCTTCACTGATGAGCACGCTACTGTGGAAGCCGCGCCACGTTCTTCATGGGCTATACGCGGCTTTTCAGTGTCGTGTTTTTTATTACAATTCTGGCATTTCACCACGGCTTAACCGCGGCAGCGTATTTTTTCAAACCAATGCTTTGTAAACTGGCCTCATGTTATGAGGTCTCCATGAGCTAATGTGCCTTCTTACTAAAAAATTAAACAAGCTTGCACTAGTGGCGCAAGGCTAACGAAACAGCTATGCTGATGAGCATTTGCTGGACCGGCTTTGTGATTTCGCCGTGGTCTGAGGCCTAGGGAAGCGCCTCGCGAAGCACTGCGCGAATGCTTCTCAATGTCTGGCACCGAGCTCAGCGTGAAGACGTTCGAGTCGAACCAGAGACGGTGTCAGGCGAGGCACGCGCGGCGTGATGTGACGCCCCTTTGCTCTACTACAATATGCATGTCATGTTATTCTAGGAGGTGCTTGTACGCCACGAGTGAACGCATGCTGTCATGCCGGGAAGCTATGCGCGCATGCATAATTTTGCGAGAATCTGTGCACAGGACAAATCGACGCAGGACTATCTTTGTATTCTGCTTCCTTTACTTAGACGTGCAACAGGTGCGCCCTTCAGCCGCAGTTTTGCCAGTCTAGTGTCGGGATGACGGCGTGTACGCAACAGAATAAAAAGCACGCGTGTGAATGCCGCACAATGCAGGGAAGTGCGCGCGCACTCTTCGGCACCAACGTATTGGCGATTATATTTCTTACACTTGTGCGTTGTCATGCCGGCGCTGGCAGCTTCCCTGTTAAGAGTTCAATATGAGCAGTGATGATTTTTTGGTTTAGTGCATATCATGATTCAGCTGCCTCTTTTTGCGTCATTAAAACTGACAGCACATGCCACATTTTTCCCACTGATATGCTGGAACTATTTCACACACAGTAAGAGGTTTTTGTAACAAAGATCGTGCCATGTGAACCTGGGCATGAAAATGGACAGGTGTTATACAGGTTGTGAGTCCAACCTATGCAATCATCATTACTGAATGTGTCGTTAAATACCTGAGGCATATTAAAAGCCATTGTCGCCCTATACGAACCACGCTACCGGGAGTGCGCGTTTTTTTTTGTCCACTCTTAGAAGCTTGAGAAAAATTTGTTCGTGTGGACATAGTGTGATGGCTAGGAGCGGCAACGGCGCTGAGGCGTTCTCGTTCGCCGAGCGCCGAGACAGAGAAGAGGAGGAGTTAGACGAAGCTTAGAAATCTGACGGCCCAGTAACGGGCCCTGTCTCTGTGACTATCTTATTCTTACATTTGACGGTGCAGCCGACAGCATAGCCCTTTTAAGGTGCAATGGTGCAAGCAGCTCATCTTCGTGGGTACTCGGCACCGCAATTCTCTACGGCTGGCGAATGGTGTCCAAGCTTCCGAAGCCTTGAAACCAGCTAACCTACAGTCGCACCAAGTGTCATGCACGCTGTCCCGCGACAGGCGTTCAGTGCTCTACGGCAGCTCAAGGACGCGTCTTCAACGGTACCGCAACGCTATATCAAGCTGTGAGTGGCATCACAGAAGTTCACCTCGCCAGGTGACACTGTCCTGGCTTCGCGTGGCATGCGTCCGTGTCCACACCCTTGACATCGCAGTCGCCATGCAGAGATGTCCATGCTTCCGTGCATAAGGGCAATACGACTATCAGTGCTGCGGACGCGGCATACTTCGCGTACGTCGCCCTTCGCTACGCAAGTGCCTTGTGCGGCAGCCTCGCCGACCACATGCGAGCCACCATGGAATTTGCTTTCCAAAGTGAACGCCTGGTGTCGCTGAACTTCGTGTTTCCCATTTCCGCTTTAATATCGTGTGCCGCGAGGGAACTGCCGCGGTTCCGCGGTTTCGAGGACGACAGCTTCAACGCGCTGGATTCTCGCCACGCTCGTACGGCCTAACAAATATTGCAGGTGACCACTGACCACATTCAGTATATATGGTGCCGAGGTCTGACAGAATATGAAGCATGTGGCAGCAGTCCTGGCAGGAGTATACTGCAAAGCTGATAGCTGCTTTTCGCCGTATCCTTGACCACCACCAGACAGCACAGACCTTTACCGAAGGCATGACTCAACAAGGGTGAGACCTCGAGGCTGCAGCACCCCAAGCTTTAGAGACTGCCCAAACACGAACATTACACTGCAGGTGTGCTCGCGACTTCGGTCGTCAGACTTGGCGTCGGAATCTGAGACGAGCCAATTACAAGAGGACGAGCCCACTTGCCAGCCAGAGAAGTTGGAGGTCCTGGCCCTAAGTTCATTTTCACTTGTGAACATGGAAAGTGCCAATCCTACTTACACGCCTTCCCAGGAGACAGACCTCCCAACGGAATTGCGTTGCAGTATGGAGATTCCGATACAGTGACCAGGTGCGTCCTTGTGTTCCTACGGTACGGTCGGGGACCGTTCCCAAGGATATCTAAGGACTTCACGGCAGTCATTGGCTGTAGGCGAGGACATGTTCAACTTGCTAGGCCACGCATCCCTAACGATTCCAAGGTGGCACACAAGGCAGAGATCGATGCCATCGGAGTGCCGCCATTGCATTACCAGCCTTTTATTGTTGGTAAGGTTTCTGAAAAGGACGTCGTGGATGCGGACCAAACTGTGGCGGGATCCACTATTTTTGGTAACGTCAGCTTGCCCAGCAAAGGCAGCATGGCACAAGTACAAATTACATAAAAAAACAGCAGGTGTGATCGATATCACCGTGCCTCATATACGCGGAGAAGACATGGGACATTCTGATACCTAACGTGCATGTGTGAACCATTGACAAGCCGATGACAACTGAACGTGACACTGAGTGTAGTGGCAATGACAGTGTTGAAGCGGGGTACAATAATGGTTTTGCTCACGCGATTGAAAGCGGGCCGGGGCCATCAAGCATCTTCAAGCCATGAACAACCAACCTTTTCACTCCAGGGATCACAGAACAGGAGAGGGTGGAGGTGCCAAGTCGGAGATTGCTTCGTGAGAACACGCCGAGCATGTTTCGGATTCTGTGCAAACTTGCACGAGTTCTCCGTCCGGCAAGTCTTCGACTACTCTGGACTCGAGCACGAAGGTACTCAGTCTCGGCCAGGGCACGAGAACGCAACTGCATAATCGGCCGCCCGGTGTGAAACAACCGCAACGGTACACACAATGTCGGCCGCTGGGGACATGTCTTTCCAGTCCACGTGGAAAGTCTCAGCGTGGCCAAGACCGGCCGCCAAGGAAGGCCAGTGCCGTCCACCGAATACACCAGCAGCTGCTATTCGCGCACACCGTCATGGTCGAGTGTGATAGCTAGGAGCGGTAAGGGCGCTAAAGCGCTCGGCGTCCACCGGGACAGAGAAGAGGAGGAGGAAGATAAAGCTCAGAGAATAGAACAACTGGCTCAGGAAAGGGTGCTTTCTGTGTGCCTCTCTTACTCCTTACAATTATTTTTTCCCATTTTTAATAAAACGTTGTTTGTCCACTGAATACAATACCAAAATGCCTTTCCTTATGCTTATTCATATTGCGCAAGCAAAACCACTCCCTTCATGCTGATCGAACTTTTTTTGCCGCTTTACGGTCGATCGATAGTATTCTTACACCTTACTATGGTTACTATAAATGTCGTAACAATAATAACACGATGTGCCACATCCGGATGGTCGCCCTATCGGCTTAAGCAAAAATGAAGTCGTTAGTAGACCCGACATGCAGGTACTATATTTAAAGCAGCGTTCGCGATGAGCAGAGTCGACGCTGTTGTTTACCATAGGGATACTCGAATATTCCTCGGGGAATGTTCAAGATTGGTGAAGCGTCATATTGAGACCAAGAAAGAAAGAAATAGCCATTCAACGAAGGTATGTCGTGCCCTTAGAAGGTGTTTTCACAGTAGGACACAAAGTTAGTGTGCCCTGATAAGGCGCTCTTTGGATTGCAATAAGTGTGCGTTTATATATGCAGCCGCTAATTTGTCGTCTATGCAGGTAATAAGGTGCCAAAATGGTGGTAGTCCAAGGGATAGTGATATAAATGATCCTTCCAATAACTCCATATGTGTCCGGAATAGTCACACAGAATACACGGTAAACATACGACAAACATACGGCATCCATGTGGACTTCACAGAGAACTACGAAACTATTGTATTACCGGATGACACGCTTCATTTGGAGGGATTTTCGTTTTATAAATATATATGCGTGACACCTGTGTTCCAGCAGAGAATTCTTTCCACCCTGGGACTGCCCAGCTTTGCGAGTGGTCCCAGCTGACCAAGTGTGCGATGTTTGGCGTGCCTCTGGGCAAGGGTCGCGGCACACGTGGGTAGAGCATAGATAAGTCCAGCTGCACTCCAAGAGTGTGGAGCTTGCCCAATGTGTCCAGGAAATACTGTAGGTTGTCCGTTCCGCGTTTCATGAGGCCCAGACAGCTGGCATAGGGGCCCAGAGATCTTCGGAGTATGGCCTGCGGAAAGGTCACCAAAGCGATAAAGCGTGAAGACCGGCGATTGTGTACCCAAGTGTCTGGGTGGTTAAACGCCATTGGGCGAGTTGCTGTGTAGCTTAGGGTAGGATTAAGTATCCAAACATCGAAAAATTAAGGGAGGATACCAAAGTCGCGTTTCCCTCATATGACGTCTACTAAAGTTTCCGTGGAACGGTACGAATGCATGATTAACATGACTGACATATCTTCAGAACTTAAACGTTATTTCTTTCCTTGCGACGCGATTAACTATGAGGACATCACGTGCGCCGCATACCGTCATTCCTCGGCCAGGAGTAAAGTAGCAAAAATTAAAACTCCTATAAAAATTCAAGCCAGATCCCCACCGCGAAAACAGTCTGAACAGTAATAGTGTTCTATCGTTAATAGTGAAGCAATTGCTGAGGGTTTGCTGAAGGTTATCAAGTGACAGTGCCTCACCATTCAATATTGAACACTGTCTCTGAGCTCCTTCTTTCTTTTAATTTGCTTCTTATTCCACAATTGTAACATTTGTACATTTCAGGTGTCAGATGATGTAACAGCTATGTGCTGTGTAAGACCTATGTGCCAAGAAACCTGGAATTCCATTACGTTACATGATGATGATGATAATTGTGGTGGTTAGGTTAGGAAAGGACGCTAATTTCTGCAGCCCATGTAGGGAGGACGGCTAAACATCCGTGGGGGTGGGGGAAAGGGAGTGAAAGAGATAGAGAGGAGAGAATGGCCGTAGTAGAGGGCTCCGGAAATTCAGACCACCTGTGGTTCTTTAACATGCACTGACAATGCACAGTACACGCGCCTCTCGTAGTACCTAAGGCCCCCTAAATAGACGTACCTGTCTGAAGAACCACGTAAAGGCGAGCCAGTGAAAGCAGACGACAGAGCGGCAGATCGCTAGATGCAGAGGAAAAAAATCCACGCATATCCACGGAGTGAATGATGATGAGTTATGCGAAGCTCCGGAGGTTCATCGTAGATCGTGCCGAGTTCCGGATTAATTTAGTTAACGCGCACGCTACGAATCCTTATGGTTCAACTACGCACAAGTGAAATTTTCCACCGCAACTTCATTGCAAGCCAAGATTCAGTGCCTATATATATATATCGGTGGCCGGTGAACGGTTCTTCAGAGCGAGCATTCGGTATTTTTCAATCAAGAAACTCGCTAGAAGACGCTGCCTGCGTCAACGTTGTCTCTCGCGGGTGAGGGCGCGTTCGCCTTCTTTGCGAGCTGGTAGAGCGTTCATCGAAGAAAGTGCGTTTCCATAGTCAACGCGCGCCTTTCGCTCTCTCTATCTCTCTCCCTGTCTCTCTCTCTCTCACAAGACAGCATATGGAAGAGTGAGAGAGCTCGCGCGCCGGGAGGCACGCGCCGAGGGCGAGCGCGAGCGTGGCTACGACGCGACAACGAAACAGCGAGCGCCGCAGCGCCATCTATTGATCAATTCACGTACTAGCTAAGCAGCACCGCAGCGCGATATTGAGATCATTCTGAGATCATTCATCATTCTGAGATCATTCGAGAGCGAGCGCATTCAAGAGCGAGTAGGAGACCTAGCGGTATCGTGCGCCATGCGCTCCCATACTACGCGTTCCCATACATGTGAACAAAGCGAGCACCGCAGCGCTATCACGCCATCTAGTGAGCACTTCACGAACTAGACGAGGTGGCTACGGGGGACAACAACAAAGGATGGAACGACCCACGGCATAAGGAGCTTCGCCCCTAAAAGAAACATCTCGTGCCTCAGAAGAGAAGAAAAAGGGCTAGAGCAGTCGAGTCAGTTGTGGAACACGAGCCATATATTGTCAGGTGAACAAATCAAATCAAATCAAGTCAAATTTATTGCGTCCACAAGCCTGCGTTTTGTGGAACACGTGGGCTCGAGAAAACGTGGATCTATCCACTCGAGCCCCGTTTTACATGGCATACAGCAATGTACAAGAATGGTCAGAGCGGGCTGGAAGTCTACCGAACCGGCATCGACGTGCGGGGTTCGCGCACAGAGAGCGCTTGTCTTCGGGACAACGAGCACATCACGTTCTCCTCCTCACAAGATCTGTTCGGGGCCTGCTGCTGTCGGGGAACCCGCATCTACGCGCGTGGTTTCTTCCTACCGGGTAGCGTTCTATCGTCAGGACAGCGAGTGTCGCAAGATCTTCGCCTGGCGCTGTAGAGACCCGGGGTGCTACCGACAATGGCAGCTACAGTCTAAAGAGTGGTGGGTCGCCCACTCGCCTCATGACTCCTGCTGCTGCCACGTAACTACCACGCCAGACATCTATCTGACGACGACTACGTTACCGCCGGGACCCTACCAGCCCCCTACTTCCCGGAATCTAGCACAGCCACGGGGGACGATTGACTACAGTTGTACGTTCTCGCCTTGTGTATTTCGTGTGTGTGTGTGTGTGCCGTCCAAATATAATTGCCGTATGGCTTTTACAATCAGCCACCGTCTCCTCCATCTTCAACGCGTAACATGCTCTGCGACGCTACGATCCTAAAAAAATTAATCACAACCTCCTTCCATAAAAACAATGTAAAAAGACGTGCGGTAGAAACAGCTGGTGCTTTATAGAAGGCCGCATTCTGCACGACTTCACTGCAAACAAGGCGGAAACTGCGCGTGCTGGGCAAATCAGTCGCCCAAGGTTCTCTTCCAGCAGCCCTGCGTAGGCTGGTTGACGAGGGGTACTGGAACGAATGGGTGCATACTAGATTGCTTCAACCTCTAAGCCGTAGAAGGGGTCCTGCCGTTATAGCTGTAAGTTTCTCCATGTAAAAATGAGCAAACAGACAATGAAGCCTAGGAAAGCATAGGGGAAGTTACTTGCGGTATTATAGCTGTAGAGAAAGTAGACAGGAATTAAAGTGGACAAAAAGACAAACCTGCCTTCGGTGGGACCCGAACCCATTACCATCGGATGTCGCGTCCGATGCTCTACCAACTGAGCTACGAAGGCGGTCTTCCCCCCGTTCCCTTTATTTTGTATTTATGTACGTATTATCCTGGGAGTGTTAGGCAGCGCCACTCATGGCCAAGGCGGAGTGTGTGGAGCACACTTTCTCGCCAGGACGCGTCACGTAGAACGTGTACTTAGATGAGATGGCTGCTGCCCAATAAGCCCTCGCATGCTACCTAAGGCACCAAGTCTGCCGCAACGAGACCCAAGCTATGAAATAACGAAATGGAAGGGGTCAATGGCTCGTTCTTTATTTGTTAGAAACAACTTCATGAGAAAACAGACAATGAAGCCTAGGAAAGCATAGGGGAAGTTACTTGTGGTATTGTAATTGTGTAGAAAGTAGAAAGGAATTAAAGTGGACGAAAAGAAAAACCTGCCTTCGGTGGGAACCGAAGCCACGACCTTCGGATGTCGCGTCCGATGCTCTACCAACTGAGCTACGAAGGCGGTCGTCCCCTCGTCCACTTTATTGTGTATTTATGTACGTATTATCCTGGGAGTGTTAGACAGCGCCACTCATGGCCAAGGCGGCGTGTGTCGAACACGCCTTCTTGCCAGGAGGCGTCACGTAGAACGTGTACTTAGATGAGGTGGCTGCTGCCTAATAAGCCCTAGCATGCTACCTAAGGCACCAAGTCTGCCGCAACCTCCGTTTCCGCAACTGAATTTCCAAAGCGCGATATGCAAAGACCGCAAATAAACGAAACAAACTGGAAGCTAAGAAGGAAATAGGTGCATGAGTGCCTCAATCAGCACAGTCAGTAGGTAATAATTTTTTATTCGGTCTCAAAGGCAAATGTTACTCGCACATTCAATTGTGTCGAACACGAGCACTTTTATTTGGTTCATAAAGAAGCTGGAGCTTATTGTTTTGAATATTGTCGCTTGTAGAGAAGAGAAAGAGGGTTTTCAGAGGGAGGTCAATGGAAGAAGTAGACGAACTATTGAACCAGTCGCCCAAGACTCCAAGTGAAGCAGCACCAAACCGATGAAACTAGTCGTCCCTCACGTGTAAATTTGTTGAACAGATTTAATTGAAGCTATAAGTACTGGGAAAATAAAGAAGGCACCTTATCGGGCCATGAGGGAGAGCTGCACATAGCCGCATGAAATATGGTACGAAAAAAAGGATTTATGAGCTTTGATTTGAAGGCGACTTGCGCCACTTTTTTCAATGAAGTCTAAAAACGGTGCCACTCAGTCGTGCAGGCTGTGAACGCGTAAACAAAATATCGCTTCTGGGCACCCACCAGGGTTTTCGCATTTAGGCTTCAAATACAGCAGGAAATGGTTCGATCTCTTTTCCACAAATGACGCCACCACTGGCACGGACTAAATTGCTGAACTTCTCTTGCCGTTCCAAAAGAGCAACACCTACGTTTTCATTACTTGTTTGGATTCAAAAAGAACTAATAAAGCCTTACCGAAGGTATTTTTACGATTAAATGGCAGCACTTATGCTAGTTTTACTTAATGTGTTGGAATGAATGTTCTTTGTGATTTCATATGTTTAAAGAACAGGGGGTTTCCAGACGTATCGGAAACCACATCGCGAGCTCTCTTGTTCCCGCAGTGCACTAATATTCGGCTCGTGTTCACAGGAGCGCGTGCGATTGACCGGCACCATTTTCAGACTGCGTTAAAAAAAGTGTTGCGTGGCCCCTTTGTAGAGCACAGCCGGCTTCGGTAATTTATGAAGTTCATGGAGCAGAAGGAAGCAGAAAAAAAATCCACGCATCTCCACGAAGTGAACCATGATCAGTGGGCGAAGCTGAGTATCGTTCTGTTACCGCAAATCACCCGTGACATTGCCCATTAATGCATGTAAGTGAGTGAGAACGCTCGTATATATTTACACACGCATTGTCATTTATGCCCCTGGCCTTTATGAGATTCGTGCGCTCCCACTTCGTAGATCGTGTCGAGTTCCGAATTAATTTAGTTGGCGCGCACGCTGCGAGTCCTTACGGTTCAACTACGCACACGAGAAATCTCCCACCGGCACTGTATTGCAGGTCAAGATCCAGTGCCTATATATACGGGGTGGCCGGTGAACGGTTGTGCCGCGTGAGCAGTCGGTTTTTTTCACTCAAGAAACTTACTAGCAGAAGCTGCCTGCGTCAACGTTGTCTCTCGCGGGTGAGGGCGCATTCTCGTTGCTTGAGAGCTGGTAAAGCGTTCATTGAAGAAAGAGCGTTTCCATAGTCAAATCGCGCCGTTCGCCCTCTTCACGACAGCAGCAGGAAGAGAGAGAGGGATCACGTGCCGGGAGGCATGCGCCGAGAGTGAGCGCGAGCGCGCCTACGACAAAGAATGGGAGACGAGCCTCGACCCTAAGTTGCTTCGCCCATAAAACAGGGAGGCTAGCCCAAGAAGGTTCCCGTTGGCTGCAATAAGCAGGGCGCACAGGAAAGGGACACGAAGAATGAAGGCCCTACGTGGGAGCAGATAGTTGAGCGATCGAGAAAATATTTTGCCCTCTTACCTGCAGGAGGCAGTGCGGTCCGATCTCCAACACTATGGCATCCGGGGGAACATGCAGGAGAGCCTCCCGGAAGAGCACTGGGTTCAAGAAATTCTTGGTATGATACTCGGCGGAGCATAGCTGTGAGGCGGGTTCATGCCAACGGCCCTCTGGCACCGACGAGCTGATCCAGCGCTTGCTGCGTGGTTTAGGATGCGGTATGACCTGGATGATTGATAGGTTCGACGATAAAAGGACTGCTTGGCAATATACTCAAGACTAAATTGCTCCAGCTTGCCATTAGAGATATCACTCAAAAAACATACGCATGTTGAAACCAAGAGAGTTGTTACCTGGAGGAGTTCGTATAGGCTCATCGTTCAAACAGCACAATATAATAATAATAATAATAATAATAATAATAATAATAATAATAATAATAATAATAATAATAATAATAATAATAATAATAATAATAATAAACGTACGAAACACAAGAAACTTCAGAAAATAGGCGCCTGTTTGTCCTTGCACTGCTGTGTTTCTTCCGTTCTTTGCGCTGTCTAACAATGAGTACGCGCATTCTGCCGGCGGAGCTGTTCGATTCATTAATCACTCGCGTTGCCATTTGAAGCGCGAGAGCTTGCTTTGCGGTAACCATTCTTCAGCTACACCTACGTAAATGTATATACTGGCTTCTCAGTCTCATTGTATTCGCTTTGACGCAGCCGTCAAACCTTGGTATCACGAAGGCATAAAAGTATTAATACAGCATATCTTATTTGCTGAGTTTAAAACCGGGTTTCAAACATAAGGCACCATACAATGATTAAGAAATTGGGCCACCTGCTCTTTCTAGGGAGAAACAGCGATATTCTTCAATACTCTTGTTAAAACGCCGTAAAGGTTTCCGCTTCAGTTGAGAGCAACCGCAGCCAGCGCCATCCAACCAGCAATTTTTCATTATTGTTTAATTTACAAAATACTGTGGACGACAACTGAGTCCTCGCAGGAAGGGCATCTGTAGCTTAAAATATAAAAGATGGAAAAATAACACAAAAACCAATACAAAATTCTGCAATATAAAAATAAATACATCAAACCAATAAATGGAGAAATACAAGGAATAAGCTAAATACACAACTGGAAACACATGATTAAAATGCTTCAAAGTAAAGGTTCATATGAGGCCGGGTGTTCCACACGGACACTGCTCTGGGGATGAAGAAAATTTAAATGCGTTTCTCCTGGTGAAATTAGGAGTTAGTGCATATGCGTGATCATGACGGGTACGCCTTCTTGACAAAGGGGTGACGTATACCGCGCGGTATGAGGATCATTGATGGCTAATTAGGTGCTTTTGAAACTTCAGGCGAAGCGTCTTCCTCCCTGTATCGAGGAGGAAACGTCATTTGTCAATGTCAGCTTTGTGGGAGAATCTTTGCACTTGAACTTGGAAAAAAAAAGCGAATAGCTTTTCTTTAAATTCTCTCTATATTTTTGAATGTTACATTTAATGTAGGGATCCGATGCAAGCGTACTCTCGTTTAGGTCTAGTGAAACTCTAATTGCTTAACAATTAATGCTGGCAGTTGAATTCCTCAGTTTGTATTTTAAGAAGCAAACCTTACGGAAAGCGAAACAACAGATATTGCTAATATGCGAATTCCAGGAAAGTGTGTTAGAAAAAGTGTTGCCTAGGTATTTATAATTTTCAACTTCCTTTAGAGGCGTAGCGGCCATTCATATGTTAACAGCATTGTCGTTCGAGTAAGACGAGCGGAGATTGTTTTGTCTTCGTTCAATGACGTGCTCCACCTATCACACCGTTCCTGTATGTTATGTAAGCCTTAATCGAATTTCGCCTGGTCATGCACTGTGGACATTTCCCAAAATGAAACGCGGTCGTCCTCAAACAACTGAATTCGTGTACGTCGAGTAACGACCATGACAATATCATTGATGTATATTAGAAACAGCAATGAACCCATGACACTACGCTGGGGTGCAGTGGATATTACGGGATGACAGCTGGAGTTGTTGCTTTCAAGACAGACAAACTGCACGTGATCGGAAAGGTAAACTCGCACCAAGTAAACTATTATATCAGGAAAATTATTCTTCCAAAGGTTTTGGTTGCCGTAAGGCTGCATCGGTTTTCGAATGACAGACATCAATTTTCGAATGGGGTCTCTCGTAAGGGCAGTGCACATTCCTCGTAATTTATTTCATTGTTTATAAATATAGTGGTCTTCCATTTGAATATCTTGGCAGGGTGAAAATAATGTTCAAGATTAGCTATATGCACAAAAAAATGGAGGTACAATGAGCAGAAAATAAGCACAATGTGACAAACAGGCAAAAATGCTTATGACATTAAGTGTACAAAGTAACATAGTGACAAACTAATTACAATAACGCAAATGATGCAATGCAATAACGAACGACGGTTTAAGTGAGGCTGCTTTCAAGCAATGAGAGTGTGTTATGAGATGCGACCATTACGGAAGGTTATTCCATTCATTAGCAGTCCTAGGAACTTACCCGTTCAGGTTACTATCACGCAATACGAGAATATAAAGACGCATCCAAACTTTATTAATGACCACAGCGTGAAATGCAACATTCGAGGCGGTCTTTACAAGAAGTATTTCGTGAAATAATAACGCACGTAAGGTAACATTTCGCATATAAAAAGTGCTCTAATCTTTTAAGCCCTTGTTCGCCGACATTAAATTTAATGCTTCCGTAATTTTTATCTCTTCGCGGGTGTCCTTGTTTGAATTAGTGTAATCGTAATAGTAATTTTTTTACAATCACCACCACGAACGTTGCACTGTAGAGCACGAAAGGCCTCCTTGTTGTCGAAAAACATGCACAGGTCATCACTTTCTCATTCATTTGGCTGATTTGCACCAAGTTGCCCTATGTGATGTCAGTGCACGTTAGAGAACCCGAGTTGGTCAGAATTTCCGGAGGCCTCCACTACAGCGTCTCAGAATCAGAGCTGGTTTTGGGACGTTAAACCCCACAAAACAACAATATTTGCACCAAGCTTTTTTGCAGGGGTACTCAAGGTGACTTCCCGCGCCCGTGTAGCCGGGGTGTTCCCAGCATAGATGAAAGGGTTCGGAATAAGTTGGCGGCGTCGCTACTATATACGATCACTTCTCACCACAATGAAACTTGACGCCTTAACCTTTCAACCATGCAAGCAGAAGCTGAAGTGACCTAACGACGTTGGTTTAATACGGCACAACACTTCCACCTATTCATGGTTTCTAATTATATCTCCATTTAAGCATGCATATGATGTTTTGCTATCGCTACTCGCCAATCTTATTAACCTAAGGTTGAACAGGGAATGTCTCTACAAAGAAATCGGGCAACGGGTGCTTTTGACCAGTTAGCAAATCCACTTCACGGAAAGTTGGCGGCCGCAGTATTCAAGTTTTTAAGAGTTGCCATCACTAAAAACGCATATGGTGCACACTGGAGAAAACTCAAAAACTACTTAGCGGGGTGCGCATTGGAGAAAACGGGGAAGTCGAATTAGGAAGCAAGTGATTACTATCGATCACCTTGTTCAGGGCTTCTCGGAGGATGGGCCCGACTTTTTCGACGTGCTTGCTGTGGAAAGCCACATCCATGGTGTTCACCTTACGGGCGAAGATGTTCTCGGCTCGAAGTTCTCCGATCATCTGTGCCACCGCTTCCGCTGGGCCAGACACAGTCACAGAATCTTGCGCGTTGTGACAGACAGGGTGCACCTCAGGTGGACAGCGCCTCATCGCATCTTCCCATGAAAGTCCTAAAGCAGCATCCGATCAGAAACAACCGGAGAAAATATCGCTGCCTACATAAGACCTATGCATTCTTCGTAATGTGCAAGTTTCTCTAAGGCGCGTCTCAAAAATTGCTTTGCACATTTTACTTTGGAGCTGTGAATTATCTGTACGAGTGAGAACAAGTAGGGTTTGGAGATGTAATGCACGTAGTCGATGCTTACGTAGAAAGCGAATGCATAGTAATGTTAATCAATAAAACACCTAAATGAGGATGACCTGCACGCGAAGGCTATGCGCCTCTAATGTACAGGAAAAAAAAACAGAGAGCCTGGACTATATGCGCCTACATTTTTGCGCACGTACACGCATCGATACTTCTCA
Source organism: Hyalomma asiaticum (assembly GCA_013339685.2). NCBI lineage: Eukaryota > Metazoa > Arthropoda > Arachnida > Ixodida > Ixodidae > Hyalomma > Hyalomma asiaticum. Next base: position 88,528,654 of record CM023490.1, on the reverse strand, counting down.
AGCTCTAGCCTACCATAGAAATTCACGCGGCCTACCAGAACTGCGTAATTAGTCTTCTCATAAAGGTACAAAACAACCCAACGTTAGTTAGCGTCAACTGTGATCGGGCAACGCAGCACCAGGAAAATACACGCTCGTTTTTCTGTACTGTACAACGTAAGCTGAAGTCTATATGGTATCCCCTATGATATCATGTAGACAGCACTATTGACCTCGAGATAGCGGAATGTTTAAGAAATTATTTATGTGCGAACAATGGCACCGTATAGTTCGCCGATAAGCTTTGGCGGAAATTAAGCGGATACCTTCTGGATACCTTCTTTACGTCTGCTTGCCGGGATAGATGTAAACCTACAAATGGGACGCACTAAAAAGTCTTCATGCTTTGAATTACTAGCACTAACAAAGTCGTGACCTCGAAATAACGGAATGTTTAAGAAATTATTTATGTGCGAACAATGGCACCGTATAGTTCGCCGATAAGCTTTGGCGGAAATTAAGCGGATACCTTCTGGATACCTTCTTTACGTCTGCTTGCCGGGATAGATGTAAACCTACAAATGGGACGCACTAAAAAGCCTTCATGCTTTGAATTACTAGCACTAACAAAGTCGTGAACATGACAGTACCTTATGCAACGTCCACTCCTGAGTGCTCGACTTGTTTTACTATTGTTTAGGTAAGACAACTCTACAGAAGTTGTTGTGGGATACACGACTAAAGGCTGCAGAAACGACTGACGTGGCTGTGCACCCTGGCAGAAAAAGCAGTTCTACGATGCATTGTAACTCGAATGAAATACGCATAGCCGCAACAACTACTTTACACAAGGTTAACCAAGAATAAGGAAGCCGACTAGGTTGAATATGCAACATCAAAGCTGGAGAAAATTTGCGCGTGGCTCAACAACCAATGGAATCCCATATGTGGCAAAAACATATTTATCGCGTACAAAGCAAAGCACATACGCTGTTGGTTACACAAATAAGAAAAAAAATGTTATACATAGTAGATGAAGTGATCAGATGCATTACTGAAGCTCTTACTCTAAGGACTAGTTGAAAAACGTTTAGGAGAAAAATATTTTTTAAAAATGGAGACTTACTGTGATGTGTGAGTGTGCTTAAAAACATAGTGCAACCATGCGGTGGTCGAAACTGCAGAAAACGTCCGAAGCGCCACGAAAGAGGCCCAAGCAAGCATCAAGGAAGGAAGGCGACGACGGCGGGCGGTGGCATGGCTACATGAGCGGATGAGGGACCACTGAGATGGTGACAAGATGAGCGCGCGAGAAGAGGAGGTACGGTTTTGGAACCCTGGAGAAGAACGCAGGTTCCGGAGCTGCTGCAAGTCGCTGGAGCCGTGGGCCCTGTCGTCGAGTTTCGGATTCGAACACGAGACTCCCGGCTGATCCAGAACTTTCCCGGACGTACTCGGAACCGCCAGGAGTGATTAAAAACGAGGCGTTCCTGCTGAACCGTAGCTGCCCATTCATGAACCACTCGAGAGACGGCGGAGTTGGGCGACAAGCAGCCTGGAAGGAATCCTGATGAGCCCGAGCCACGGAATTGGGACCGGCGCCGTGCGGGCACTCTCATGGATCGTGTGCGCTCGGCGGGAAATCTCCACGATCTCACTGAGAGGTCGCCTGCGAGCCGCTGACCGTTCTGCTGACCAGCTGCTGACTCTGACGACGGAGTCAGGGTCGTCGTCATCCTCATCCGCATCACTGGCCTGCCACCACGAGCCGACGTGACCGCTGCCCTCGTCTACGGACGCGTCATCGTATAATGGGGGACATTTTTTTTAAACCCTCAGCAACGATTACGGGCGCTCTTCGTAACGTTCTATCGCGAGTACTCTGCGAAGGTGCGCGTTGGTTTCAAGTGTATTGTTAAGGAATCCTTCTTCACTTGTGATTGTTTTACTTCCTTTTGATTGTTTATAAAGTTATTAGATTTTGTTCGTTGTTTTCTAAAAGTGAAACTGAGTTCCAGCGGTTCAAAGTATTTTACTCCGAATAGCACTCAAGGACTCGAACCGTACGTATCCTCGACACTTGAATTAACCATGAAATGCTTCAAGCAGTAGTTCTCTCATTCTTTTATTTTCAAAAACCACTTGCGAAAATCAAACTTCTATCTAAATAAATAATTTATTTCTACACAAAATATTCCTTCATATTGTGGGCTATGACTTCCGTAATGCGAAAAAGAGTGTCTATTTATACGGCAAATCATGTAGTTCTTGAACGGTTCATGGTCTCTCACACGCGCTGAAAACAGCAATATCACGCCAGGGCTCCAGTTGGCGAACTCACCCCGTATGTCGGGACAACAGTCCGGTACAATGAAAAACATTCACAAGGTCCCTGAGCAGGCTAAAGTGTGGTTCGTAAATAAAAAAAATGAAATATCGCGATTGTTTCAGGCTACATTTCTGGATTCCGTATATTGCACGTGTGAAAATCACCTTCCTAAATAATTTTAGCTGCTGCTTACCTACTGCGGCCATACATCCCTTCGGCGGGTTGCTCAGTTCCGTGCAGCGGCCTCGCCAGTAAGAAGAAAGCACTGCCTGCTCTGCGGTTAAGGCTCCATCTGCATATGAGCAGCCAACCTCGCCCACAGAGTGGCCCACTATGCCGTCCGGCTTGAGGCCCAAAGCATGAAGCATGTCCACGAGTGCAACCTGCGAATCGTCCATGAAATGTGGAAAAGCGTGAAAAAGTACAAATTCCTATGCCTGGTATCATCACCTTCTCAGACGAAAGATTTAAGCGGTGTTAGAACTTATTTCTAATGGTCAGTAAACATACCACTCAAGGCCATGATTTGAGAGACAAAGACAATGATATATGCAGGTCAACGTTTTCAGGTGCGGTATTTCTGTGTCCGCAGATCAACCACGATATCTTCAACTGCTAACATTTTTGCCGGAACGAATTCCTCACCAGAGAGGTGCCGTGTAGGTAATGACAACAGATATCAGTGCGCGTAAACGTAAAAAACTGTACCTTTAATAGAGCCAAATTTCGTCGAGTTACCTTGAAGGATTGTATCACGTGATTCTATGCACAGGGTTAATGAACAGATCGCAAAATGAGGTTTAGAACAGGGAATGTCGCAGGAGCCAACGTTTCGACAAGTGGACTTGTCTTGGTCAGGGCGGCGAAGACAAGTCCGCTTGTGGCTCCTGCGACATTGCCTATTCTAAATCGTATTTGCGATCTGTTCATCAATTCGAGTATCCATCTTTTCCTGAGCTTCTGGTTTATGCACAGGGTTAGTAGCATGTCAAGCGAACGCTACAACGCTCATGCATGCGCTTGATTTAGAGCTTCAACACGAACGTTTTTGCATTGGTCCATGCCTATGGCAGCATATATATATGCAGCATTGCAACCTATATGCAGCATTGTGAGTGAGTCCTTAACTAGACGACGGATGAAAATGGGCATTAATATTTCAGACCGTTTCGAAAAAGCTTATTTATATCTGGATGTCCCAAAGCTGTACGTGCCAGTATTTTAGAGTTCGGGTGTGTACTGTCCTGCGAGCACAGGAACGACTACACGTACAGTTGCGGCTGTAGCATTAACGGATTATCTGCAGGATCACTTCGGCGGTTTTGCTTATCGGGTTACGAGTACCGTGTTAATTTTTATCGTTTGGAGCTCCACTACTGGCATTGATTTAAACCACAGCAAACTGTTAAAAAATGCGGTATAAAACCACCGCGTCATGTGCCCGCTGTGAATGCGCACGGATTAAGTTTGTCTTCTATGTTCACTCTCCAGATCCCCCCTTTCTCCTTTACTTTATATATGCGTGCAATAAACGCTTGTGCGCTGTGCTCCGCTAAACACTGGGCCGGCGACGTCTACCTTCTTGCGTGACAGCAGCGAGGCTGCCGCTGCTATACTACAGTGGCGACGAGCCAGGAAGGCACCCACACCGTTAAGGAAGAAGCCAACGCTAGGCATTCAGAGACAGCCGTACCGCTGACCACGATGGCCTCTTACGTGCTACCGGACATCGATCGCAGATAAGTGGAAGATTTACATCATCAAAGTGGAGGCGTATTTAGATGCTAATGCTATTTGGGATTCTACTAAGAAGAGGGCAATTCTAGTGCTGCACTTCGAAGGTCCGGATCCTGATGGCTAGGATAGTACCGGCAAAGCCCAATGCTTGAAGATATAACGAAGTAGCCAAGGTTTTAAATGACCACTAGGACCCAAAGCGCAACGTAATCGCTGAAAATTTCCAGTTTTTCAACCGCTGTCAGCATGAGAACTAGAAATGCAATAGAAAAGAAGAGCCCCTAATGCGCAGGCCAACCACCCGCCAGCCTTCATAACGAACTACTTCAATGTGCTTCCAAACATAATTAATATTCTTCGCAAATACTATCCAATACTAACAAGAAACGATCCCCTTAGAAAAGTGTTTCCCGAAATACCTACATACACCTACCGCTGTAATAGAAACATTAAGGGCCTGTTAGTACATGCCTAAGCACCTATCTAATATGCAATATGCAAATAAATACTAATTATGGTCGTCAAACTGTGGAATTCCGAGGAACTACCATTTGGAATAGCCTCAATACTAACCTAAAGACAGCCCCGTCACTTCCCTCTTTCCTAGCACAACTGAAAAATTTGCTCCATAACAATTTGTCCTGTTAAGAGATTTCTTTTCTTGATTTTCACATGTATTCAACTTCGCATTTATACATATCACGTATTTAGAACTTTTTCTGCTCATTATATCAAATTACCGCGTCATTTATGTTTTGATGATTTGTTGTATAGCTATATTATGTGTTAGGTTATTTCTTATGTTTTTGATATTAATTCCTATTTAGTGTTTCGCCAATGACAATTGACGTGTAGTGTTTTTTTATGTTATAATGCCGTTAGGGACCCTTTAACAAATTCGTTGGGTCCCTAAAAGTGTAAATACATGTAACAAGGAAAAGAACAAATAAACTTCAACTTCAACTTCAATATGCTGTGATGAAGTGAAGTGGCCGTGCAGGGCAAAATGGAAGGTGTTTGAAGTGCGCGCCACCGATTCATCAAAGAAGACGACGAAGAGGCAGTGTCACTGCACGCGGTGGCGCGAAACCTCCCGACGAATGAGGAGGCGCCACGGCAGAGAAAAAAGTACTGCCGAGGCTTCCGGAGAACAGCCAGTCAGACGTGGCTGGGTCATCGAGGAACCAGGGCGCGGGAGCAGAGATCCGTCGGGTTGCGGACTCGAGATCTCAGCAGCCTCCCACCTGGTGCCGTACCAGCTCTCACTTCAGGCCTGGCGTGGGTGGAACGTCGCCAGGAAGCTCCCGCCAGGCAATTCCGGCTGCCACTTCAGCGAGCGCAAGCCACCGGCCGAGTTAGCAACGCAGACGCCGGACGCGCCCCGGGTCAACGGCCGCAACGGAGAGCAGCGTTCCTCACCGCGGCGTCGGACATCGCGCCCTCAGCGCTGCCTCTACAGTCCCCTTCCTGCAGTCCCCTGCCGCAACAACTGATCACCGACTTGCCCGCCGGTGAACTTTTCCCGTTATTTACTGTGCCCGTGTAAGCGTGCTTCTGACAAATTGTATTCCCTTTGGCATGTTTTGTTCTTTCAACTTAATTTAAGTGTTCCATCATTTCTCTTCCAAATACATTGTTTGTTTAAAAGTATAAACGGCTTCGTAGTTATTGCACCGATGACGGTGAAGTCATCGGCGGTACAATTCGAACCTAAACACGAGCGTCTCTCGTTTCTCAAATAGAGTTTTTTTTTCTCTCACCCTCCCTGCTCGTTACATATGCCTATGTAAAAACTTGCTCCCGTCCCAGATGTAATACTTACTTGCAAGTATATTCAAAATAGTCCTAAAGTAAAAAGCACGGGAAGTCACTTTGCTCATCATATAAAATCAAGTTTCACTTTCACTAGTTCAAACGTTGTTTACAAGATGGAATTTTCACTCTGTCAAAAGCAATACGTAGGCAAAACTGGTCAGCCAATTAATGTTAGATAAAAGGGTACTGCGCGGACACCGCGAATACCTGCCGAGGTCAGTGGTGCAGCATTTTAACATGACCGCTCATAATTTAGACGAGCTCAAATTCTACATACTTCAGGCGAATTTCCGCTCGCCGAGGGACAGAAAATAAAGTGAATCCTATCTCGCGCACAAGATCAGTACTCTCCAGCCTACCGGCATAAACCTTTCAAAAGGAACCCTTGAGTCCATTAGATACGGTGGGGGTTAACAAAAACGACTAGAAGGTAAAGGTATGCACAAGCTAACTATGTTTCTTCCCGAAACTCTGCTTTCATGTGTTTATCCCCCATCCAGTTCGAGGAGAACAACGGCGTTAAGGAGTGTAGTTACATTTTTAGCAAAAAGCTTTTGGTGAAATGAACTGTGGGTGTGGCGCAGGTGGTGCTTCGTAAAAAGGGGACACATGTGACTGGAGCAACTCCTGTTTGGAGGACGTGTTTCTTTCTTCATCCTCCTTTCTAGTGCTGTGCGCACAATGTATTTCCTAGGTATGTACAACGAGCGGATTCTTTGGAAGCTTTTTCTCTTGTCATTCATATTATTCACACTAAAACCTGTCTCCCAACCTCCCCTGCACCCACCCATCCTGCTTTTTTTCCCCTTTTATGTTGTTGTTGGTCGCAGGTGCCACTCTTCTTCTCTCCTTTTGAGGACTGGAGAGAGTGTGCAGTGGCGTACATAAACGAACGCTGGAAAAGAAAGTTGCCGCTATAGAGGCTAGAAGGTTTTCCTAGTGTCGTGGAAGGCGTGAGCCATGTGAAATATTTTGCTATGCTCCGGCAGATGTCACTAGCGCCCGCAGCCGGGTGCGCTTTCGGAGTATTTTCCATTGGCCGTTACTCCGGGATACCTTTTCCAGGGGAATGCAAATACGTAACAACAGGGCCACAGTCACAAATGAGGTACCAGAAGTTTTCAAAAATTAGTGAGCATGTTAAAGTGACTATTGTTGAAATAAAGCTTAGGTTTGAGTGAGTTGGATCACAGTTAAAACAGCGGTGCAACGGAGATGACAAGGCACAGAAACGAGACCGCGCGCTTGGGATGTTTCTTTCTATTTAAACTTCGTCCCTGTTGCGCTGCTGTTCGACCCAGAGTGATGAAGCAACCATAATAAAATGGAATCTTTTTTTATTTTTCTTCAACGGGAAAAGTGACACCAGAAAGCACTGACCACTGGCGAGGGGCTCAATACCACACCCTGGACAGAGTCATGTTTCGTCGACCTTCTTCAACGCGTAGGCAGCATCGAACTCGTTGCATACGCAAAACTCGTCCGTCTTAACGCCACGGCAAAACACGCGGCAAGTGGGCACGTTTCCTGCGTCGCAGCAGCTTCCATGGACGTCGAAAACGTCACGTGCTTCGAGACAGGGACAGCGCACGGCTCCATGCCGATCTGCCATGCTAAGCACAAAGCAGTCGCATCATATGGAAGCTGAGACTTGCTGCAGAATGCCGACGGTAACTCAATTTCCCTCAACATGCGCGGTCTTTGCGACGTTTCATTTGTGCACCAAGTCTGCACTTCAGCGGCTTCAGGTCGGTCGTTCGGCGCTCTCCACTTCGCCGGTGGTATATAGCTGTTGCCCAGGTTTCTTTCTGCTCCATTTTCCGGTAGCTGCTTCGTGAAATACGATGGTGCGTCAGGAAAAATTGTAGAACTGCTGTCTCCGTAAGCGTCTGACCACTGTAACACCGTGCGCCGGACGTTCGAGGTCGAGCTCGACAACCTCCCAGTATAATTACGTGCCTGAACGTTATTGGAATTATTCCCTCGTCGAAGTGGCGAGAACACACCACACATGTATGCGTGAACACCTTGTCTTCACTCTTGATATTCCCAGCCCATTTCCTTCAGGCGAACAGTGTCAGACGGAGTTCAGAAAAACGAAAACTTTCTGTTGACGGCTTGTAACCGCCTTTGCAAGGAAGAAAACACGAGATGTCAACGTAAAAATACCGCAGGAACAAGGTAAACATCGCCACACTCGTGCTACAGCAGACTGGCGACTTTGACCTGCATTCCTTTGGCTGCTTCGGCACACACCCACCTGAAAGCAGCAGCGCCCACATCTACGCGCTCGTCGAACTGGTTTCACCGGCGCTTATGGAAAGGGCGCCCGTTCCCGACACTAGGAAAACCTTACCAGCCTCTTTAGTTGCCGCTCTCACGAAGAGAAGTCCACTTGTCTAAACGTTGGCTCCTGCGACATTTCCAGTCCTAAATCGTATTTTACGATCTGTTCATCGATTGAAGCCTCCATTTTGCCCTGATCTTCTCTTCTAGTTTGGATTTCTCGCTGATTAGGGATTTTTTTTTACCGCATCGAAACCACCAAATCTTCTGGCTTCATTTCTTAATGAACACGCTTATCAGTTTTGCGACAGTGCGCTATGCTTCTGAAAGGCAACCATGGCGGAAACGAGGCCAGATCGACCCAAATATTATGAAGGAGGTGGAGAAGGTCTCCGCTTTCACACTTCTTACTCCAATTAATTATTCCTGCGTTGAATGAATGATGCAGTCAGCAGATGAGAGTTATCCATTCTAAGACTACATTCTTTAAATGCGGAAACTCTCATGTTTTTTCAAATTGGTGTGTTTCTTTACATATTTACCTCTTTTTAAAACATAGAACACGCGCTCTCTGTCCGCACTTGAACACTCACCTGAACGGCCGTGATGGTCACAAACGGCGAAATCATTGACTGGCCTCGTGGTTCGTCGCTGGTGATCAGGTCAATCAGGTCAACGCCGAATTTCTTTTCTAACAGTGCATGCGACTTTCTGATAGAGTGGGCGAAAACGTCGAAATGCATCATTTGCCTGGTCATCCCATTAGATTGGCATCCCATGCTTGAGAACACGAACCACAAGGGTCGCTTTTCGGGTGGAGCATCTTGGACAACCTTAAGGGGTTGTTTGCCTGATTTGTTCACCGTCATTATAGCATAGCCTCGACACGGCCATTTCCTAATGCTTGGCTGGCCCACGGAATTCAGCAAGGCGTAGGCGGAGTCTGGGTACGGACCTTCGGCTTCCAGTCGATGCAGGCTTTGCTAAAAACGAAAAGAAGACGAAAAAAAAAGGAACACCTTATTTTAAATATTTCAGCACGATGCGGCATACAAGAACATTCGCAGTCATTCGCGGAAAGATTGTTTAGAAAAAAATCTGCAGATATCATGCACTGTGGGAATCGGTGTCACGCAAAGCAGTCAACGAGAAAACTGCCTACGATAAATTGTTCGGCATTCAGTCCAACTGTTACGAGTAGGATCAATATTTTTGTGCAAAGCGCGTGCATCCACTCACGAGTGTGCTAAACATTGGTTGACTAAGATCTTCGACAGCACCCTGGCGACGGAATGGCACGTCATAGTGCGATATAACGTCACAAGTCACGTTAGTCGAAACTGTTGTATGCGTCGCCAAGCCCTCCCAGACTACGCCGGAAGCGCTGGAGAACCGCGCAGTGAACCGCACCAGCCCGTAACTCGAAGCAGTCTTTTATTAGGCCGCGATGAGCATATATGTACACATACATGTGTCAGCTGACATGACAAGGCGTTTGCCTAACGCCATCTAGGTTATAGAAAAAACAATTGATGAATATCAGATTTTCCCAACTCCAAAGGGTCACTTAGCATATTAACTGCAGCTGGAAACACTGTAAACACTCTATGTTTTTGATAGTCTTTAAACCTCGATTGTGGTCTTCTTTGGCTTGTCGAACGTTTCATTTCTTAAACTGGTGTCCGAACAGATAGCTGTTGAGGTTGGTCATGGCTTCCCTGCTGTGGCTTGTCAAATGGAGAACGGGCTAGAGCAGCTCAAAGCGCCCTTAGGCACGGGAACAGCAGCCTGACTCGAACCGGTTGATCTGGGCTTAACTGAGAATGCGTCGCAGCTCGTGGACGGTCAGTGTGGCACTTACTTGCTTGTGGCTTCTGTGCTGTAGGCGGACTTAATCGCTGCGTTCGGGTCTTAGAAAAACTCTACCTGGTGCTCCTACGAGATCAAGTTTTGTTCTCGGATGACGACAGCAAAGAAGGACGCAAGGCCTCACTCCTGTGGTGACGTGCGGCGTGAAACGATAGACACCGAGATATCCGGTGATAGCTTCGTCAAAGGTCGACGTTATCGTGTGCAGACTTGAACCGAGTCTTCGAGTACTCGCTTAAACCTTTCTGCTTGACCATTTGCTTGCGGGTGGTATAGTGCGGAATATGCACGGGTAATTGCCGCGTTCCATAAGAAAACTGCCAAACTGACTGGCCTGTAAACTGAGGACCTTGGGCACTCACTATCTCTGTCTATATCCTTCCCTGCTGAAGATGCTTCGCAGAAAGGAGGTTACTGTTGCAGTAGTCACTTTCGCCGAGAAACAAACTTCTGGCCACTTGCTGATGGGCCATAATGGCAAAACGGTAATCCACAGGTACGTTAGAAATATGACCCACAATATCGATTCGTAGCTTCTGCCATGCTGCCGATGGAAATGCAACTGGCTGTAGAGGTGCTTTAACCGATTTGGCAGACTTATCAACTGTTTGGCATACTCCGCAAGATGCCATCAATTGCTCCACCAGCTCGCACATACAGGCCACCAGTATTGTTCACTAGTCACTGATAGGACTCGTGGGCTGCGTAAAAAAGACGTGCTACGAGGGATGAAGGCACGACGAATATGTTTCCATGAAGAGGTCCCCAACGACTGAGAGCTCAGTCCACACCCGGTACAGTGGAACTGCCTCGGGAGGCAGTATACCTTGACTGCAGGCTATGCCATAATCACCCACTTTATGACCTATTGAAGCAGCGGGACCTGCATTGTTTCAACGACAAGCTCCGCATGAGTGACACAAGTTTAGACAAAAAACTGTCTCCCCTCTCTGTTCTTCCTCCACGCGAACTGGGAGAAGCATACTTGAAGGAGCATCAGCAACAGTATTCTTGCCACTCCTCTGGAATTCAATAGTAAATTGTATGCCAGCAGCCTGGCTTGCCACCCTCTAATTTGGAAGGGCCGGCCACCTACCCCTTGTGTACTTAGGAGTGTGACCAGAGCCTCGGGGTCGGTGCGCAGTGTGAATGGGCGACCCCAATGGCATACTCTCCAATGTTTGCATGCCCATAAGGAAGCAAGGGCCTCCAGTTCCCGAACGGAGTAGTTCTGTTCCTGTGGGGTAAGCCTTCGAAAAGCAAAAGCAATGGTGACAAGGCCAACATTTCTTGTCTGCTGCAAAACAGCTCCTAAAACAATGGATGAGGCATCCGTAATGACAGTAATGTCACCCGTATAATCGAATGGCTGTAAACATCCTTTAGCCAAAGAACTTTTAGCTGCTCGAAACAAGCTTGTCCAGCCTCATTCCAAGTGAATGTGGCATTCTGACGCAGCAACTCGCGAAGAGGCTCGATAAGCACTGCATAGTCAGTTACAAATTTCGGCGTAATAGCCTACCATGCCCAAGAATGACTGCAAGGTGCTGATATCTGTAGGCGCTGGCGCAGCCTTGATGCGGTCGATATCCGTTTGTAAGGGGCGCATCCTCTTGTGACTGACCCTGCGACAAAGGAGGTATATTTCTTGTACAGTGAAAAAACATTTGCCATTCAGCTTGACTCCAGAGTTTGCAATCAAGTGCAAGACTTGTTTCACATTACTGAAGTGTTCCTCACGTGCACAAGAGCTAGACCATGACATCACCTATGCAGCACAAAGTGTTTTTGCAGTTCTGCAAAATAGTGACCACCATTTCCTAAAAGACGGTCGTACCGAGTCATGGCCGAAAGAGACGCGTTTAAATCTGTACAATCGACTATCAGTTATGAAGGTTGTCAGGTCTGCTTTCAGGGCTCGGCAGGACTTGATCGTATGCAGCTGCTAAAGCAGTCTCGGGAAAAATACCTTGCACCGTGAAGTTTGTGCAATAGTTCTTCCGTGTGCGGTAGCGGAAATTCGTCAACGACATTCTTTTCATTTGGTTCGCGCAGATCGGCAGAAATTCTTATCTTGCCGTTTTTCTTTGGAACCACTACGATTGATGACGCCTATTCGGACGCAGAAAGCTTTTCTATCAGGCCGTCTTGCTCAAGGCACTGTAGTTCGAGACGTACGGGATCTCCACCGAAAATGGCAAACGCCGTAATTTAGCAGAAATAGGCCTGATCGCTTCTCCTATGTAGACCTTAAGAACAAAATTTTTTTCCATTCCCTAACTTCCACCGAACAATTGCGAAAACTGGTAGAATCATTCAGGATCAAGTACTTGAGGCGCTTGCGTAATGTGGGCACATGTTGTGAATGGGGTGAGCTTGTGGAGGATACAGGGCACCTTGGTATCTGTGATGATTTTAGCAAGTTCTTTTCTAGATTTGCTTTCGGCACGACTCTCTCAGGCGAAGCCTCCGAGAGTCTAAATGAGGACAAAGCCGTTCTTCACATAAAAAACACACGCAAAGCTTTTAACATAAAGTAATAAGAAAAGAGAGAACATTAAACCGCAAGCAGTTGAGAAATAAAAGCATTACAAAACGGGTCAATTAGTTCTAATAAAGTCTGTATAGGCACTACGAGAGTCCTGGTGATTCAATATCTAAGGGTACGACAGAGATGTGTGAAGGCGACGCGGGAGAATCGGACGGCTCACCAAATTGCCGATGAACTTCGTGAAGAGCGAGTGAGTGACGTGCAGCAGGCTTGCGAAAATCACCATGCCAGACGTTTGGTGGCGACGGAGGACGGGGGCGGCTAGACGACTCGATCAGGTGGTAGCGGCATCTTGTCCAGGCGTCTCGGCGTGGAAGTCGGGCCCGCAGCCCGACTGTTCCCGCTATGCCTACGGGCACAGGATTCAGCAAGTCCTCGCCTGGAGCTTGCGAGCCGCTGGGGTTCCTGGGATCAGGTCAGCAGGAGGTCCCGGTCGGGTGAAGCCCTTGTGGCTCGGGTCCGGAACCCGACTGCCGTCTTCAACGCCCGGCAAGTGGACGATCCGCTGCCTTCCTCTAACTCTCCTTCATGGAACTCTCTTTCGTGGCAACCACCCGTGGCTGCTGCGTTTTCGTGTTCTTCAGCTATTCGTCGCTGGGAATTCTGTGGATCTCTCTGATTGGTTAGCGCTGCGTCCCTGTGTTCTTCAGCTATTCGCCGTTGGGGACGCCGTGGCTCTTTGTGGTGGGCTGCTTTGTTTTCTTCTCCTATTTAATTTTGCAACGCCACGCCTTTATTTCTTATTCGTCGTCGTTTTTCATGCACTGTTCTTATCTGGCTCACGAGCGTCTTCTCTCGTCTTCTTTTCCATTGCGTCACTCACTTTTGTTCTTTCACGTGCACTTTTTAAACCGCGCACATGACACATCACAGTATCCCACCGAGCTGCCATCACTGTTGCAGAGGGACCAGCGGGAGATACGGGGTTACGTTGGTATCTCAACGCTGCGTCCAAAGTTCTGAACTCAAGCTTGCGGGACCTAGATAGCACACAGGCAGGAAGTCCATCGGCGAAACAGTCTGCGGAAAAGCAGCACATGGCTGCAGGGAAGGTAGACCACGAGCGTTTAGAAAACAAAACAACCTTACAGTAAATGGTTGCAAGTGGTTGAGTATAGAGTCAGTCAGCACGACCGAGTGGCTGAGCCGACTGCCTGCTAACAAAAGGGCGGCACGGCCTTGATTAGCGCTTCTGTGTACTGTTCAACGTCGAGTTGCAGATCGTTCGGAAGACGCCGGCCGCTGTGTTCCGACGGCTGCTCCCGGCTTGCATGGGAGGGGGATTACAGGATTCTCCGAAACTCGTGGGGTAAGCGACCATCCCCTCGCCGCGTCTTCTGTTCGACACGCTACCAGCCTCTACTGGTGGGGTGGAAAAGCACGTCGCTTACTCAATGTGGATCTGCCGATGAATCTGCCAGATGTGGATCTGCCGATGAATGACTTCGTTATTGTCTTCACATCACTTTGCACTGACCACAACACTTGCGTAGAAGCACTGCGCATGATGAATATTTACACACTGATGACACTGTAAGCGCCTTGCTTCGTAAAGTTCATCTGCGTATAGGAATACTATATAGCGTTTATATGAATAGGCAGCGTTTCATAGTAAAGGTGTGCGGGTATTCCTATGTGGAACATGCATCGAATCTTTCTCCATAATGAGGCATGTGAAAGTCATGAATATATGATGAGATCGGAACAATATGAAAAGTAAAATCTGAGATCCGCTTCGCAAAAATAACCGATCATCCGCATTTACGCAACGTGGCAAAGTCCACAGTGCCTCTGTGGGTTAGCTTCGGTCGAGCACGCTACGTGATCGCGGACAACTACGATCTCGCCAGTATGTACGAGTTTTCGCGGCCAACATGCCTCTTCACCTTAACCACTTTCAACTACGTGCTCGGTAGCGCTTTTGGCACTCATGTATTCATGGTGTTGCGCGGCACGATTTTTACGAACAATCGAATCATGCTGCCTTACGATTCGCAGCCGCACCTCCACGTGCACGCTGCCTAAACGACTCTACGTCGCTAAAAAAAAAAAAAAGCTCACACGCTCCAATCGTCGGGAGTGCGCGGCTGCAGCCCGAACCATGCTACAACGGCTCACTCCTCGAAAGACTACCAGCTTGTAGTGCGCGTTTCCCCTTCCTCCTCTTCTTCCTTTTTTAGATGCGGAGCATCTCTTGATCACGGGTATGCCACGCGTCCAGCGTCCGCACTCACACTAGGCATGCGCGACTCTCCTCTCCCTTCCCTCTCTCCAACAGCTGCTGCAATAAATAAAGCGGGTAGAGAGCGCGCGCGCTTCGCTTCAGTAGTATCTCCTTCTCCGATGAAAGTTGGTGGTGTTGCGTGATGGAAGCAACAGTTCCGTCAGCGATTGGGTTGACGCAAGTACGCATCAGCATCAACCCACACTCTCACAACCGTCACGCGATGCGTTGTAACGAACCAAGTTAACATTGACAATGCAATAACACGCGAGGTTCACCGCAAGGTTCATCGCAAGGTTCACCGCAAAGGTAACACCGAAAACACTGCCAACCTGTAAACACCGCCGTTAAATGCACCGTTGAAACTCCCAGCGATGCTCCGCGTGACCCCATGGTGCCCTCCGGGGAGATGGTGTAATTCTTTATCTATCTATCTATCTATCTATCTATCTATCTATCTACATCTATCATCATCTACTACTATATATATATATATATATATATATATATATATATATATATATATATATATATATATATATAACGTAAGTAAGTTTATTTTATTTCTTGTAATACAAGAAAAAGGATACAGCGGCAAAAGGCGTTTCACACGCCTTACAAAGGCCCCTGCACCTGTAGTTCGTCACAGATACATATTTTCCCTTCTTTCCTTTTTTTTTTTTGCAGATACAACACTCAACAACAAAACCCCGACATGTCATGTATCACATGTGCGCGGAATACAATAATAAAAAAAGCAACACGTTTATACACTTAACATAGTGCGGATACACTTGTCTTGCACATAAGAACAAAAGCTCGATACATCCTATACCACAGTGGAACAACACACTTTCCGAACACTAGTGAACATGTCACAGCCCAATTCTACCTACGCTTTTTATACAATATAGCTTGCCCCGCCATGGTGGTCTAGTGGTTATGGCACTCGGCTGCTGATCCGAAGGTCGCGGGATCGAATCCCGGCCGCGGCGGCTGCATTTCGATGGAGGCGAAATGTTGAGGCCCGTGTGCTGTGCGATATCAGCGCACGTTAAAGAACCCCAGGTGGTCGAAATTTCCGGCGTCTCTCATAATCAGAGCTGGTTTTGGGACGTTAAACCCCACAGATCATCAATTATACAATATAGCTTAGTGATGATAAGTTATTTCTTTTTTGATCAAAATTTCTTTAACTTGTTTTTTAAATGTCCCTAGCCTGTCGTCAAACCGCAAGAGATTTTGCAATTCATTAACTAATCGCGTTGATTGGTATTGTAGCGTTTGTTTTCCATAATTTGTCCTGGTTCTTGGTAAACGCTGTAAGTTTCTTCTATCAGGATAACGTTGGTCCTTTTCTTTTTGTTTATACCACTTGTTTTGTGTCCCTCTTGAAGCAGTTTAAAATAATATATTTGGTTTGCCTTTAACATTTCATGTTTATAAAAGAGCACTGAAGTGCGCAAACGGTCTATTCTACCCTGGTAATTTTCATAGCAGCGAAGTATTTTCTTTTGTAGCATTATAAGTTTGTTATAATTTTTTGTTGCTGTCGTACCCCATACTAGTACGCCATAACAAAGTCTTGAATAGAAGAGGGCAGTGTACAAATTTTTCTTTAACCACTGAGGAATGAGGGATGCAATTCTGTACAGGCATCCTACCGTTCCCACAAGTTGCCTAACTAAATGATTAACGTGGACGTTCCACGACAAGTCTTCGCTGAACCATACCCCAAGAAATTTTTGACGTTTTTCACGTTTTAGGGTGTTCCCATCAAAACTTATCTTTATATCATATTTAACGTGCTTATTTATTGGGCGAAATATAATATATGTCGTCTTCTTGGCATTTAACTGTAGCTTGTTTTTTTTAAGCCAGTTTAAGAGTGATGTCATATATTCATTTACATTTTTTTCTAGTGTTTCTAAATTATTTGATGTAAAAAATACGTTTGTGTCGTCTGCATACATAATAAGCTGGGGCGAGGCGGGTATGCATACAATATCATTAATGTAAAGCAAAAAGAGCAAAGGACCCAATACAGAACCCTGTGGAACTCCTTGTGTCAACTTAAGCTGACTTGATGTAGCCGTTTTCATTTGTACTAGCTGGTACCGGTTATGCAAATAATTTTGTAAAAGCTTAAGGGTGATCCCACGTATGCCATACCGTGATAGCTTCCGTAATAATATGTCATAATGTATTGAATCAAAGGCTTTTTTTAAGTCCAAAAATAAACCAAGCGTGAATTTCTTATTTTCCATATTCGCAATTATTTGATCTTTAATGAATGTTAATGCTTGTTCAGTAGACTTATTTTTCTGAAAACCATATTGACATGTTGTGATGATGTCATACTTATTTAAAAAGCATACCAACCTGTCATGAATAATGCTTTCGAAAACCTTGGATAATGTCGGAAGTACTGAAACGGGTCTATAATTTGACATATTATTTATGCCACCTCCTTTATAAATTGGGGTTACCCTTCCAACTTTTAACTGTGCTGGAAACACTCCTGTTGTCAGTACAAGATTTATTATGTAAGCAAGCACCTCTGATATTAGTGGACATATCAACTTTAGTTCAGCTGCGGTGATTTCGTCTATACCTGGCGCCACATTGCTTTTGAGTTTATTTATTACGCTAGCTATCTCAGCACTGTCAGTAGGAAGCATAAAGAATGAATTCTGTATAGCTGTAATTTCTTCGAAGCACGAGTCGTCTTCGCTTTCAGAACAGCCACTGTACGCGCCCGCATTGACGAAATGACGATTCATGGAATTGGCTAGGTCCTCGCCACGCAGCATCACGTTTCCCTCTTGCATTTCTGTGATATCATATCTTGCTTTCTTTCTGCCAGTAAGTGTATCCTAGACCTTCCGAGGGTTATCACATATGTTCTGAAATTTTTTCTGATAATATTCTCGTTTAGCCTTTTTTAATTGTGACGTCAGTGCGTGACGTTGATACGACCTTGATACGACCGTTGATACGACCTTGTGACCTTGATACGAAGTTGCTCGATTGTGTGCAGCAGCTCCGCGTCGCTGTCGGGGAACCCGCACGCGGAGCCACCGGTGCCGTCGCAGCAGAAGGAAAGGGTCCCTGTCGCAGGTTCCTTGTCCGAGGGATCTTAGACAGCATCTTGTAACGGCTCAGGTGCCGACAAAATCCTTCTCGAGGGGTCATTACTATGGGAACCATGAATGGCATTCGCGGTCGAAGGGAGCATTTCCTCAACATGTGCTTCTTTTAGAAAGTTCGGGCATGTCGCCGATTCATGGGTTGGGCGAAAACACCGGTTGCACCGCATATCTACACGAAGTCTCGCCCATTTGCCGATGACACACGGCGTACCACCGCGGCATGGCGAATGTCGCCCCCAGAAGACACTTGAGACAGGTGCCAAGGCAAAGCCACAGCGCTGCCGCTCTCGGCCACCGCGTTACAGCCAAGGCGTCCACCAGGAAGGTCCTGGACAGTTAGGCTAAACAAGACGCGCCGTAGACTACGGTGACCGTTTCGACAAAGCCAGTGCCGCCCGCCAGACGCATTTCCGGCCGCCACGAACATTCGCAGTCGTGGCTGAGTGTAATGGAAAAGCTGAAGGACGGATCTTTCGCGCTCGCTCTAGCAGCGCAAAGGCGCAAAGGCGAGGAAGACGAAGCAGCAGCGCTCGGGCTTTGGGCGCGCTCAGCTAGCGCGAGAGAAAAAAAAAAGGGGGAAAGACGACGAATAGAACAGGCGGCCTGCAGCAAAGGCGCTGTGTGCTTCTACATTACAATATATATATATATATATATATATATATATATATATATATATATATATATATATATATATATATATATATATATATATATATTGCTACGGCATCAGGCGGGCATTTAAGGTATGAGCCAGGCAAGGGTGGAAGATGACGAGGACGATCTCTTGTCTAGCGTTTGGACGCCATCTTACCTCGGCTGTACCAGCTACCTAGCGCTCCGCGCTCGCCTGTAAATAAACCTTCGCTCGATCTTTCAACCGTAACAGTTTTGTGGTGGAGGTGCTGGGTACGCTGACCAAGAAGACGGAGTTGCTACCGGGGATCCTACGACGAAGCCGACGCCTCGCTCGACTGCCGCCGCTCGAGATGTCTCATCACGGCAACGACCCGTCAACCCCGTCCTCTCCGGTGCGGTCAACTGGTGTCTGGATGCACACGATGGAGCCACGATCTTTTTCTGGAAAACGTGGTGAGGACGTCGAGCAATGGCTCACACATTACAAGCGTGTGAGCAAGTACAACGGATGGAACCAGTCGGCTCAGTTAGAGAACGTCGTTCTCTTTCTCACGGACACTGCACTGCTGTGGTTTGAGAACCACGAGGACACACTTACGACGTGGGAACGCTTTGTCGCCGACATCACCGAGTGCTTCGGAGATTCCACCACGAAAAGGAAACAGGCGGAGCAGACGTTACTTCAGCGTGCACAAGTCCCAGGTGAGACCTGCACAACGTACATAGAGGCGGTCTTGAAGTTGTGTAAAACGGTAAACCCTCTCATGTCTGAAGAAGATAAAGTTGGGCACCTTCTCAAAGGGATCGCTGAAGACGTATACAGCTACCTGATTGGAAAAGAGAGTCTCAGCTCAGTCACCGACCTCATCAAGCACTGCCGAACGTTCGAAACATTGAAGCTGCGCCGTATTACGCCAAAATTCGGGAGATTGGCCAATGTTACCACAGTTGCAAGCATTGACGACACCTCCGGCTATCAGTTTGATCTTGCGACCACTATAAGGCAGATAGTCCGCGAAGAACTCGAACGGCACACCAAAGGAGCAACGGGTGTCGAGCAGCTGTGTCGTCCCGACCATTACCGTGAACCTGAGTTTGCTTTATCCTCGCTGTCTGCCATGCCAGGAGTTCCAAGCTATCCTGCTGATCAGCGGCCGCAGCATCGATGTAACTTTCCCGACGAAGTGACGCACGACGAGCGCTCTCATGGACCCGTCGCCACGCATCGGCAACCTGAAAGCCGTGTTCGCTATTATGCGCAGCAACCAACGTTTGACCGCGAAGTCTACAACACGAGTCGCACGTCGCACGTTTGTTATAGATGTGGAGCCACGGGTCACATCTCTCGATTTTGTCGCAGACGCCGACAGACAAGGTACGGCCAACAACAACCAAGTTGGGCTAATTTTGATCGCAACGGCTATAACAACGACTGGCAACCGGACTTTGGAGCTGCCCGTTCCACAGGCTCGGCGCACAGAAATGATTTCGGACAACACAACAGGAGTGCCTCACCAGCTTCAGATCGCAGCCTGACGCCACCAGCCCGTCGACAACGCCGTTCACCGTCACCGCGACGCCTTACGTCACCACCGCCGTCGGGAAACTAGCCGACGCGGCCAATGGAGGTGCGGTCGCCGGACAGCGTGGATCTCTGCGAAATATTCCTCTTGTGATGGTGAAAAACAAAGTGCATGTCTTCGTCGATAGTATACCTACAACCGCGTTAGTTGATACTGGTGCTACCGTATCCGTCATGAGTGCGACGTTCAAAGAGAGGTTGGGGCGGAAAGTTATGTTCCCGTGGAATGGTGGTGTGACCTTTCGTGGTGTCAGTGGAGAGTGCCTTATTCCTCTCGGTGTTTGTTTTGCAAGTGTTTTGTTCTGCGGGGAAGATTTTAAAACAGAATTTTTAGTATTACCGCGTTGCACTCATGATGTCATTCTCGGTATTGACTTCCTTAAGGATTGTGGCGCTTCTGTCAATTGTGGTACGGGTGAAATAAGTCTGGATAGTGCACTTCTTGCCACCCTCGCAGACACATCTCCGAAAGAGGAACAGTACTTCGTTGTTTCCGATGATCTACTGCTACCGCCTTGTTCACTCTCGCGTGTCTGTGTCAAAGTCATTACTGCCGACCCTTCTTCATTCGATGCACAAGTTTTACCCCTAGCTTCGAGCTGCGCCAAGAAGGATGTCCTCATTCCGCGTTCTGTCGTGAGTGTAGTGCAGGGTGCCACGAATCTGTGGGCTTTCAATTGTTCATCTGCCCCTGTAGTTCTCCCGCGCAATATGAAACTCGCCACTTTTGAGGAAATTACTTACAGTTCTATTATGGCTTTCAGCGAAGAGGCGCAGTGTAGAACCTACAACGCCAACCCATCTGTGTCTGAAGAGCACGTCCTCCGAATGATAAACAAGTCTCTTCCCTCAGATGAGCGCCAAGCTCTTGCGCGAGTTCTTCTGGCGCATGCATCTGTGTTCGATTTCTTACAAGGCGACAAGCAGGCCTCACTCCCTCGTTCTCGTGCTCACCACCGCATTGACACCGGCTCGGCACACCCCATTCGACAAAAGCCTTACCGTGTGTCTTCAGCAGAGAGAACAGTTATCGCTGAACAGGTCAAGGACATGCTGCAGAAAGGCGTCATTCAGGAGTCCTCAAGTCCGTGGGCAGCACCGGTGATCCTAGTGAAGAAAAAGGATGGATCATGGCGGTTCTGTGTCGATTACAGAAAGCTAAACGCTGTCACCAAAAAGGATGTGTATCCGCTTCCTCGGATCGATGATGTTATCGACTGCCTCCATTCTGCCGCTTACTTCACCTCACTGGATTTGAGATCAGGTTATTGGCAGATACCAATGCACCCAGACGACAAAGAGAAAACAGCCTTCGTGACACCTGATGGCCTCTATGAGTTCAACGTCATGCCCTTTGGTCTTTGTAATGCGCCGGCGACGTTTCAACGATTTATGGACACCATCCTCCGTGGAATGAAATGGGAAATTTGCTTATGCTATCTGGATGATGTTGTGATTTTTGGAAGCACTTTGGATGAACATAACCGACGTCTTAGCCTCGTCCTTGATTCTGTCGAGAAAGCCGGTCTGGTATTGAACTCCAAGAAATGTCGCTTTGGAGAGACTGAAACGTTGGTACTTGGACATCTAGTCGACAGAAATGGTGTGAGGCCCGATCCACGGAAGATTGAAGCAGTAAGTTCCTTCGAACCACCGAAGTCACTGCAGGAGCTGCGGAGTTTCTTGGGCTTATGCTCGTATTTTCGTCGCTTCGTACCAAGATTCGCCGATGTGGTGTACCCCCTGACCTGCCTTCTCCATAAGGATGTTCCTTTCAACTGGACGTCGGCTTGCGACGAGGCGTTCCGCCAACTAAAGTTTCAACTGACATCGGGACCTATATTACGCCACTTCGATGCTTCCTCGCCTACAGAAGTGCACGCTGATGCCAGTGGAATTGGCATCGGAGCTGTGCTAGTACAACGTCATCACGGATCTGAGCACGTTGTGGCTTATGCCAGTCGATCTCTGAGTAAGGCGGAACGAAATTACACAGTCACGGAACAAGAATGCTTGGCAGCAGTTTTCGCGGTTCACAAGTTTCGGTCCTACGTCTACGGGCGCCCGTTCACTATAGTTACGGACCATCACGCTCTATGCTGGTTGGTGAACCTCCGTGATCCGAGTGGTCGACTGGCACGTTGGGCTCTCCGACTTCAGGAGTACGACTTCGTCATCTCTTACAAGTCCGGTCGTCGTCACGCAGATGCCGACTGCCTTTCCCGCCTTCCTCTACCGACTACGGAGTGTGACGAAGACAACTTCGATGACTGCTTTGCTTCTATTTCGGCCACATTCCCGGACTCCACGAGATTTAGGGATGAACAAGCCAGTGATGTTAGCCTGGAGCCCCTTTTCGCTGCTGCGCTGCGTCCTCAAGCCACCGGTCGATTTTCTGTACGAGACGGCCTCCTTTACAAGACGAATTATTCGGGTAAAGGCGCTCGCTTTCTCCTGGTGGTTCCGCAGAGTCTGCGACCTGACGTACTGAGTGCCATGCACGATGACGCAACCTCTGGCCATCTAGGCCTCATAAGAACACTCAACCGAACACAGGAGCGTTTTTACTGGCCCAAAATGCGAGACACTATCAAGCAGTACGTCAGCGGTTGCCATAAATGCCAACGCCATAAGCGTCCTACGACTACTCCGCCGGGTCTTCTCCAGCCTCTGCCACCACCTTGTCTGCCGTTTGAACAAGTAGGCGTTGATCTCTTGGGGCCATTTCCACGATCTTATAACGACAATCGGTGGGTTATCGTATGTGTAGACCACCTGACCCGTTATGCAGAAACTGCGGCCATACCATCTTCAACAGCTACATGCGTTGCCACATTCTTGCTGCGGTTTGTTATCCTCAGGCACGGCTCCCCCCGTGTGATAATTAGTGATCGTGGTCGGCAGTTTGTTGCGGACGCCGTTGAAGAATTACTTCGTCTCTGCAGCTCGAAGTTCCGGCATTCAACACCTTACCATCCTCAAACCAACGGCCTTGTAGAGCTTACAAACAGGACTCTTACCAACATGCTGGCAATGTATGTCTCGTCCGACCACAAAGACTGGGATGACGTGCTCCCATTCATCACATATGCGTATAATACCGCAAGGCATGAGACGACGGATTACAGTCCTTTTTATCTGCTGTACGCACGTCTACCGCTAAGGAGTATTGATACAATACTGCCGTTTGGCTCCCACAGTGAGTACTCGGTTGCCAAGACGCTGTGCCTTGCAGAAGAAGCACGCCGGCTCGCTCGACTTCGTACCGTGGCCTCACAGCACCGTTCTAAGGAGCGCTATGACAGCCGACACCAGTCTGTCTTGTACAGCAAAGGGGACTTGGTATGGGTGTGGACCCCACAGCGTAAACGTGGATTATGCCAAAAGTTTTTGCCCCAGTATGCTGGACCTTTCGTGATTGTGGATCGGTTGAGCGACTTAACGTACGTGGTGGCACGTTTAACGTCAGCTGGTCGTCGTTCCAGCCGAACGCAGGTTACACACATCGCGCGTCTCAAGCGGTTTCATCCTGCTGTTTTTCGGTGATTTGGACTTGCCCAGCGGGCTTCGTCTGTCAGCCGGGGAGTGCTACGGCATCAGGCGGGCATTTAAGGTATGAGCCAGGCAAGGGTGGAAGATGACGAGGACGATCTCTTGTCTAGCGTTTGAACGCCATCTTACCTCGGCTGTACCAGCTACCTAGCGCTCCGCGCTCGCCTGTAAATAAATCTTCGCTCGATCTTTCAGCCGTAACAATATATATATGTAGCTGCGTCTAGTTGCACCTAATAAACCCCTTAACAACGTGGTGGAAGTGCCGGGTACTTAAATCATCCGCGCTGGAACTACGATCCCGTACACTGCCCTCTGCTATGCCTCTGGACGCCTCCCAGCAGACGTCTCCTGCTCCGGCCGTGTGTTCCGGTGTCCCTCGCCATCGCGACCCTCCTGTTTTCACTGGCGCGGATGACGTGGACGTAGAAGACTGGCTCACTACCTACGAAAGAGTGAGCGCTCATAACAAGTGGGACGAGTCAGCAAAACTCAGCCACGTGTTGTTCTACCTTGCGGGGGTCGCTAGCCTATGGTACAGCAACCACGAAGCTGATTTACCAATATGGTCCGCATTCAAGACCTCCCTGGGAAATGTATTTGGCCGTCCTGCTGTCCGTAAGCTGCGCGCGGAGCAGCGCTTGCGCGAACGAGCACAGCAGCCAGGCGAATCCTTCACCAGTTACGTAGAGGACATTCTCGACTTGTGCAAACGAGTGGACGCGACGATGTCTGAAACAGATAGGATCAGAAATGTCCTGAAAGGCATCGAGGACGAGGCGTTTAACATGCTACTTGCCAAGAGTCCTCAGTCAGTTACAGAAATTTTCACACTGTGCCAAAGCTACGAAGAGCTGCGCCGGCAACGCTCGCTGACCCGTCGACCTTCGTTGCGGAATGAACATCTAGCTGGGTTGACCGCCACTAATGACCAGGCATCATTACTCGCAGAAGCAAAGTCCTTTGTTCGTGAGGAAATTGCAGCCCAACTTTCCTTGATGGCCTTCACCCAGCCGCAGCCTGCTCAACAGGCTTCGTCAACTCTTGTGCCTCCGTTGCAGCACGCGGTCGAACAAGAAATTGCCGCTGCTATCCCTGAATACCATCAGCACCTTCCGGCGCCTGCACCGCTGAGCTACTCGGAAGTTGTTCCGAGGCCTCAACCGATAACGGTAGCTGCACCACTCAACTATAGAGGCGCCGTCGGTACGCCCCAACCCCTCGCTTCAGGCGTTCCTCCTATTTACGCTGTCGTCATGGCCAGGCCTCGACTGCAGCCCAGCATGTAGTCATACCAGAAGCCGCACCGTGCATCGCGTCCTGCCCAAGCGACCCGGTGGCGGACCTCTGACAACCAGCCGATATGCTTTGCATGTGGCTACGCTGGTCACATTGCGCGTTATTGTAATCGCGTTCAGCCGCCTCGAGCCGCATCACCGATCAGAAGTCAGCCCAGCCACTCATATTACGACACTCCTTCGCGTACGTCGCCCACACTGCGTTCGACACCGGTGACACGCCGTTCACCATCCCCACGCCGTCGCTCCCTGTCGCCGATGCGGCCTCGTCCCGTTGTTCGGAACGAGGAAAACTAGTCGTCGCAGTCCACGAGGCAAGGGCTGCGATACCATCAAAATGTGAAAGTCCTCATCGCAGTCCTTCGAACGTTATCGAAGTGTTTATTGACGGTGTCCGTGCATCTGCAGTAGTAGACACGGGAGCCGCCGTGTGTGTTATGGACGCTAAGCTTTGCCGCTCACTTCGGAAAGTCACGATGCCACTTTCTGGTCTGTCCCTAAGAACAGCCAGTGCTCAGCATTTAGTGTCAGTCAGTTAGTGGCTGCGCCTTATCCGCGACGTTTGGAATGAAGCGACGAAAGTATGAGCACAGGCCCAGAAAACTGCGCAGCTCCCGGATAGATTGAGGCTGCTTGAAGTTGCTGACGGCGGCGACTTTCTGCGGATCCGGCCTGACGCCATTTTCGTCCACTAGGTGTCCCAATACCAAAGTTTCACGTTCTCCAAAGCGACATTTCTTGGAGTTCAGTTTAAGTGCGGCTGTCTCCAGGCAGGTTAGGACAAGGTCGAGGCGGTGATTGTGTTCTTCAAATGTCCGGCCAAAGATTATGACGTCATCCAAGTAGCATAAGCAGATTTCCCATTTGAGGCCCCGCAATACCGTGTCCATAAATCTTTCAAACGTGGCAGGGGCATTGCACAAGCCGAACGGCATAACATTAAATTCGAACAAACCGTCTGGGGTTACAAAAGCCGTCTTTTCTTTGTCAGCCGGATCCATAGGAATTTGCCAATATCCAGATCGCAAGTCTACGGAGGAAAAGTAAGACGCTGAATGGAGGCAGTCGATGACATCATCGATGCGAGGAAGCGGGTAGACGTCCTTTTTCGTTATGGAGTTAAGACGCCGGTAGTCAACACAGAACCTCCATGACCCGTCCTTTTTCCTAACCAGGATAACAGGCGCTGCCCAGGGACTCGACGATTCTTGAATGACACCGGTTTGTAGCATGTCGCTGACTTGCTGTGCGATGACCTTGCGCTCCGACGCGGAAACACGGTAGGGCTTTTGTCTGAGAGGATGCGCCGATCCGGTGTCGATCTTGTGACGACTGCGTGTGCTCGGTACCTTAGTTATAGATGCCTTTTGTGCCAAATCAAATACATTAGCGTGTCTGGCGAGCAATCCGGCCAAGGCTCCGCGCTGCTTCGACGAAAGAGACTTGCTGACCATTTTTAAGAACTCTGATTCCATAAAAGGGTCATCAGCGGTGTCCGACACTGTTGAGTCGCTCAGGGCTCCAATGCAGATGTCACATTCCTCCTGAAACAAGGCAAGGCGCATGCCCTTCGGGAGTACTACCGGCTCGGACGCACAGTTCGTCACCCATAAATGAGTCTTCCCGCCAGTCAGAGATACCACACAGCGCGGCACAAGCACATTTTTGTTCATACACGGCAAAAGCAGGGGCTCAATCAACGCGTCGAATGAACGTGAACTCCAGTCACTTTCGGAAGCAGTAACTTTCACGCTGGCCATGGAAAGAGCCGGGAGTAACGCGTCCTTAGCTATAACGAGGTTCTGTCTCCTACAGTGAGGCTGCTGGGCGAGAGCGGACAATAGAACCTCACTGGCGCCACAGTCTACAGTTGCGCGGCACTCTCGCAAAAAGTCGATGCCAAGGATAACGTCATGCGTTGAATGGGCAAGCACTACGAATTCCGCCTTGTACACATTTCCAGCAACACGAACAGACACGGTGCATACGCCAAGTGGACACAGAGATGCCCCGCTCACTGCGCGAAAGGTAGCGGGCTTGTCCCAATAAAACATAACCTTTCGACCAAGCCTTTCTTTGAATACTAAACTCATCACAGAAGCATTTGCACCGGTGTCTATTAAGGCCATCGTGGGAACATCGTCAATAAACACATGAACTTGGTTCTGTAACATTGAAACTGGTGGAGGCATACTTGTGCGCACAGCGGTACGTCCGGCGACCTCACCTCCATCGGCCGCGCCAGCTAGTTTCCCGGAGGAGGGGACGAGAGCCGCGGTCGGGGCCGTGGAGATGGCGACCGTTGCTGGCGCGTAGTAGGTGGCGTCAAGCTCCGTACAGATGCGGGAGAGTCTGTACGCATGCTCTTCTGGTACACGCGCTGTCGGTTATTCGAAGGCCAGTAGGAGTAAGCGGGCTGTCGGCTTCGCCGTGGGAATGTTGCGGGCCGCTCAGAGAACATCCTGCGTGGACCACGTCGCGTAGGACAAAACCGAGCGACGTGTCCGCGACCGCCGCACTGATAGCACACAGGAAGTTCGCGAGGCATACCGAAGTTCGTGTTGTTGTGAGAGTATTCGGCATACTCTTCCCACTCCGGTGCGAACGAAGGCGATTGGCTGTTGTAACTGAAGCTGTCACATGGCACGTAGGGCTGTTCGAAGTGCGTAGCCGCTTGTGGTGGAGCTCTCGACCGTGGTACCCGGTTGGGACAGCTTCGCTCATCAAACGTTGCGGCATTTATAGTTGCCGATGAGGTACTGCCGCACGGGAAGTCACCAGCCTGCACGGGAGTCGAAAGATGCCGACGGAGTTCCTCGCGTACGATGAGTCGAATGGTAGAGGAAAGGTCGGCAGGCGTGGAATCTTGGCAAATATCGACTGCGGCGACCGTTGCGACGTTTGCCAGCCGCCCAAACTTCGAATTGATGCGACGAGTCTTCAGAGTCTCAAAGGTTCTACAGTGCGCGATTACGTCGGCGACACATTCCAGGCTCTCTTTGCCGATGAGGAAGTGGTATACATCCTCTGCAATACCCTTGAGAATGTGGCCCACCTTGTCTTCTTCCGACATGTTGGCGTCGACGGTCTTGCACAGCTTCAGGATTTCCTCTATGTATGTCCGGCAAGTCTCACCGGTGGCCTGAGCCCTCTGCGACAACATTGCTTCAGCGCGTTTCTTTTTCGTGCCTGGATCTCCAAAGCACTTCTTAATTTCCTCAACAAATATTTGCCACGTTGTCAACGAGTCCTCGTGGTTCTCAAACCATACCAGCGCGGCAAACTCCAGGAACAACCCCACGTGAGCTAACTGAGTGGCAGCATTCCAGCCATTGGATCGGCTCACCCTTTGATAATGGTTGAGCCATTCATCCACGTCGTCACCTGGTTTTCCCGTGAAAGTACGCGGCTCTCGGTAATGGAAAGGTGACATTGGGGTTCGCGATACGGTGTCTCGGTTCGAGGGGGCGTCTCCGTCCGAGATCATTTCTGCAGGTAGTGGTGCCAAGCCTGCTAGTCGACGGCTGCGGCGAAGCTTGAGGTGTTGCCTTTCCGTCGTTAATGGACGGCGTCGCTCCGTAATGACTTGGTAGCAGGTAGCTTACCCAGCACTTCCACCACAACTGTGACGATGGATCGCGTTTATTTACACGATGGAAAAATGGGAACAGTCGCGTAGCTCAGTCAAAGCAGGAGATGGCCGCTCGAGCACTGTTCAGCTTCGTCGTCCTCGTCTGCTCTCCGTTAGCCCGTTACAATATTCACCCGTTAGCAACTTGCGCTGCTCGTGTTCTCATCGACGACGTCCTATATGCGATAGAATTCATCGTCATCTCCTCATGCTCTCCCGATGTGATCCTAGGTTGGGATTTCCTCTCGCGCCACAATGCTGTCATCGATTGCGCACGGGCCGAAATTGAACTCACGCCGTTTTTAGATTTGCCTTTCAGCGAGAATTCTTCCCTTTGGACGAAGCTGCTTGTCCAAGCCGACACCCATGTTCTTCCGAAAGCAGCAACGATTGTGCCCATGTACTGCAGCAGCATCCCGGACGGTGTTGCACTGTTGTCTCCCTCCGACCGCTTCCTAACTCGGAGAGGTCTCCTGCTCCCATTTGCGACGCTGGACATCACTCAGGGCTTCAGCACCGTTTTCGTTTGCAATCCGTTCCATTACCCTGTGATCTTGGTCCGCGGGGAATGCCTTGGCAATGTGGAACTTATTGAAGACGTTCAAGTTGTGGACGTGCCCGACAACACATGCTGTGGTACTTCCAGAGCGCTCAGTGCTATTTCTGCGAGTGACTCCCCACCCAGCGATGTCTTTGGCTCTTCTATCTCAGACAACCTTACGCCGGCCCAGCGGTCCCAGCTTTTATGCCTCTTGGAAGAATTCCGTTCCTCTTTCGATGTGGGGCAGTCTTCCCTAGGTCGGACGTCAACTGTAACACACCGCATCGACACGGGCTCCCAACCGCTATTACGACAACGCCCATATCGTGTGTCTCCCGCAGAACGTCGTGTGATCAGCGAACAGGTTGATGACATGCTTCGCCGCAAGGTGATACGCCCTTCAGATAGCCCATGGGCATCCCCTGTCGTCCTTGTTACAAAGAAGGATGGTTCTGTGAGATTCTGCGTAGACTACCGTTGCCTCAACAAGATCACTCGGAAGGAGGTTTATCCGCTCCCGCGCATAGACGACGCGATCGATAGTCTACAAGGCGCTGAATACTTTTCATCTCTAGACTTGCGTTCGGGGTATTGGCAAGTACCCATGGCTGACGCCGATCGACCGAAGACAGCTTTTGTAACACCAGATGGCTTATACGAATTTAATGTCATGCCTTTCGGACTTTGTAATGTGCCAGCAACTTTCGAGCGCATGATGGACACCGTCTTGCGCGGTATGAAGTGGAACACGCGTCTCTGCTACCTTGACAACGTTGTTGTTTTTGCTCCTGACTTCGAGACGCACCTTGAACGCCTGCGGCGCGTTTTGATGTAGATGACAAAGGCTGGCCTACAGCTAAGCCTCAGGAAGTGCCGATTTGCCGCTAGGCAACTGACCATATTATGCTACGTCGTATCTAAGGATGGAATTCTCCCCGACGCAGCCAAACTTCGGGCTGTGGCCGAGTTTCCTAAACCAACGCCCGTTAAATAATTGCGCAGTTTTACAGGTTTGTGCTCCTACTTCAGGCGCTTCATTCGAAATTTCGCCACTATTATCGCGCCACTGACGAACTGCTTGGAAGTAACGCGTCCCTCATTTCGTGGTCATCCGAGTCCAACGAAGCGTTCACAACTCTCCGCCGTTTGCTGACATCTCCCCCAATTTTACGCCTCTACGACCCGACTGCACCTACGGAGGTGCACACAGGCGCCAGATGTGGTGGCCTCGTCGCTGTCCTTGCGCAGCGCAAACCAGTGTTTCCTGAGTACGTCGTCACCTACGCAAGTCGCACCCTTACGAAAGCCGAGAGTAACTACACTGTTAATGAAAAAGAATGCTTGGCAATCATCTGGGCACTTACTAAGTTCCGACCATATCTGTATGGACGCCCATTTGATGACGTCACGGACCACCATGCGCTCTGTTGGTTGTCGTCACTGAGAGACCCTTCAGGCCGCCTTGCACGTTGGGCACTTCGTCTACAAGACTACGATATTCGCGTAGTCTACCGCAGCGGGCGTCAGCACTCTGACACCGATGCTCTCTCGCGCTCTCCCTTGCCTAACGACGGTGACCAATGCTCACTATCTCGTGTTTCCATTTCTTCCATCGACCTTCGCACCATCGCTACCGAACAGCGCAAGGATCACTGGAATGCGTCTTTGATGGATTTTCTCTCCGACCCATCGGCAGCTCCGACCAATCGCTCGTTACGCCGGCAAGCCCAGCATTTCGCCATTCGCGAAGACCTACTTTATCGACGCAGTTACAATACCGACGGCCGCCAGTGGTTGCTAGTTGTACCCCGGAGCCTGCGTTCTGAAATATGTGCATCGTTCCACTCTGATCCTCAGTGTGCCCATTCTGGAGTATACAAAAAAATTGGCAGATCCCACGTGCAGTGGGAATCAAGAAAATGCGAAGCACGCATAAGGAACGTAAAATGGATTTTGCAATGTTGTCTCGCTATACCGAGTTTGGTACATATGAAGTTAACGAAACGGCCGCAAGAGCACCATGACTGTGGCATGTAAACCATGTCGCTCATACACGCATGCCATGATTCTAACGTTATGACCTGTCTTTTACGTTCGTGATGAAGTCGTGTTGTGCCATAGCAATTTTGGTATACATCTCTATAAGGAAACGAGTGGCATGTAGATCATGCCGCTAATGAAATGCATGTCACGATTTTCATGTTATGACCTGTCATTTATGATCGTCATGCACTCTTGTTGTGCCAAACCAATTTTGGTATAGGCTCTGTTGAGTCGAGTTTTCCATGTTCGACATCAGCGCCAGAATGCACTGCCTGGCGGAGAGAAGAAGCAAAATTGGGCAGACTGTGACAGGGAAACACGCGAACGCGATGCGCGTCTCCAAGTCTATAGCAGCAGCGACCGCCCGTCCCACCTTTCGTTTTATTTCCTTTGAGACGCGCGCTCCAAACCTGCGGCAAACTGTTCCAAAGGGCGACGCCGGGAGCGTTCGTGTGGTTCGCAGCACGCCCGGAAAGCAGCGAAGAAACGCGCGCGTCGCTGTCGCCTCGGTTTCCACCGTGGGCGACTGAGCCGTCCGACGAGAGCTACGTAGCGCCCTCTGGTCAGTAGACGGAGCCCATACATCCCATTAACGAAACGGCAGTATAGCGACAGGACCATGGCATGTAAATCATGCCGGTCATGACACGCGTGTCATGATTCTAATGTTATGACCTGTCATTTACCTTCGTCATGCTGTCGTGTTGTGCCATAGCAATTTTGGTATACATCCAAGTAACGAAACGCCTGGCATGTAAATCATGCCGCCCATGACATGCATGTTATGCTTTTCATGCTATGACCAGTCATTTATGTTCGTCATGCAGTCATATTGTTGCATACAAATTTTCCTACACATCCGACTAACGAGACGGCCAAGAGAGCACCAAGACCATCGCATGTAAATCATGTCGCTCATGACATGCATGTCATGATTTTCATGTTATGACCTGTCATTTGCGTTCATGATGCAGTCATCTTGTGGCATGCCAATTTTCGTATACATCCCGTTAACGAAACGACCTCTCACAAGAACTTCGGCCTCTTTCTATGTCCCTGGAACTTCGCTCCCGCGCAGTGCCGTCTACCATGCCTCAGGACGCCGCCCAGCAAACGCCTCCCCCCGCACCGACCGCATGTCCCGGTGTCCCTCGTGTCCGAGACCCACCTGTCTTCACTGGCGCAGATGGGACCGACGTGGAGGACTGGCTCACGATTTATGAGCGC
Organism: Hyalomma asiaticum; assembly: GCA_013339685.2. NCBI lineage: Eukaryota > Metazoa > Arthropoda > Arachnida > Ixodida > Ixodidae > Hyalomma > Hyalomma asiaticum. The sequence continues at coordinate 88,496,199 of CM023490.1, read as the reverse complement.
GTGAGCGTGCGCAATAGGTGGGACGAGGCAGGAAAGCTGAGCAACTTGATTTTCTACCTCGCGGGTGTGGCGAGTCTGTGGTATAACAACCACGCATCAGATTTCCTGACGTGGTCCGACTTCAGGACCGCCATTGTCGACGTGTTCGGTCGCCCCGCCGTACGTAAGCTGCAAGCAGAGCAGCGCTTACGCGAACGATCTCAGCAGGCCGGTGAGTCCTTCACGAGTTATATAGAAGATATCCTCGACTTGTGCAAGAAGGCCAACGCGACCATGTTGGAATCTGAAAAGATAAAGAACATCATGAAAGGAATCGACGATGACGCCTTCACCATGCTGCTCGCCAAAAACCCTCGCACAGTGGCCGAGGTTATAACGCTATGCCAAAGTTACGAGGAGCTGCGTCGCCAGCGGTTGATGACCCGTCGCCCTTCATCACGCGACGTCGATCTCGCTGGCTTGTCGGCCACTTCTGACCATTCCGCGTTGCTCGCGGAAGTCAAGGCATTCGTGCGCGAGGAAGTTGCACGCCAGTTCTCTCTGCTGGCCTTTGCTCAACCGCAGCATATTCAACAGCCGTCGACCACACTACTGCCTCCCCTCCGCCGAGAGATTGAGCAGGAAATCGCAGGGGTCATGCCTGAATACCACCAATACCCTCCAGCCCCTGCACCACTGAGTCATGCTCCAGTTGTAGCCACGCCGCCCCAACCGATTCCTGATACTGTCCCACTTAGCTACGCCCAAGTTGTCGCTAGACCTCAGTCTTTCGAAATGGGTGTGCAGCCCCCGTACGCCGAAGTCGTTCCTAGGGCCCGGCTGCAGTCCAGCACGCAGTCGTATCAGCAGCCGCCCCGTCCATCTCGTCCTGCGACATGGGTGGCACCTGCCCCAGCGAACCGATGGCGCACCTCCGACAACCGTCCCATCTGCTTTGCGTGTTACGCCGGACACGTCGCCCGTTATTGCGATCGCGTGCAGCCGCCTCGAGTCGCATCACCCGTCGCCAGCCGGTCCAGCCGCCCGTATTATGACCCACCTCCGCCTATGTCACCGCCGCTACGACCAGCCTCGTCTACCCGCCGTTCACCGTCTCCACGACGCCGCTCACTGTCACCTATGCGGCCACGTGCCGTTGTAGGCGACCAGGAAAACTAGCCGTCGCAGTCCACGAGGCAAGGGCTGCGACTCTATCGAACTGTGCAAACCCTCAGCGAAGCCCGTCGAACATTATCGACGTGTTTGTCGACGGTGTTCGTGCATCTGCCCTTGTGCACACTGGAGCCGCCGTTTCAGTTATGGACGCAAAACTAAGCCGTGCACTGCGAAAAGTTACGACGCCACCTTCTGGGCTGTCCCTACGTACCGCTAGCGCTCAAAGTATTCATCCGACGGCGGTATGTACAGCCCGCGTCTTCATACAGGACATCATGTACGCCATCGAATTCATCATAATTCCCGCATGCTCTCACGACGTCATCTTAGGATGGGATTTTCTTTCGCGCCACGACGCCGTCATTCATTGCGCACCCGCCGAAATAGAACTCTCGCCGTTCTCAGATTTGACGCCAGCAAGCGAACCAGCCGCTTCGAACAAGCTACTCGTCCGAGAAGACACCAGAGTGCCTCCGAACTCGTCAACGGTTGTGTCTGGCTACTGCGCCGCTCTCGGCGACACCGTTGCACTCCTTTCGCCGTCTGACCGCGTTGGCACTAGGAAAGGCTTGCTGGTGCCCTTTGCGACCGTAGAATTTTCTCAGGGCAACACTGCTATCTTCGTAACGAACCCATCCCCGTACATAGTCCCGTTGATGCGAGGTGAATGTCTTGGCAGGCTGGAACCGATCGAAGACGCACAAGTTATCGACGCACCCGATGACTGTCCCAGTTCCAGTGCGCTAAGTGCTGTTTCCACGTCTCATTCGCCACCCGCCGATGTATTTGGTTCCTCCATTGCTGACAACCTTACGCCGGTCCAACGTTCCCAGCTTCTGCGCCTGCTAGACGAATTTCGTTCTTCTTTCGATGTCGCGCAAAATTCTCTCGGCCGCACGTCCACTGTTACCCACCACATCGACACTGGCACCCAACCGCCTCTTCGGCAACGTCCATACCGCGTCTCTCCCTCAGAACGTCGAGTAATTAACGAACAAGTCGATGACATGCTTCGACGCGATGTTATTCGACCTTCAAACAGCCCCTGGGCGTCGCCTGTTGTTCTCGTCGCGAAGAAGGACGGTTCTGTACGGTTCTGTGTGGACTACCGGCGACTCAACAAGGTCACTCGTAAGGACGTTTATCCGCTACCGCGAATCGATGACGCGATTGACAGCCTGCAAGGAGCAGAATTCTTTTCATCCCTCGATTTGCGGTCGGGGTACTGGCAGGTACCCATGGCTGATGACGCTCGACCGAAGACGGCTTTTGTCACGCCCGACGGCTTGTACGAATTCAACGTCATGCCGTTTGGACTGTGTAATGCGCCCGCTACCTTTGAGCGCATGATGGATACCGTTCTGCGCAACTTGAAATGGCACACGTGCTTGTGCTACCTCGATGACGTTGTCGTTTTCGCTCCGGACTTCTCCACGCATCTTCAACGCCTGCGGGATGTTTTGACGCGTTTGCGGGAAGCCGACTTACAACTAAATCTCAAGAAGTGCCGATTTGCAGCACGGCAACTAACAATATTCGGCTACGTCGTGTCCAAGGACGGAATTCTCCCCGATCCAGCCAAGCTTCAGGCCGTGGCCGAGTTCCCCAAACCGACGTCCGTCAAGGAATTGCGCAGCTTCGTGGGACTGTGCTCCTACTTTCGACGCTTCATTCGGAACTTCGCCACTATCATATCGCCGCTAACGAAGCTCCTCGGAAGTAACGGGCCCCTCGACTCGTGGTCGTCACAGTGCGACAAGGCGTTCGCAAAGCTCCGTCGTTTGTTGACGTCTCCTCCCATACTACGCCACTATGATCCTGCGGCCCCTACAGAGGTACACACGGACGCTAGCGGTGTTGGCCTCGGCGCTGTCCTTGCGCAACGCAAACCAGGGTTCCCTGAGTATGTCGTTGCATACGCAAGTCGTACGCTTACTAAAGCCGAGACCAGTTACACTGTAACGGAAAAAGAATGTTTGGCGATCATATGGGCTCTTGCAAAGTTCCGACCTTACCTGTATGCCATTTGATGTCGTCACGGACCACCACGCCCTTTGTTGGCTGTCGTCTTTAAAGGATCCCTCCGGCCGTCTTGCACGTTGGGCACTTCGCCTGCAGGACTACGATATCCGCGTGCTGTACCGCAGTGGACGACAACATTCGGACGCCGATGCCCTCTCGCGCTCTCCCTTGGCTGACGACAATGCTCGCTGCTCAGTATCCGAGGTTGCTGTTTCATCTATCGACCTTGACACCATCGCCGCCGAGCAGCGCAAGGACCCGTGGATTGCCTCGATAATAGGCTTGCTGTCTGATCCATCGACACCAACCACTCGCGCAAAGCGCCGTAAAGCTCAAGATTTCGCCATTCAAGACGACCTCCTCCACCGCCGCAATTACAGCCCCGACGGCCGCCAGTGGCTATTAGTAGTACCTCGCAGCCTGCGTTCCGAAATATGCACGGCTTTCCACACCGATCCACAGTGCGCACACTCCGGCATATTCAAGACCTACCAACGCCTTCAACAGCGGTACTACTGGCGCGGAATGTATCGCTACATTCAGAAGTTCGTCCGCTCTTGCCCCGATTGCCAGCGCCGGAAATCTTTACCTCGCCTTTCGCCGCCGGGTTTCCAGCCTTTACCTTGTCCTAACAGGCCCTTTGGGCGGGTCGGAATTGATTTGTACGGGCCCCTTCCCATGACAGCTGCTGGAAAGCGCTGGGTTATTGTGGCAGTTGACCACCTCATGCGATACGATGAAACTGCTGCGCTCCCGGCAGCTACAGCGCGCGACGTTGCCTCCTTCTTGCTTCATCGGTTCATCTTACGTCACAGGCCACGCCAGGAGCTACTCAGTGATCGCGGTCGTGTCTTCCTTTCTGAAGTCGTTGAAGCTATTCTTAAAGAGTGCCACGTGGTTCACCGTACGACTACGGCGTACCACCCTCAAACCAATGGGCTTACGGAGCGCTTCAACCGCACGCTCGGAGACATGCTTTCAATGTACGTCGCCTCGGACCACACGAATTGGGACATCATTCTACCATTTGTGACCTACGCGTAACACACCGCTACGCAGAGCACCACGGGCTTTTCACCCTATTTTCTACTGTACGGTCGGCACCCGTCGCACACTATGGACACAATTCTACCGTACCGCCCACATACTTCTGAGTATGCGCCCATATCTGACACAGTGAGGTACGCCGAGGAGTGCCGCGACCTCGCACGGGCCTTTACGTCCAACGACCAATAACGTCAGAAGAGCATTCGCGGCGACCCTACCTCTGCACCGACCTTCCTCCCTGGAGCGCTGGTGTGGCTCTCCATTCCTACCGCTGCGCCTGGCCTCTCCTGAAAGTTACTGCCAAAGTATGAAGGCCCCTATCGAGTTGTTGAACGCGCATCACCTGTGAACTACGTGATTGAACGCGTCGACCCGTCTTCGGACATGCGCCGTCGTGGACGCGACATTGTCAACGTCGAGCGCCTCAAGCCGTACTATGATCCACTCATAGTAACGAGCTGCTAGGTCGCCGGACGGCTCCCTTTGCATTCCTGCGGTAATTGTAGCGAAAAGTAACCAACCCTATAGTGGGGCAGGCTCTCCGGTGTGATCTAGTGGGTCTGGATCTAACGCGCAGTGCTCGTGCTCGCCGCTCGCTCTCGGCGCGCGTGCTTTCAGCCGTTGAACAAGCTACCGGTCGGGCCTGACGCCAGCCTTCAATAAACGCCCTTTTACAATATATATATCAAAAAGTTCTTCCTGGCTATCGGGATAAATAAACGATCAGAAAGGCACAGTGACAAACATAATTAGGATTTATTCTGACATTTCAGCTGGAGATCAGCCTTTTTCAAAGGTGAAAGTTTTTCATGGGCGCATGATTTTTAAGTACCTCACGAACATGAATAATGGGGGGTGGAGAGGGGATAGCTCACAGGGAAGAGAGTTTGGGATACAGAGGTGTGTCCAAGAGGCAAAGGCCGTCCCAACAGTGCCAGTGCCTCCGGGGCCAGAATCAGGAGCAATTCCACAGGTTCTACCGGAACCACGCTACAACTTAAGAAGGACCTTTTCAGCCGTCGTGCAGAACCCTACTAATTGACTGGACGAAATCCAAGCAGGTAACCTTTCCGTTGACAACGTGCGTGCAGTGTCGCTGAACTTTTTGAAGGCTAGAAAGATAGTTGATAATTAAGCGAATCAGATACGAATGCCATGTTAATGCTCTACAGTTGTATGTTAAATGTGATATTGTACCGAAAGGGTTACGCATTTGCGTCAAACCATCGACCTCTGAAATGCAGGCAGAGCTTAAAGCTAGGTGGGCACAGTGCGTTCGTGAGAGAGAGAGAGAGAGAAAAGAGGAGAAAGGCAGGGAGGTTAACCAGATATTAGATTCCGGTTTGCTACCCTGCACTGGGGAGAAGGGGAGGGGGTTAGAAAGATGACAGCCGTTCGTGAAGCGTCTATGCGGCTTTTGAACATAGTTATTGAACACGATAGCTCCCAACTTGAACACCTGACTAGCAAAGAACGGAAATTTGTTTCCCATAGATACTTGATGGCCTCTGAAATGAGGTTTTTAGAAGAGTTCGCAGGAAGGAAACGGCGCGAAATAACATTAACAAAACAAAAAGAAAAGCTACTTAGGGACGGAATAACACATCCTCTTGAAATTGAATACCCTAAATTTCAACCTTATCGGAAATAGAAATATATTCCTGACCAAACAGCGCCAGAACTCCAGCTTCCACTATAGTAAATATTTCCGACATCACAATGACCAACGATGAACGTCAGGTGTTGTCAGAAGGCTTAAGTTTTCGTCCGGCAATCGGTATATTAGACGAGCTTTAACATTCCAAAGATCTGGAGAACTTTTCTCTCACGCGACGGTTAACAAGACCCTACCATGCAAAAACACAGGGCGCAAGCAAGGACCCCTGCCAGCATCACAATGACATTGGACTCCTCCTTCACAACGAGACAAATTCTTAGATATTTACATTATAGCTGTACAACGCGACATTCTCGCTGCATACAGGAACCGAATTCCGCCCCAACACAACCTTTCACAAAGTGAGGCAATAGGGCTGCGGGGTTTTAGCCAACGCTCGGACGTAATAATCAAACCAGCAGACAAAGGCGGCGCCATAGTTGTAATGAACAAACGTGAGTACATCACAGAGGCTGAAAGGCAATTAAGGAACACTTCATTCTATCGGCAAACTGATACTAACCAGACAACATGCTTCGAGAACAAAGTACGACAGATATTGATCATTCTCTACAAAGACAATAAGATTACTGATAAAATTGCAGCGTCACTCCAAGCTTTAATTCCACGGCCGGGAAGATTTTATATGTTACCCAAAATACACAAACCAGGCAACCCAGGGTGACCCATAATTTCCGGTATTGGCACAGTAACGGAACCAATATCCAGTTGCATCGATAATCTAATCAAGCACATTCCACCAACATTACCTTCCTACGTCAAGGACACGACTGATTTTCTAGCTGATATTATGGATCTTGTCATATACCAAAAGACAGTCTGTTAGTTGCTCTAGACGTCGCCTCTCTACACACAAACATTCCGCATTCAGACGGCGTCTTATATGTCACTCAGGCCTAAGAAAATTCATTCCCAAACAGTCCAATTATTGGTGAAACTCTCAGAATACTTCTCAAACTGGTCCTAGAAATGAACAACTTCGAATTCAACAACACACACTATGTCCTAAACTCTATAATCAAAACAAGAGGCGTGCAGGACACGGACACAAGGAGAGCATTGAACACCACGAACGCCGACTAACAACTGATGCACAGCACAGAGGGGAAAAGGAGGAAGACACACAGTTTATCTGCGCATGCTCGGAATGGCAGCGCCACCTGTCAAACGGTTACACGTGCCGGTCTTCGCGATAGACAACTCCTAAGGCATTCTATCTCCTCTCTGTTTCAGCTAATCGACGGCTGACTCACACATGCACTTCCACTAATACTGATATGCCAGGCCTCAACCAATAAACGCGTATCTTCGTTCTTATGCCTGTACAGGATCTCGGTTTTGTCTAACTCGGGCATGCAGCTACAGACCTGGCAGTGCAAGGATAGATTGGACGGCGTCCGACCTGATAACGACCTTCTGTGTTCAATTAATCTTTGATTAATACAACGCGCAGTTTGCCCTACATAAAAACGTCCGCAGCTAAAAGGAATCTTATAAACTACACCCATGCGACAGTCGGTGAAATTGTTTTTGGCTAAGTGCTTAACCGGACAGATATCCGTTCGCTTCTTACCTTCCATCTGCTAATTTCTTCTATGCACTGCAGCACAAACCCTTCCTAAGTTATTGGGAGCCGTAAACACAACATTAACCCCATATTTACTTCCCACTTTCTTAAGCCTGTGCGAAACTGCGTGGATATACGGAATACTCACGACCTTTTTCTTGTTAATGTTACTCTCTGCCACAGCTTTCGCTCCGGTCGAAATCGACTTCTTAAGACGCTCAGCTACTGTGGCTATGGCTAGTCTAGGGTAACCTGCATCTAAGAGGCGCTCCACCGGCGCATTAAAGCTACTGGTCAAACGGTGCACGCACGACTTCGATAGGGCTGACTTTAAACAGGACAAGGCTATTCCGTTTTTTACTACTTTCGAATGCTTGGAGTCAAAGTTTAACAACGGCTTAGATGCTCTAGGGGAATACTGCCAACACACGTGATTCTGCTCAAATGCCAACGAGATATCTAAAAATTGTATTACGCTGCTCTCCGGTAGTTCTTTCGTAAACCTTAGACCATCTCCATTAAGTTTAAATTGATCGCTTACATAGGTGACGACGGATTCACAATCATCCTTACTACAAAGTACCAAGTAATCGTCCGCATACCGAAATACCCTGATGATGCCGTCCCCTAACGCCTCTTTTAAACGGCAGTCAAACTTGCTCAAATATAGATCACTTAGAATAGCGGCTACCTTTGAACCTATACAAATCCCTGATTTCTGCACAAACACGCCGTCCCTGTATCCAACTAATGTTGACGTTAAGTACATGGAAAGAATTTCTAGAAAGGTACCTGTGGAAACTCCGCATCTATCTATGAAACCGGACTCTTGCCCTTGTTCCTGAGTACATTCTTTCACGCAATTTAGTAAACCTTCATGCGGCAACGAGTAACACAAATCTTCAACATCCATGCTAAACGCTGTGCAGTCGCCAGGATTTTCCTCTGTTAACAACTGAACTAGAGCCTGAGACTTACCTACACGGAAGGGGTCCCAAAAACTTAAGGATGTTAAGCACTTCTGCAAATAGCTAGCTACACAAACTTGCCAAGTCCCTGATTCTGATACAATCGAGCGAAACGGAATTTCTGGCTTATGGGTTTTCGCCGAGAAAAATAATTCTAAAGTGAGCAATTTTGCCTTTTTAACACTGGAAGCTACCTTATCTAGATTGTTTCAACAGGAGATCGACAGCTCGTTGTTTTACTACGGAAAGTCTCAGTTTCACAGGTCTAAAGTTCTTTTCAACAGCTGCTGAGGCTTTATCTGAAAATGTGCTAATTCGGCATTATTATAATACAGCCTTCCTTGTCAGATAAAACAGGTCGAAGCTTATGTTCTACACAGTAATTTACCACCGGTCGGATAGGGTCAGAGGCCTTAACGAGATCGTTCGAAAGCTTGATGGTGGCGAAGCAATCTGAAATACATCGAGACCGTTCAACTTCCGGAATAACCTTAGTTATCGATCAAGGTAAGCTTAAAACGTCAACTTCTTTTAGGTTAGGATGAAAACAGTACTTAGGGCCTAATGCTAGAATTTTCTTGTGGTTCTCGTCCAAAACGGCGTCTCCGAGAATCATTACCTTTTCCGACGGCGATTTTGTAGAAAAAGAATACCTCTTACTTTGCAGTAGATCTGGTAGCTTCATCCTCCACAAAAAATCCGCGTGCTGCTCGGAAACTCTCAACCAATTGGCGCAGGTGGGGTTCCTTTGACGGTCTCCGCGGGTGGCGCAGCTGGCTTCTAAACACTGGCGATAAAATCTGACTTGCCGCCATGCTTCGGCTGAAGTAATCGCGCATATCCTGTTCGCGTGCATGTGCGAGTCAGCGCATGTCAGTGCATGTGTGAGTCAGCCGTCGATTAGCTTAAACAGAGAGGAGATAGAATGCCTTAGGAGTTGTCTATCGCGAAGACCGGCACGTGTAACCGTTTGACAGGTGGCGCTACCATTCCGAGCATGCGCAGATAAGCTGTGTGTCTTCCTTTTTTTTCGCCTCTGTGCTGTGCATCAGTTGTTAGTCGGCGTTCGTGGTGTTCACTGCTCTCCTTGTGTCCGTGTCCTGCACGCCTCTACTTTTGATTATGGACTGTTACCAACTCGCTCAACTTTCTGTCCTTTTGAGCTTCATTTCTAGTACTCTGAGCCCTTTTCCATGTTCTCCTATTTATCTGCGCAATCCTGCTTCTTTAGCCTCTTTAATTGCTATTTGTATGTTTCCCGCTAGAACTATGTTGTGGTTTAAACGCAATACTATCATTCCGATGGAAATTCAGATGTTGTGCGGTTTTCTTCTTCCTTCTACGGAACACGCGAACAGGATATGCGCGATTATTTCAGCCGAAGCATGGCGGCAAGTCAGATTTTATCGCCAGTGTTTAGAAGCCAGCTGCGCCACCCGGGGAGACCGTCAAAGGAACCCCACTTGCGCCAATTGGTTGAGAGTTTCCGAGCAACACGCGGATTTTTGTGGAGGATGAAGCTACCAGATCTACTGCAAAGTAAGAGGTATTCTTTTTGTACAAAATCGCCGTCGGAAAAGGTAATGATTCTCGGAGACGCCGTTTTGGACGAGAACCACAAGAAAATTCTAGCATTAGGCCCTAAGTACTGTTTTCATCCTAACCTAAAAGAAGTTGACGTTTTAAGCTTACCTCGATCGATAACTAAGGTTATTCCGGAAGTTGAACGGTCTCGATGTATTTCAGATTGCTTCGCCAGCATTAGGCTTTCGAACGATCTCGTTAAGGCCTCTGACCCTATCCGACCGGTGGTAAATTACTGTGTAGAACATAAGCTTCGACCTGTTTTATCTGATAAGGAAGGTTGTTTTATAATAATGCCGAATTAGCACTTTTTCAGATAAAGCCTCAGCAGCTGTTGAAAAGAACATTAGACCTGGGAAACTGAAACCTTCCATAGTAAAACAACGAGGTGTCGATCTCCTGTTGAAACATAATCCAGATAAGGTAGCTTCCAGTGTTAAAAAGGCAAAATAGCTCACTTTAGAATTATTTTTCTCGGCGAAAACCCATAAGCCAGAAATTCCGTTTCGCTCGATTGTATCAGAATCAGGGACTTGGCAAGTTTGTGTAGCTAGCTATTTGCAGAAGTGCTTAACATCCTTAAGTTTTTGGGACCCCTTCCGTGTAGGTAAGTCTCAGGCTCTAGTTCAGTAATTAACAGAGGAAAATCCTGGCGACTGCACAGCGTTTAGCATGGATGTTGAAGATTTGTAATACTCGTTGCCGCATGAAGGCCTACTAAATTGCGTGAAAGAATGTACTCAAGAACAAGGTAAAGAGTCCGGTTTCATAGATAGATGCGGAGTTTCCACAGGTACCTTTCTAGAAATTCTTTCCATGTACTTAACGTCAACATTAGTTGGACGGCGTGTTTGTGCAGAAATCAGGGATTTGTATAGGCTCAAAGGTAGCCGCTATTCTAAGTGATCTATATTTGAGCAAGTTTGACTGCCGTTTAAAAGAGGCGTTAGGGGACCGCATCATCAGGGTACTTCGTTATGCAGGCGATTACTTGGTACTTTGTAGTAAGGATGATTTTGAATCCCTCGTCACCTATGTAAGCGATCAATTTAAACTTAATGGAGATGGTCTAAGGTTTACGAAAGAAGTACCGGAGAGCAACGTAATACAATTTTTAGATATCTCGTTGTCATTTGAGCAGAATCACGTGTGTTGGCAGTATTCCCCTAGAGCATCTAAGCCGTTGTTAAACTTTGACTCCAAGCATTCGAAAGTAGGAAAAAACGGAATAGCCTTGTCCTGTTTAAAGTCAGCCCTATCGAAGTCGTGCGTGCACCGTTTGACCAGTAGCTTTAATGCGCCGGTGGAGCGCCTCTTAGATGCAGGTTACCCTAGACTAGCCATAGCCACAGTAGCTGAGCGTCTTAAGAAGTCGATTTCGACCGGAACGAAAGCTGTAGCAGAGAGTAACATTAACACGAAAAAGGTCGTGAGTATTCCGTATATCCACGCAGTTTCGCACAGGCTTAAGAAAGTGGGAAGTGAATATGGGGTTAATGTTGTGTTTACGGCTCCCAATAAGGAAGGGTTTGTGCTGCTGTGCATAGAAGAAATGAGCAGATGGAAGGCAAGAAGCGAACGGATATCTGTCCGGTTAAGCACTTAGCTAAAAACAATTTCACCGACTGTCGCATGGGTGTAGATTATAAGATTCCTTTTAGCTGCGGACGTTTTTATGTAGGGCAAACTCAGCGTTGTATTAATCAAAGATTAATTGAACACAGAAGGTCGTTATCAGGTGGGACGCCGTCCAATCTATCCTTGCACTGCCAGGTCTGTAGCTGCATGCCCGAGTTAGACAAAACCGAGATCCTGTACAGGCATAAGAACGAAGATACGCGTTTATTGGTTGAGGCCTGGCATATCAGTATTAGTGGAAGTGCATGCGTTAGTCAGCCGTCGATTAGCTTAAACAGAGAGGAGATAGAATGCCTTAGGAGTTGTCTATCGCGAAGACCGGCACGTGTAACCGTTTGACAGGTGGCGCTACCATTCCGAGCATGCGCTGATAAGCTCTGTGTCTTCCTTCTTTTTCGCCTCTGTGCTGTGCATCAGTTGTTAGTCGGCGTTCGTGGTGTTCACTGCTCTCCCTGTGTCCGTGTCCTGCACGCTGTTGGGACTTAAGAAGACGTCCGAAGAAGACCCCCCAACGGGCGGGCGTCACACGAAAGAAGCGGAAACACCCTCTGTAAAAGGTGCTGCCCGCCACCGCCTGAAGACATCGTTTGCGTTTCTCCCGCGAAGCCCAGCTCGTCGCCTGTTAACCCCTCCGGCGCCGCCAACGACGGCGGCACCCCTCTGAACTTTCTCCCCATCTTCCCTTTCCCCATTCTACCGCCCGTTCTAGTCTTTGTTGAATAAACAGTCTTGAAGCGAACCCCAAAGAAGTCGTATCGTTCCTTCCGAGGCTCCTGCGCGCGCGGCCCAAGCTTCCTTGTTAGATAACGCGCAGTCAGATGTCAGTGGTCGACACATTCACGAACTAGGGCGCAAGTAATCATTCTATATTTTCTGGTGCCGAAACCCGGGATTACTTCGCCTGCTGACGTCGAGAGCTATGGAGCGATTGCAAAAGAAACAAACAACTCTGCGACAAGCCATCGACGGCATCATTGCTTCGGCCAGCGACTTGCTTCAAGTGCCAGCAGCAGCAATCGGTGAGCTGGAAGAATGCCTTGATAACCTTGTCGAACAGGCAGATGTGTTTCGAACTGTAAACGAAGCCATCGAAAAGAAGAGCGAGTTACAGGAACTCGACGCCGCACTGACCGAGTGCGTAGCTTTCAATCAAAGATCTCTGTCATGAAAACAAAAATCAAAAGAGCCCTCAGAAGCGAAGCCTCCAGCGAAACGCGGTCAAGTACATCATCAGTAGTCAACAATGCGGGTCAAGTCACAGGGCCAGGTTCCGTTCACGACGCAGTACGCAGTAACGACGACTCTTCAGCTACCGTCAATAACGACCAGGCTTCGGAAGCTGGAGATCCCTAAATTCAATGGAGATGTGCGCTCGTGGAACAGATTCTGGAACCAATTCGAGTCGACTATTCACAAGAATTCGGCTCTGCACCCCATTGACAAATTCCAGTACTTGACGAGCTATCTCACCGGAAAGGCAGCGGCTGCTATCGACGGGCTACCACTCAGTGATCGGAATTACGACATTGCTGTGAAAACACTCGTGGAAAGATTCGGAAAGGACGATGTCATCATTGAAGAGCACATGTCACGACTGCTTGGTGTCCGCCCGGTGCACAATCATCACGACACCGAAAGACTTCGGACACTTTATGATGAACTGCAGACGGGCGTTCGCAGTCTCGAGGCACTGGGTTTGGCGTCGAGCACCTACGGCGTGCTTTTATTGACTGTCCTCCGGAAGAGCATTCCGAGTGAGCTTTGCCTAAATTACTACAGGCAAAGGGCAACAACGGAAGTCGTCCCTGAAGACGAGCTTCAGGATTTTCTCAATTTCCTGAAGACAGAGGTTGAAAGCAGGGAGAGAGCAGAGCGGGCAGTACGACCAGTGCCTGACACCGCTATCAAGCCGAAGCCACCAATCAGAAGAGATGATAGCCCTCAGCACCCGTCGGCATATGCTCTGACAGTTATCAAAGGCGATGCGCAGTGCTCATTTTGTGAAGAAGGACATACACCTGCGAACTGTCTTGCACACGTGCCCATAGACAAGAAAAGAGCAGTGATGACCAGGGAGGGACGCTGTTACAGGTGTGCGAAAAGCAAGCACCGCGCATCTGAGTGCCGAACATCGCGGTGGTTAAAGTGCACTAAGTGTTCCGGACGACACGCAACGGGTGTCTGCGAACTCAATCAAAGGCAAACGCCACCCATTTCAGGCGAAGGTGCTGCGCCTACAGGCGTGACCGTGCAGTCGTCACTACAGATAGAAAAAACCTGCGGAAGGCCACGCGTACTTCTACAGACTGCGCGAGCGCATGCGGAAGGCCAACACAAGGGTGCTTTGGTGAGAATGCTTCTCGACGGTGGCAGTCAAAGAACATTCATACGAGAGAAGGCTTCCCGTCGCCTAATGCTCCGCGTCATAGGAACGGAGAGGCTGACCATTTACGCATTCGGAAGCCGTGAAGCAGTACAAGAAAGAAGCTGTCAACGGGTGGAATGCTGGCTGCGAAGCTGGCGAACAACAAGAGGGTCCGTATTGAAGCGCTGGAGATGCCCGAGATCGGCGGAGACATTTTGCCACCACCAGATGCCAGCGCTGAGAACATCGCACGCGAGCAAGGCATCGAGCTTGCCGACACGCTACCCTACGGCTACCATTCTGGCGTTGGAGTTGACCTGCTTGTTGGGGCTGACTACTACTGGGACATCGTGACCGGGAATGTCAAGCGCCTCAACGGGCAGCTCGTGGCTGTGGAGACGGCGTTTGGGTGGACCTTGCAAAGTACGGATTCTGCGTCGTCCGCCGCGACGTACGTGACCAGTGTTGGAGTGATGCGAGTTGGCGTAATAAAGGAACCCGCAAGTGAAATTTCTCGCCAACTTCGTTCATTCTGGGAGCTCGAGCACCTTGGGATCGTCGACGACACACAGCTTACCGCCGAAGACGACAACGTTCTTAGGGCCTTCGAGGATACCATCGTCCGCAAGAACGGTCGCTACGAGGTGGGTCTTCCCTGGAAGGGGAACGCGTCGCAGCTGACTGACAACAAGAACACAACATCGAGGAGGCTTCAATCGCTCACAGCGAAACTGCTTAGCAATGAAGAGACCATCCGCGAATACGACCAGGCAATCCGCAACTACCTTCAAGCCGGACACGCCGAGGAAGCCAAAAAACTGGGTGAGTCCCTGCTGGGGCCCATTTATTACATGCCACATAGAGGCGTTGTCCGGCCCGGTAGCGAAACAACCAAGTTGAGGGTTGTATTTGATGCCTCCTCCAAAGCTGCAGGAAAGCTGTCTCTAAACGACGCTCTCTTCGCGGGACCCAACCTGAATCTAAGTTTATCGGACAACCTGATTAGATTCCGAGTGCACAACGTAGCCAGAATGTCCGATATTGAGAAAGCCTTTCTACAAATCGAACTGGCTGAGAACGACCGTGACGCCCTTCGTTTTCCGTGGTATGAGAGTATGCCAAAGCGAGGCGAAGCACTACCTGCTGTCAAAGAATACCGAATGACAAGAGTTCCATTCGGCGCTACGTGCAGTCCGTTCCTCCTTGCAGCTACTTTGCGCCACCATCTCAAAACTGTCGGTGAGGGATTTCCCCGCACCACTAAGATACTCTGTGACAACATACATGTAGACGACTTTGTCACTGGTGCTGAAAGTGTCGAAGAGGCAGAGCAAATATTCAGGGAAAAGAAGCGCAAGTCAATACTTAAAGGCAGGTATGACCCTGAGGAAAATGGCGATCAAAAACAGCCAAGTAATTAGTGTACATCGTTTGCTGAGAATGAAAAACTGCCAAAGTGCTTGTCGGAATTGGGCCCACAAAGATTCTCTGTGTCACAGTTCGCCATACTAACAGCAACTACCCGATTTCAACAGATAAACACGGCATTGCCTGCCGGCGAGCGCAGTCTGCTGTCCTCACCTTCCTGACGATGATGTCATGGAGCTTCGACCAATCACAGCGGCGGCGAGACTCGCGATGGCGGCCGCGGCGCCTGCTGCTTGTTTTCGGCAAAATAAAGTTATTTGCGTTGGTTTATGCAAATTTCCGACTTGATTTTCGAGTTCGCCGCACGAAATTACGTGTGATGACACCATAATCTCGTTTTTTTTAAAAAGTGGTTCAGTGTCCCTTTAAGAAGGACCTTTTCAGCCGTCGTGCAGAACCCTACTAGTTGACTGGACGAAATCCAAGCAGGTAACCTTTCCGTTGACAACGTGCGTGCAGTGTCGCTGAACTTTTTGAAGGCTAGAAAGATAGTTGATAATTAAGCGAATCAGATACGAATGCCATGTTAATGCTCTACAGTTGTATGTTAAATGTGATATTGTACCGAAAGGGTTACACATTTGCGTCAAACCATCGACCTCTGAAATGCAGGCAGAGCTTAAAGCTAGGTGGGCACAGTGCGTTCGTGAAGCGTCTATGCGGCTTTTGAACATAGTTATTGAACACGATAGCTCCCAACTTGAACACCTGACTAGCAAAGAACGGAAATTTGTTTCCCATAGATACTTGATGGCCTCTGAAATGAGGTTTTTAGAAGAGTTCGCAGGAAGGAAACGGCGCGAAATAACATTAACAAAACAAAAAGAAAAGCTACTTAGGGACGGAATAACACATCCTCTTGAAGAAATTAAATCCCCTAAATTTCAACCTTATCGGAACCAGAAATATATTCCTGACCAAACAGCGCCAGAACTCCAAGCTTCCACTATAGTAAATATTTCCGACATCACACTGACCAACGATGAACGTCAGGTGTTGTCAGAAGGCTTAAGTTTTTGTCCGGCAATCGGTAGATTAGACGAGCTTTAACTTTCCAAAGATCTGGAGAACTTTTCTCTCACGCGAAGGTTAAATAAGACACTACCATGCAAAAACACAGGACGCAAGCAAGGACCCCTGCCAGCATCACAATGGTATTGGACTCCTCCTTCACAACGAGATAAATTCTTAGATATTTACATTAAAGCTGTACAACGCGACATTCTCGCTGCATACAGGAACCGAATTCCGCCCCAACACAACCTTTCACAAAGTGAGGCAATAGCGCTGCGGGGTTTTAGCCAACGCTCGGACGTAATAATCAAACCAGCAGACAAAGGCGGCGCCATTGTTGTAATGAACAAACGTGACTACATCACAGAGGCTGAAAGGCAATTAAGCAACAATTTATTCTATCGGCAAACTGATAATAACCAGACACCATGCTTCGAGAACAAAGTACGACAGATATTGATCACTCTCTTCAAAGACAATAAGATTACTGATAAAAATGCAGCGTCACTCCAGGCTTTAAGTCCACGGCCGGGAAGATTTTATATGTTACCCAAAATAAACAAACCAGGCAACCCAGGGTGACCATAATTTCCGGTATTGGCACAGTAACGGAACCAATATCCAGTTGCATCGATAATCTAAACAAGCACATTCCACCAACATTACCTTCCTACGTCAAGGACACGAATCATTTTCTAGCTGATATTACGGATCTTGTCATACCAAAAGTGAAACTCTCGGAATACTTCTCAAACTGGTCCTAGAAATGAACAACTTCGAATTCAACAACACACACTATGTCCTAAACCAACGGTGCATCGATGGGAACAAACGTAGGACCCAACTGTGCCAATATATTTATGGGCACATTAAAATCTAAATTTTTAAATAGCGCCCCGTTCCGCCCCCTTTTTTATCGAAGGTTCATCGACGCCGTCTTTCTCATTTGGTGCCACGGCGAAAAAAACAAAAACTCTAAGATTTCATCACCGCTTTCAACAACACCCACAAAAACATTTCCTTTTCGCACACGTATTCCGCATCGACCATAAACTTCCTCGAGGCTTCCGAAAGAATATCGGACAATAGGCGTGTCACATCAGTCTAAATATAAGCAACTGACCGACACCAATACCTCCATTTTAAAAGCAGCCACGTTAAGCACTGTAAGCTCGGCATACCATACAGTCAGTCCCTTCGGTTCAAGCGGATGTGTTCTGACGGGGCGGCTTTTGCCTCCAACTCTGCAAAAACTAAGCAAGGACCTCACTCGTCAACAATACCCGCCGTCTGCCATCGATGATGCCATCAAGAAATCTAGCAAGCAGGACGGCCGTTATTTAATAAGCAAACCAAAACCTGATTCCGTAAACAACACTCCAAATCTCATTCTAACGTATTCTGCCACACCCCCTAACATAAACAGTATCCTGAAAAAGCATCACAACATCCTTCTCGAAAGCGACAAGCTGAAAGCGCCTACCCTGAGCCTCCACGTGTTGTCTACAGGCGGGCGCGAAATATCAGACAGTGTAACTAAGGTGAACTAAGGTGAAATATCTAAGGTGAACTAAAGTAACTAAGGTGAAATATCTAAGGTGAACACTCCTAAATCCAGAGGCAGCGGCCCCTGCAACAAACTTAGGTGCAAGCTATGTCCGATGGCCAGTAGAACATCCACAGTAAACAGCACTGCGTCCTCATTCTTTTGCCAAATAAGAATAAATTTTGACTGCGACAGCTAAAATATTTTCAACCTTCTTGAATGCACCGTGTGCCGCTCAGTACATTGGCCAAACCGAGACTCCATTCAGGATAAGAATAAACAACCACAGAGCACACATAAAGACCCTGCCACACCTCCTTCTCTCCAAGCACGTAAATGATCTTTTTTTTTCAATTTTATTTACCAGAAAAAAAAACAATCTGGAGGGACACCTGGGCGAAAAGCTGTCGCAGCAGCTTGACGAAGGCCCAGGGTCCCTTACATGGCAATAGCACATGCATGACACATGTCACCAAGTGTTTTTACATAGCATTCGCATCGAAAGCATTATACATACAGATCAGCATACATCACACGTATACATAAAATGTAACAATGACACTTCGTACAAGAATGCAAGGTAATGAGTTATTATAAAGATAAAAAGTAGTCGCGCAGATGTTTTTTATTCAATGCGGCTGTGTGTTTGTACCGGTTGAGTATAGTTGGAATGTTATGAGTTGGTCATCCCTTCCATATATTCACAGCTGTGGTGCTCCAATCTGATTTGAAAACGCATTATAACCGGGAGGTTCGCGAATCTTACCTTATTCACAAATTCAACACTGTGGCTGGTGGCATCAACGAAAGTACAGGCCGACCGACTATCTTGCTTGCCCTCTCAGGCAACTAAACCAACTAACGACGCTAACGACTAAGTGTCTTTTATATTTTATATTTTATTTGTGTTTCTTTATTATTATTAGTATTATTGTTGCTATTGTTTCTTAGGGCTCAACATGCAAATGCATGTGCACTATGAACTCGTAGAACTCTTATTTTTCCCCTTCTTGCTCTCTCTCGTCCTTTTTCTTTGTGGTGCACATTCATAGCACTCCTGTTGAGATGCAGAAATGAAGGCCGATTTCATTCTATACGCATTGTTAAATGTTTGTGTGTCCTGACTCTTTCTTATTGCGTTTATTTTCGTCTATTACCTTGTGATATTTCCTACCCCATCATGTGTCTTGTTGCCTTTCTCTTATTGTTGTCTGACATGTTTTGCTCAGTTCACACTACACACGCACAAGGTGCAAATACATCTTGTGTAGCCTCGGCGGTCACTCAGGCAGTGTCTCCTGTTGGGGTGCAGAAATGATTGTCGATGTCCACCTATTTTATTTTATTGTAGCGTTAGCTACACTGGCCTAGCCAAGCCCGTTTCGCGCGGCGCATCAAGAGCCGTGCTGCGCATGCGCAAGGATCAGTGATGTCACACAGCTTGCGCACCGGAGCCGGCACCTCTCGCGCACTCCGCCGCCGCGGCGCGCGACTCACCGCCGCCGGTCTGCGCATTCCAGAGGAGTGACGTCGTAGCCGTGGTAGACGCACTGGCGCCGGCGCGCGCTCGCTGTGCAGTCGCCGTCTGACACTGCGCTGGAGCCGCTGCGCTTCTGACTGGCGTTTGCCAGTGTGGTATAGCCATGGAGAAGGAGAGCGCAAATGCTGCTCAACAGCGCAGAAGAGCGGAGAAGCTTGACTCATCGGATCCCGAAGTAGTTGCCTGGCAATTAGAGGTTGAGCGTAGGAGGAATGAACAGAAGAAGGCTAAACGTGCTGCGGAGACACTGGAGCAAAGGGACGAACGTCTAGCAACCAGGACAACCAGAAAAGCTAAGAATAATCAGCTGAACCTTTGCTAACGCTACGTATATCCTGGCATAGCCGAGCTAAGCCACTGCAACATTTTTTTTATTCCTATTGCTAGTTTCTTGTTTGCTGTGATTTCATTTATTTTCATGTATTATCTTAGGATATTTAATTCCCCATCATGTTTCTTGTTGTCCTTATCACATTCTTATCTGATATGTCTTACCCAGTTCACGCTACACGCGCACAAAGGGCAGATATGTCTTGTGTCCCCTTAGCGCCCGCTTGGGCGGAGCATCACGCACTTTTGCTAGGGAACGTGGTTCCGCAGGGTACGACTCGTTAAAGTAAACGACTCTCCTGTCTGTGTGATGTTTCTCTTCTTTTTCTCTTCTTTGTTCTTTTTTCTTCTGTCTTTGTGTGTGTGTGTGTGTGCACATGTTTTTCATGGACCAAACCATTCAGGGTTGTTCGCGTATGCTCTACGTTTCTTTTTCTATCCTCTATTTTTCGCGAAACTCAGCGCCGTGACGATCCTTTGCACTGTACCGGTGCCGACCGCGCACAGGGCAACCTGTTTCCCCCTTCCCCCCCTCCCGCTTCTTTGCACTGCGCACATAACACCTTTGGCTTCAGCGGTTTTGTGCCGCGCTGCGGGGGTTGCAGCGGCATGACTAAGGTGACGGCAGCACGAGTGTCTCCAAACGAGGGCTTGCAATCTGCCGCTGGCGACCTCGGCCCACCCGTTCGGTACTGTGGAGGCGCCATGTGGACGCAGACGTCATCTTGCACTGGCCTTTGCCTCTCGGACACACCTCTGTACCCCAACCCCCCTTTCTTGTGAGCTATCCCCTTTCCACCCCCATTATGCATGTTCGTGAAGTGTACTTAAAAACTATGCGCCCATGAAAAACTTTCACCTTCACCTTTGAAAAAGGCTGGTCTCCAGCCGAAACGTCAGAATAAATCCTAAATAATATGTTTGTCATTGTGACTTTCTGATCGCATATATATATATATATATATATATATATATATATATATATATATATATATATATATATATATATATATATAGCGATTCTGACGTGTAGGAAGAAGGTGCTTCTCGCTGTCCTACTAATGGGCTAATTTTCAAGTTTCTCGCTGTGCAGGATTCCTTGTTTCCCACGTAAGAAACTCCAATGTATAACCCAAATTTGTCATGTGGCCTGTGGAGGGGCACGTTTTAGTGAATAGCCTCCCTGCTTCTGAGAGGCACCGCGCAAGAATCACCTCTAGAAAACAAAGCCCGAGCATATGTTTGCACTTCAAGCTCCTGCTATGGGAGCCTTGTGACATATACACCTAATGAAGACTTCCGGAAATTGGTTCAGACTATTCTCCTTATCAATTTGCATGGATATTGAATGCCTTTCAAAAGGATATGTTGTTGAGCTAGTTGGTTCATTGCTTGAAGTAGTAGTTATGGCGCTAAAACAACGGGACACAGATGCCAGTGTGTGTTTCGTCTTTTCTGTGTCCCGTTGTTTCAGCGCCATGACTACTACTTCAAGCATTGAATGCCTGGCTAACGTGGTAGCAATTCTTTCTCCATGATTGCTGCTTCACTCATCCGAATACTACCACTTGACTCTTCGTGACATTCACATTCTTAGCAAATTTATACTTGCTAGTTACCACAGAGCTACAACGCCGTACCATCTGTGCCATCAATAATTAGTTGTCCATCTATGTCGGATATTCTTCTTCACAGCGCAGATAAGCATTAGTTCAAGCAAATCAGCAATCTGGCTCTTGTAAATATCGTAGGTAAGAAAATCCTTTATTGAGGCACTATGCAAGCAGCGTAAGTCTTGTCGGCCTCTTTGGGGTGTTTCAAACTAATTAGACCGAACATCAGAACCTTATAATTTGGTGCACCTCATAACCCACTGCTTTCTCGCTAAGAATCGGTATTTCAACAAGCTTTCCAAGAAATTGTGCCTGTGAGTTGTCTTTGAGTATATATACTGCTTTTAGTGATGTTTTGGACAGATGCTGCAATGCAGCTTTGACACCTGGCACGCCGTCTCTCACTGGTTGAGTGGAACTCACCAAACATCAGACGAACGCGACTGTACCAGCTAAACCCTTCCCTGCATCTCCGCCCTCCATCAGGACTTCCTCGACATGAGGCCTCGCTTCTTTGTCGGCTTTGGCTGAGAGTTGTATTCACAAAGGCATACTCCGCAATAATTGGGGCGATCGACAGTGCAACATGCGAGATGTGCGACACCGAAGAAACCCTGGACCATCTGCTGTGCCACTGTCCGCGATTCGTCGAGGAAAGGAAATCCCTTGCTGAGACGCTACGCCACCTTGACGATCGGCCACTTTCCTTACAGATGCTACTTGAACACCGCCCTCATCGCTCGTCGCCCCACAAGGCACTAAGAGTACTTTTGCGCTTTTTGAAGATGACTGGTTTGCGCGAACGCCTTTGACAGTTGGACTTGTCCTACAACGTCTTTTTCATTATTCCCCTTCTTTCTCTCTCTCTTCCATCTTTCTATTCGCGCTTCCCATTCCCCCAGTGTAGGGTAGCCAACCGGACGCCTTTCTGGTTAACCTCCCTGCCTTTCTGTTTTCCCCTTCCTTCCTTCCTTCCTTCCTTCCTTCCGTCATTCCATTATTAAACTTCGGAGGAGTCATATATGTCTTCGTTAAATCCAATACGGCTGCGCCTCAGGTGTTCTGTCATTTGTTAGAACAAGAATGAATGCCACTGAAAGGAAGTGTTTCTAGCCAAGCTTCCTGTTAAGTTCGCTATGACAGATAATTCGCTAGAACATTGTTCGGTAAAACGGCGTTACACTTCCATTTCACGCATTTCGCTAAAAGACACTAGGTCATTCTTGGCTCTTGCGTAAGTGGGCGATACTCATCATTATCACGCTATCGCTCTTTTCAGAACCAGCGCTGCCGAAAGGCCAAACACATGAAACGCTTTTCACTTGTTAAGGGAGTGGAACACTTTCATTATAAAAGGTTGTCGGCGACCACTTTCTTTGCACTCACCAGTAGTGACGCCTTATTTCTGCCGGCCATGAGAACAAGCCTTGGCAGATCTGTCTTTTCACGTGGAAGGTCGTCAACGTGCAGACCTTGCTTGGGCTCGAAGATTGCATGTGCGTTGGTACCTCCGATGCCTTGGGAGCTGATGCCGACCAGACCGCCATAGAACTGTGTTGGCCTTGCAACCACCTCTACCCGGCCATCATGCAACGAGGGGATATCCGGCCTGGGCTCCTTGAAATGCAGGTTGGCCGCTATGGTGCCAGTTTCCATCGCCAGGATCACTTTTGCCACTGATGCGATACCTAATGATGGGAGGTTCGGTGAGACATAGAAACGCCGCATGTGGCATGTATTACTCAGTTGTGAAACACATTGAACATGTTACTAATTTGCGTGTTATATATATATATATATATATATATATATATATAACAGAATTGACGACGCGCCTCTTAGAGAACGACGGTTTATTAAATCAACGTTGCGGTCGGAGCCCGACCTTTTTCAAGACATGTTAACCTCAGGCCAGTATGGCCTTATATACACACTTTGCCTTGTAGTAAGGAGAGAAGGACAAGGGTGGGAAAGCGAATGAGTGGGTTGAAAATATACGGAAATAATAAAGATAAAAAATAAAAATAATAATAAAAGGATTGCTGGAATCTCCACTGCAAAAAAAGATGAGCAAGTCACGCAAAAGCAACTCGCACACACACACACACACACACACACACACACCACAGAGAGAGAGAGAGAGCGAAAGAAAAGAAGAAAAAAAAAGAGAAAACAAGAAAAAGATAGAAGGGCGAAAATGGGGGAAACAGCGAAAAGGACGAGTGCCGCCCGCCGCTACAGTGCTGTCCGAGTCCGTAGACATCTTTAAGAGCAATCCATCAATTAGGCATTGTAAACCGTGGCGCCGGCTTATATCTGGCGAAACTAACGACACTGTCCGTAATATATATATATATATATATATATAACACGCTCTCAAGAAGGCGGAGAACATTGACCGTACAGGGTCGTCCACTCTTAGGGTGAACACGATGCAACGAGGCTCCCTTTTTGGAACGCCAGTGCTTGCGACGTGGGCACGCATCGAAGCTAATAATGTGCAGGCGTACAGAGTGATCCAAGCCCCTCTACGCCTGCACTAGATTAGCGTCGACGCGCAGTCCCATCGCGAGCGCTGGCGTTCTAAAGAAGGCAGCCACGCTGCGCCGTGTTCACCCTAAGAGTGGACGACCCTGTACATAGTTACTTGAAAGTAACTAACAATCAGCGTGATTCTCACGAGACAATGCGAATCTTGTCGTGACGCATTCAGCGTCTGTTCCTAATGTGACAAGCATCTAAAAAAGAACACCGTGATATCCTCCCTCAGAGCGATCGCCTTAAGGATATTGTTTCGGAACCGCCAAGTGTCGTTTACCGCCGATCCCGCAACCTGCATGATGCCCTAACATCCTCCAAAATAACCGGTCGACCTACTTACGCTAGCTGTCGCCACTGCATTAAACCGCGTTGCAAGGTCTGGCCACAAATGACAAGTTCGTAATGCGCAACTAGCACCGGTTCACACTTTTCCTTAAGGATCAACGGAGACTTCAACTGTGACAGAGCCAATGTAGTCTACGTGCTTGAGTGCTCCGCTTGTCGAAAACAATACATCGGTCAAACCGAGACGTCATCCATGTTACGCCTTAACAACCACCGAGCCCATGCGACTAGCCTTCCTCAACTTCCATTATCGAAGCATGTCCTGATTCCGGGTCATTATTTTTCAGAATATCACGGCCACAATGCTACAATCTGGTTTTAAAACTCGTCATGACCGAGAAATTCGCGAGTATTACCTGATCAACAAGTTCAACAGCATTCACTCTGGCATAAACGAAAGCATCGGGCGTGTTGCTTTTCTTTCTGTGTAGAAATGTTAATCAAACTGCTGTGTTAATTCACCCCCACCCCCCACTTTCTCACCCATCTTTTGCATACTTTTATATACCGTATTGACGCCTCTGTTCGCTTGTCTGTATGGTGACCGCAGTGACTGAGTGAATTTTGTTTGCTGGTATTTCAGTATCTCCTTTGGCGCGTAAGATGTGCTCATCTTATTTTCTGTGTCATTCATTTGCGCCTTAATCCCTCGTGTTTCTTTTTCACGGCTTAATCATTCCACTGCCGCCTAAACATTTGCTGTGCGCGGGCTACGTGTTCTTGCTTTGATTCACAACACTGATTTTTTGGATCAATCTTGACGTATCGAAGTACGTTGTCAGAGTTGTTTGGTATATGACTACCTCCGTTTTTGTGACTGATTGAGCGATTTTAGAGTTCCTTAAAAGCGACACATGCTTTGTATTTTCTTCACGGCCGAAAGTAAAAGTGTTGCTTTTTTGTGCGTGTACCCGCTTCATCGCTTGCTTATATATATATATATATATATATATATATATATATATATATATATATATATATATATATATATATATATATATATATATATATATATATATGTGTGTGTGTGTGTGTGTGTGTGTGTGTGTGTGTATCGCGGTACACCATGAATAAAAACTAAAAACAGGAAGACGTTCAACAAGAACAGCAGAACAGCTTGTTGACACAAGAGCAAATGTTGTTGTTGTTTCCTTCAAGTCTGGCACATACTCACCCTGGGGGATTGGCCAAGATGTAGAAGTTGAAATAGTTAAGCTGAGGTACTATGGAATACCGATCAGAATCGAATAATCAAGATGAAATGAACAGTGAAGTGTGCGAATTTATGAAAAGAACCGGCCTGAATCAATTATGAATTTTGAAACAGTAGAGGACACATCCCTGTGGCAATGTCCTAATGAGGAGGCCCCCAGAGACAGAACATTAGACACGGTGAACTGCAACCCAACCCTATGAAAAGAATCTTCTAATGTGCGTTTTCTTAATGAGTATCAGACGATGATGATGATGATGATGTTCCTGAAGAATTACGGCACTTACCCACCAGGGGGGATTGGCCAAGAGGTGAATACGTTTTGATTTTAAATTATTGGAAGACACTGACACGTCTTCTTCGTTTTCGAAAGAAAGAGCCCAAAGACCCACTACATATCGATGTGCAATAATGTCCCCACGTCGTCGTCGTCCGCATAGCACACACGTCAATACTTACATACATATTATTACGTGGTCGTTACGGTTTGAAAGCAGTGGAACTCAAGCCGATGTCAGGCGAATTCTTTATTGGGCGAACCTGTGCCCAGCAAAGCAAAGCCAGTCACACCACCGGACAGCAACAGCGGCGTGAACAGTCGTCGGTCGACGGAAAGACTGACATGCGGTGAAATGCGTCGGCTTTTATACACACGTCATAACGCGTCCTCGCATAATCTCTCGAATTCTACAAGACACTCAACTGTGCGTGTCCGGCATGTAAAGTTGCAAGAACGGTCGACCCCAAGCGACATGCAAGATCGAAGCGCCCTGAGCTGCGCATAACAAAACGTGATAACGGCACTCCCCGCAAACAACCGCAGGTGTGAAATATATATATATATATATATATATATATATATATATATATATATATATATATATAAACATATATAAAAACATATATAGAAACATGGAGAATAACGAAAAAACTAGAGATGAAACTAAGGAGCACGCAACGTGCAATGGAAAGAAAAATTATAGGGGTAACGCTAAGAGATAAAAAACGAGCGGAATGGATCAGAGAACAGACAGGAGTAGCCGATATTATCTTATCAATTAAAAGAAAGAAGTGGACCTGGGCAGGACATGTCATGAGGAGGAAGGATAATAGGTGGACATTAAGAGCGACGGAATGGATACCACGAGCGGGAAAACGCAACAGAGGCAGGCAAAAGGTTAGATGGAGCGATGAAATTAAAACGTTTGCGGGCATAAAGTGGAACCAACTTGCTCAGGATAGGGTGGATTGGAAATCGTTGGGAGAGGCTTTCGTCCTGCAGTGGACCTAAACAGGCTGATGATGATATATATATATATATATATATATATATATATATATATATATATATATATATATATATCACGTGTGTGTGTTTAGGATGAAGTGGTCATGCGTAGAAGGCGTAGAAGTTGAACGGAATAGGAAGCGCAGCAGTAGCTCTACTTATACTGACCCTCAGCACACGAAACTCTGCCTGTAGCAGCGGAGACACTTCATTGCAGCGATATTCGCCACTAGGTGAATACCGTGCAAACGCTAGCGCAGATCTGGTGATAACTAATTTTGTAGAGAAAGAAGGAAAGGAAAGCGTATGAGATGATGCGTCAGTCGAATAAAGAAACACGCTTGTGTGTGTGTGTGTGTGTGTGTGTGTGTGTGTGTGTTGTTTAAGTGTCCGAGCAGACGTCATGAAGATATGACGCACAGTAACCTTTCACTACCAGTACGACCTATAACACCACGACAGGATGTTAGCTGCCACGCGCGTGTTCTCCGATAAGCGGGAATTCTACTCGAGCCTATTGCTGCGGTGTTATTTCATATCAAAGGGCACAGGCGTCAACAGTGTTCACGTGCCGTCTGTGTTATGGAATTGTCTGTGTGATGTTAACGAATGAGCCAAAAGGCGCTTGAGCAAGGCTGATGAGTCGCAGGGTCTCTCTACTGCCTCGGCCGAGACACAATCCATCAATTTGCAGCACATTCACTAAAGTTGTCTCCCTTACCCACACATAAATCCAGCCAGGAAAGCCCACGAAAAGTTTTCGAAGGGTCATAAGTAATAAGGTGTGTAACATTGGAGGAGGAGGAGGAGGAAGGGGAAGACAGAAAGGCAGGGAGGTTAACCAGAAGGGCGTCCGGTTGGCTACCCTACACTGGGGGAGTGGGAAGGGGGAATAGAAAGATGGGAGAGAGAGAAGGAAGGGGGACAAGGCTCTAACTGAGGATCGAGAAGTAACGAAAGCGAAGGGGTCAAGGGCTCGTTCTTTATTTGTTGGAAACAACTTAATGAGCAAACAGACAGTGAGGCCTAGGAAAACACAAGGGAAATTACTTGTGGTATTGTAATTGTGGAAAAAGTAGAAAGGAATTAAAGTGGATGAAAAGAAAAATTACTGAGAATGTAATTTGAGGCGTAATATTATATGTGAGATTAGGTGATAGCAAGACAGCGTAGTGGGTGAGGGAGGTAACATGGGTCATGGCGACAGTTGCACCGGCAGCCAGAAATCGGCCTCCCCTAGTCACGCAATGCAAAAGAAAGATGATGGTCTGTTAGATCGACGAAATTATTCTCGTAAGATACCATGGCAAACGGGACGTTGCTTTATTGATAAACAAGACTGCAAGCTGAAGAATGAGAAGGCCGAGAATAAAAGAACTGCAAAAAATTTGCAGACTAGTCCTCCACTGCGTGGATATCAAATGGCCTACAATGGTGATGCAAGGATGAAATGTACCAGCGTTAATCATCTATGCGCTGCGAAAATGGCCAATGGTTTCTAACTTCCACAGCAACGTGAGAAGCAGGTAGCGATCGCTTTTGTATATGCGGGGTGTTTCAGGGAAACTGAAAAAAACTTTAAGATACGCTACTCGAAGAAAACAGAAAAAATTCTTCAGGAAGGAAAGTGTGATCTGCAGTATACGTCAACGTGTCAAGAGCGCCTAATTAGCATATTAATACAAATTAATGTCTAACATTTTAATTAACGAGACTTTATATTCATTACTAATAGCGAGCTTATAGCCAGGGAGCAGACAGTGTCGTATCAGCATTCCAAATCGAAAAGCTGTCAGTGTCTGAAGACGGGCAGTGTGAGGAAACATGGGCTTTTCTTCGCATACAAACAAAACTCAGAGCGTGGAGTGCGCCGGAAGTCGTGTGCTAATGCAGCCTCCATTGGGGACCTGTTGCAAATATAGCGGCGTCCAGTATCGTACAATGTACTATTGTTCAATATCCGCGCAGTTCTCAAGCCTCGACGCTGAGCATAGGCGTCAGTTAGCTTTTTTTTTACTGGCTGGGTTTCAGGAAAGGGGCTGCTTATCTTCCGAAACTGCCTGGCCCTAAGTCTCGTTTTGAAAACACGTACACATTGAATTGGCCGCCGTTGTCACTAGTACACACTGTTTCTGGCGCTCTTTGCGATGAATTTTCCTTTCACGTGCGAAATACACCAGAATTTCGCGGGCCGCAGTACCCCAAAGAACAGCCTTCTCCTTATTTTTTAAAATTCATTGGCACGTCGTCTCTGTGGCTAAAAACTCGTGCCTGACAAGAACTGGTCAACGCTTCTAATAAACAACTGATAGGGCAAATATTTTACACGGATGTTTTTAGTTAATTAGCATTGCTCTTCGCATGTCCCGCAAGCCTGTAGGCGTCCGTTAGCAGCTTGCTGCGTAAGAGAGTGACGTCCTTTCACGACAAACCTATCTCTTCCAGAATCTTAGATGTGTTAACTGAAAGAGCCGGTAGTCTTCAATACTGCCTCCTCACCAGAAGCGCTCTCTGCGTGTCCCATATTGCTCTTCACGGATCCAACTTTGAGCGGCTTCTCGCGTCCCGGTGGGCACAGTGCACTGCTAATGGCCGTCAACTCTTGAGGGCTAGCAGCCTTCGTTCCCGTACCGTGGGCCTCCACGTACTCCACTTTCCGAGGGTCCACATTAGCCTCTGCGTAGGTCGCACGCAGAAGTAGCTCGTGGGCAGAAGCCGATGGGTATGGGATACCTGTGAGGCATAAAGCAGCTCATTTTGGGTGACAGTAATCACATTGGTAAAAGTACAAATAGTGAAGATCAACATGTTTCAACAGTAAATGATTTTAATTGCCCTGTACAAGAGTATTCGCCCTAGTCAACTGCGAGAAGCGCAGCGCGTGGGCAAAGAGAATCGCCCCACCACCTTACTTGTACGCAAAGATCAGTCCAGCGCGGGAAAGGGGAGAGGAGGATCTCTTTCCTTAGAATGGGCCTTCCATAAATAAGACGGACATTGCGAATACAAGCAGAGTCGCATTCGAGCAATGATGCACGTGTGAGCTATGGCAGGACTACAACGGCGGCGGGCCCAACGCGCCCACGATAATTCGGTGAGCATTTAAACAGACCTTTTCTCATAACAGATAGTAGGATCTATCAGTTACTAACGCAGCTACATGTTCTCACAATATTCCGACCAAACAAAACCGATGCGACGCTGGATATAACGACCGACGGTCTCCGATAGTAGCAACTCATAACAAACGAAGAAAATTAGATAGATAGATAGATAGATAGATAGATAGATAGATAGATAGATAGATAGATAGATAGATAGATAGATAGATAGATAGATAGAATGACAAAATAACATCACTAGTGCAATAAGGATTATACATTACTCCTTGATTCCTCCTTGCCGTAAGACTCAAGACGTACACTACTAACCTTCACACAAATCTTTTAGCTGGTCGATGTAAATTTGATGACGCATTAACACTTTGAACCCACTTCCTATAAGAATGAGCGCGATACTATGCCTTCACCACCACAATACATAGTTTGCATGTGTCTGATGGGGTGTATGCTTGCGTGTTTGCGTGTTTATAGATATGTGTGTATGTGTCTGTGTGCCTGTTACCTCCCTGATGCCTGTCTATTTCCATTTCGTCTCCACACATCCATTCCGGCATAAGAAATTGTAGATCTCATTACTCATTGCACATCATGCAACCGCGATTTGCTACAACCAGCAATTTGTTTTTGTCTTTTTTTCATATTCACGTACGTCGTAAAAGAATATTTCTGTATACGGGACCACATGGAAGGTTTTCAATAATTTCTTTTACCCTAACTTCGCTCGCCAATGCGCAGAACTCGGCACGTGTAAGCATGTCTGCTTAGCGACAACCGACAAGTTCAAACGATTCGCTAAAACACGATTATCCACGCGCGTCCATCTACCTGTCAAAGCAGTTTTAAGAACCATGACATCCTGGATGTCAGCAATTGGTATTCGCCCTTGTCAACTGCGAGAAGCGGAGCACGTGGGCAAAGAAAATCGCCTCACCCTTGTACGCAAAGATCAGTCCAGCGCGGGAAAGGGGAGAGGAGAATCTCTTTCCTTAGAATGGGCCTTCTATAAATAAGACGGACATCTAGGAGACCGCGGACATTTTGAGACCAAATACCGTACGCAATAGTAATTCGGATAGAAATTGTCGCCCATGAAAGGCCTTGAAAGAGTCTACGTTTAACGATGCGGAGGCGCTGAAACCGGGGCCGCCACGGATCACAGGTTCAACGCCCCCCCCCCCCCCTTCTCTCTTTTTTTTGCGGGTTTATCATTATACTGCTCGAAATCACGTCGGCAGGGGGCCTGGCGACTGTTAGGTACCTAAAAGGCTTTCAGTCGTTCAACTGCCGTTTACGACTCACTCCTACACCAGAACAGGAATTGGCCTCCCTGGTGAAGTACTTGGCCACCACCTCCCACACGATGTCTACAATTAAACCCTCGCCCTCAGTGTCCAGCAGCTGCAGAACATCTGTCCATGGCGGCGGTCAGCTCTATGAAGCAGCAGAGGGCAGTGATAATCAACGGACCCGGACAGGCCGCCACTGGAAACTAAACATTGGAACGTTCAATGCGAGATCACTCTCCAGCGAAGCTAGATTAGCGGAATTACTCGAGGAACTAGAAGGAGTTAGTTGGGACGTCATTGGCCTTAGCGAAGTTAGGAGAGCAGGTGGAGCTTACATAGTCTTAAACAATGGACACGTCCTCTGCTATAGACGATTACCCGAAAAGAGAGAATATGGCGTTGGGTTCCTAATTCACAAAGATATAGCGGGAAACCTAGATGAATTCTACAGCATTAACGAAAGGGTAGCATGCATCGCAGTAAAACTAAATAAGCGGTATAAACTTAAGATAATCCAGAGATATGCGCCAACAACTAGCTACGAACAAGTAGAGCAGTTCTACGAGGATATCGAATTATCAATAACGAAAGTACGGACACAATACACAGTAGTCATGGGGGATTTCAACGCCAAAGTTCGGACAAAACAAAGTGGAGAGCAAGCGAGTGGCAACTACGGCGTCGGCTGTAGGAATGACCGTGGGGATATGCTCGTACAATTTGCCGAAAGAAACCGGCTCCGAATAATGAACACGTTTTTCAAGAAACACAAGAATAGGAAGTGGACGTGGAAAAGCCCAAACGGGGAAACAAAGAATGAAATCGACTTCATAATGTGCGAACAACCAGGGGTAATTCAAGACACAGAAGTAGTGGGGAAGATAAAATGCAGCGATCACAGATTAGTAAGGACAAAGATTGTACTTAACCTGAAGAAAACAAGAACTAAATTATTTACTAGAAAAAAATGTAGTCTAGAGGTAATCAGAGCGAAGAATTTAAAGTCGCCCTAAGCAACAAGTTCGAGGCCTTAGGCGAAAATGGTGACGATGTAGAAGAAATAAACAAAACTTGAACGGAAACGATCCTTGAAACAGCGATAGAACTCGGGTGTAAAACAGCAAAGCAAACAACAAGTAAGTTGTCCCAATCTACCAAGGACTTAATAAAAAAAACGCCAACAAATGAAAGTAACTTCGCCAAAAGATAAGATTGAATTCGCAGAACTATCAAAGTTGATCAGTAAAGTCAGGCAAAGAGATGCAAGAAACTTTAACACGAGAGAAATAGAGAAAGCAGTAGAAAAAGGCACCAGCATTAAATCGGTCAAAAAGAAACTGCACTTAGGACAAAACAAAATGCATGCGCTAAAAGATAAACAAGGTAACGTTATCAATAATTTCAACGAAATAGTAAAGGTAGCAGAATTTCTACTCTGAACTGTACAGTTCTCAGACAGACCACACAACCTTAAAAGAAATAGAATCAGAGGAAGACACTGAAATTCCATGTATAACTGCTGACGAAGTCAAAAAAGCTGCCAAAGGCACGTCCCGCGGTAACGCAACCCGTGAAGACGGTATAACAGCCGACTTCATCAAAGACGGAGGAGATATTTTACTTGAAAAACTTGCATCACTCTTCACGAAATGTGTCAAGAGATGTGTACCGCGCAGTTGGAAAAATGCTCATATAATCCTTATCCACAGGAAAGGTGACATCAAGGAGTAGAAGGATTACAGACCAATTAGCCTACTCCCTGTAATATACAAGCTATTTAGAAAAGCACTTCTACGAGGATAAGAGAAACCCTCGACTTTAACCAACCGAGAGAACAAGCTGGTTTTAGGAAAGGTTAGTCGACAATGGAGCACAGCTACGCTAAACAACCTAGTAATTGAGAAGTACGCCGAATATAACAAACCTCTTTATATGGCGTTTATCGACTACGAGAAAGCATTTCACTCCATGGAAATACAAGCAGTTCTAGAACCTCTACGACGACAAGGGGTACCTGGTATATACATGAAAACCATAAACAACATATACAAAGATTGCACAGCCACACTACTCCTACATGAGAGAAGCAGAGAAATCCCGATAGGGAGAGGTGAGAGACGGGGAGATACGATATCCCCGATGCGATTCATTGCATGTTTAGAGGAAATCTTTAAACGTCTAGACTGGGAAGACAAGGGAATTCGAATAGAGGGAGAACAACTCAGCAATTTAAGATTTGCAGACGACATTGTACTCTTTAGCAATGATGGAGACGAACTACAAAACATGATTGATGACCTAAACAGGGAAAGTATTAAAATTGGGTTAAAAATGAATAGGCAAAAGACCAAAGTTATGCTCAGTAGCCTAGCTAAGGAACAGGAACTTAAAATCGACAATGAACCCTTACAATGTGTAAGCGAATACGTATACCTGGGACGGTTAATAACAGGAACTCCTAACCATGAAAAAGAATTTCTCCGTAGAATAAGGATGGGCTTGAGCGCATTCGGAAGGATTTACAAAATCATGACTGAAAACTTACCGCTCTCACTAAAGCGAAAAGTATTCAATCACTGCATTCCCCCAGTACTAACGTACGGTGCAGAAACGTGGAGGATAACGAAAAAACTAGAGATGAAACTAAGGAGCGCGCAACGTGCAATGGAAAGAAAAATGATAGGTGTAACGCTAAGAGATAACAAACGAGCAGAATGGATCAGAGAACAGACCGGAGTAGCCGATATTATTATATCAATTAAAAGAAAGAAGTGGACCTGAGCAGGACATATCATGAGGAGGAAAGATAACAGATGGACTGTAAGAGCGACGGAATGGATACCAAGAGAGGGAAAACGCAACAGAGGCAGGCAAAAGGTTAGATGGAGCGATGAAATTAAAGAGTTTGCGGGCATCAAGTGAAACTCGCTCCGGATAGGGTGGAGTGGAAATCGTTGGGAGAGGCCTTCGTCCTGCAGTGGACCTAAACAGGCTGATGATGATGATGATGATGACAAGAATAAGGCATAGTGCCAATTAAGCAATGACGAGGACACACGCACACACACACATATTATATATATATATATATATATATATATATATATATATATATATATATATATATATATTGTGAAGCGACGTCCAGTACAGCGGTAGAACCGTTTTATTAGCACAATGGCGTGCAGCGGCCAAACTCAGCGATGATGATGATTGGCGTGATGGGTATATACAGATGAAGACGATGAACTGCATACTTAGCGCTCACACTATTTTCCCCCCTTCGCGAAAGCGGTCACCAACGCGGCAAATCAACACAGGAATTCAACACAGCAAGTTAGCAAGGGAACGAACGGCGGATGTACGGCTTCAGGCGAGAGACGTGAACGATTTCGACGCTGCGGCGACGGCGGTCAGTAGGCGAGTTCATAGGAGCGATTCGATAGTTTACGGGAGACGTCCTTTGAAGCACGGTGTAGGGGCCTAGGTATCTGTGAAGGAATTTTTCGCATAGTCCTAAAGCTCGAACAGGTGTCCACAGGAGGACTTCGTCTCCAGGGCGGAACGAAGTAACGCGGCGCGTGGCATCATAACGAGTTTTTCTTCTGTGCTGCATAGTCGCGGTGTTGGCACGTGCAATTGCACGACATCGGGTGATGCGGGCAGCGAATTCTTCGGGAAGGGACGCGGAGGGAACAGAGGGAGGAGATAGAAACGTAGTGTCCAAGATATAAGAAGGGGTACGGCCGTACACGAGGAAGAAGGGGCTGTAATTCGTTGTGCGTTGGACGGCGGTATTATAGGCGAAGGTTACGAAAGGAAGGATAGTGTCCCAGTTTTTGTGATCGGGCTGTACATACATGGATATCATGTCTGACAGGGTTCGATGAAAGCGCTCGGTAAGGCCATTTGTTTGCGGATGATAAGCTGACGTGGTCTTGTGGACAGTGTTGGAGGCACGCAGCACTTCAGCCAAAACATGTGAAACGAACATCTTGCCACGGTCACTGAGGAGAACCCGAGGGGCGCCGTGGCGTAATATGATAGCGCGCAGGACGAACTCCGCAATTTCTGAGGCAGCGCCAGAAGCAAGAGCTGCCGTTTCAGCGTAGCGTGTTAGGTGGTCGACGGCGGTGACAATCCAGCGGTGACCGGCAGGCGTTAGCGGTAGGGGCCCGTACAAGTCTATGCCCACGACTTCGAAAGGAGCGGCAGGACATGGCATAGGTTGCATAGGGCCAGCGGGAAGAGACGTAGAACGTTTGCGGTGTTGGCATGACGGACAGGAACTGACGTACTTGGCGACACTCGATGAGAGACCAGGCCAATAGCAGCGAGTCTTGATGCGCTCGTAAGTCTTGTGAAACCCTAAATGGCCAGCCGACGCGTCGTCGTGGAAAGCCTGTAAGACCTGTAATCGGAGGGAACAAGGCACGACCGGGACCCATAGGTTGCCGGTAGAATGATAAATTTGCCGGTATAAGGCCCCGTCTTGCAGTCTGAAGCGTGATAGCTGTCGTCTCAAGCGGCCGTTTGGAGGATTTGACAAGCCATTAAGGCGGTCGATGATGGTGCGGCAGTACGTATCAGCCTGTTGAAGTGAGGCGAGATCATCGGAGGAAAGAACGTCTGTCGAGGCTAGAAGATGTATCGGAGCTATGGGCATGTGCGTAACCGAGTGGTTTGATAGCGCCGTGCAAACCGGAGACGAGGCGTGGGCATCGGGCGGCAGCGGACAGCGCGACAAGGCGTCGGCATCCTGATGTTGGCTGCCGGACCGGTAGGCGACAGTGTAGTCGTATTCCTGTAAACGGAGCACCCAGCGGCCGAGACGTCCGGAGAAGTTCTTCAGAGAGGACAGCCAACAGAGAGCGTGATGGTCAGTCACGATAGTGAAATGGCGGCCGTATAAATAGGGGCGAAACTTTTGTATTGACCATACGATGGCGAGGCATTCTTGTTCTGTAATAGTATAATTTCGTTCTGCTGGAGAAAGTGTACGGCTCGCATAGGCTACGACATGCTCTTCAGACAAATGATTGCGTTGTAGTAGCACAGCGCCGATTCCATGTCCACTGGCGTCGGTGTGCAATACTGTAGGCGCTGTTGGGTCGAAGTGACGAAGGAGTGGTCGCGAGGTGAGACACCGCTTTAGGGTCTCGAAGGCGGCGTCACATTCATCTGTCCATACGAAAGATGTACCTGTGCTGAGAAGTTTATGAAGAGGGGCTGCGATAGTGGCGAAGTTGCGAACAAAGCGGCGGAAGTATGACGCTAATCCCAGAAAGCTGCGAAGGTCTTTAAGTGTGGTCGGCTGAGGGAAGTGCAACACAGCAGCAATCTTGTCGGGATCCGGCTCAATGCCGTCCTTACTGACAACGTGACCCAGTACTTTGATGCTGCGGCCTGCAAATCGACACTTTTTAGTGTTTAGCTGGAGGCCGGCATTGGCGAGACACGTGAGAACTTCGTCTAAGCGTTCCAGGTGTTGGGAGAAATTGGTCGAAAAGATGACGATGTCGTCCAGGTAACACAGGCAGGTCCTCCATTTTAAGCCACGCAGCACCGTATCCATCATTCGTTCGAATGTGGCTGGGGCATTGCACAGTCCAAACGGCATGACATTGAACTCGAATAGGCCATCAGGAGTGGCAAAGGCAGTCTTCTCTTTATCGGACTCATGCATCGGAATCTGCCAGTAGCCTGAGCGTAAGTCGAGGCTGGAAAAGTATTCGGCACCTTGCAAAGTGTCCAGGGCGTCATCAATACGAGGCATAGGATAGACATCCTTGCATGTAATTTTGTTCAGTTCCCTGTAGTCGACACAGAACCGGACCGAGCCGTCCTTCTTCTTCACCAGCACGACAGGGGACGACCAAGGGCTGGATGAAGGCCTTATAACGTTCCGTGCAAGCATGTCGTTGACCTGTTCATCTATAACTGTACGTTCGGACGACGATACGCGGTATGGACGTCGGCGAATTATGCGCGAGCCGTCTGTTTCGATGCGATGGGCGGCTACTGATGTCTGACCCAATCCATCCGAATAAACGTCAAAACACGTCTGATGCTTCATTAGTAGAGACAGCAAGGCTTCACTTTGGGTTGGGTTAAGGTCTGTGCTTAAAGTGGCTTTGAGAGCATTGGAAGAACCTGCCTCGGGTGTTTGCCGAGAGACTGATGGGGCGGGTGAAGCGGTAACGACACATTCCAGGGTGCAATCAGTGATGCTGGCAACGGTAGATCCTTTCGGCAAAAGCAGGGGCTCTGGAGTTATGTTGTAGGCGGTAAGCTTGGCATAACCACGTGAGAACCGCACGAGACAAGTGTCGACGACAATTCCTCGAAGAATGCACCGCTGATAAGGGATAACCATTGCGTCCCCGTCTATTGAGCTTCGTGCCGTAACCGTAAGAACGTGGCCTTCGCCCGGAGGCAGGACGAAATCTGCAGCTGTTACAAGGGGAAGAGGCGAGAAGTTGTCGACATTTGAGAGCTCGGTGTCTGTAATGTGGATAAGAGGCTGGCCGCATGAGATGACTGCAGAAGCCGAGGAGAGAAAGTCCCAGCCTAATATGAGGTTATGAGCGCATGAAGAAAGCACAGCGAGCTGTATATGGTGGCGAACTCCGTCAATGGTAACACGAGCGGTGCATTGCCCAGTAGGATAAATCGGATTGTCATTAGCACCACATAAGACGGGACCAGAGTACGGGGTTTGCACTTTTCGGAGACGAAAGCAGAGTTCGCGGTGAATGACCGAAATTGAGGCTCCAGTATCGACAAGGGCATGAACAGAAATACCTTCCACACTTACAGTCAATAAATTTGCAGGGCGAGGAGGAGGAATTGTGACGTTTCGATGACGAGCAGTTTCCCCTCCAAACTGCAGCGCTTAGTTTTCCGAGCGATTGTCGAGGGTGTTAGGAGTAGCACGCAATGGCGATGTCGTACGGCGGAACGGCGACGGAGAACGACGGCGGGGCGAGCGGGAAGGTCGAGGCATGGGCTCAGATAGCGGAGGTGAGGGAGAACGACGTGGTGATGGCGTATACGGTGCAGGAGCATATGCGTCTGCTCTAGGAATGAAGTCTCGCTCGTAGTAGGAATACCCCCGTCTTTCATCTTGCTGGCGTCGGCGGCAGAAACGGGAGATGTGGCCACGAATGCCGCAGTAGTAGCAGACTGGGCGCGGTGGACGCCACGTAGAATAGTGCGCTTGAGCCGGCGCCTTTGCTGCAACAGAGGCTACGTGGTCGTAGGCACCGACGCAAAGCTTGTGGTCTGGAGGTACCGAGGCAATGGGCGCCGGCGGCCGCGAGGCAACGTCGGCATACGAAGGGACGCAGGCGGCCACAGGTGACTGGAGACATGCAGCATTTCTCATGGACGCCAGCTCTTCTTTAATAACGTCGCGCAGGTTTGGAGCAGGACGAGCAGGCACCACGGGAATGTTACCGGCAGCATAGCCGTGCAGCTCCTCTCTGACAATGTTGCGAATAAGCGCTCGCAATTCGTCATTTACAGTAATGCCAACGTCACCGGGGGCGCGTGGAAGGCGAATTGAAGAGAGCGCGTCGAGGCGCTGGCAGGTGGTGATAATGTCGCGAACTGTGTTTGGACTTTGCAGGAGGAATGCGTTGAAGGCAACGAAGTTGATGCCTTTCAGTATATGGCGGATGCGATCGGCCTCCGGCATATCACTTTGAGCTCGGCGACATAGGGCCAGAACATCTTCAATGTAAGATGTGTATGATTCGTCAGCTCCCTGGACACGGGTAGCGAGTTTCTGTTTCGCTACCTCGGAGCGTCCGGCCGATGTGCCGAATACCTGACGCAGTTGCTCAGTGAATGCGGACCAGTCAGGGAAGTCCCCTTCGTGATTGTAAAACCACGTCTTAGCGACCTCTCTAAGGTAGAAAGGAACGTTGCGTAGTTTATGGGGCTCGTCCCAACGGTTGTAATCGCTGACCCTGTCATAATTGTCGAGCCACTCTTCTACGTCTTCGCCACGAAGGCCAGAAAATACCTGAGGGTCGCGTTGCGGGGCGTAGACA
Organism: Hyalomma asiaticum; assembly: GCA_013339685.2. NCBI lineage: Eukaryota > Metazoa > Arthropoda > Arachnida > Ixodida > Ixodidae > Hyalomma > Hyalomma asiaticum. Next base: position 88,456,852 of record CM023490.1, on the reverse strand, counting down.
GTCCTAGTAGGCCCAGCTGGCTGAGATGGGGCGGCGTCGTTTTGTGCCATCGTTGGTGCTGACGAGCACAATCGTCGACCAGAGCGGAGCTCCAGGGGTGACCGGTAGAGCAGGACGACTTGGAAACGAACGCACGCTCCACCACTTGTGAGGCGACGTCCAGTACAGTGGTAGAACCGTTTTATTAGCACAATGGCGTGCAGCGGCCAAACTCAGCGATGATGATGATTGGCGTGATGGGTATATACAGATGGAGACGATGAACTGCATACTTAGCGCTCACAATATATATACTGTATATGCAAAAATAGCTTGGGTTGCGGCTAGTTTATAACAGAATTGACGATGCGCCTCTTAGAGAACGACGGTTTATTAAGTCAACGGTACGGTCGGAGCCCGACCTTTTTCAAAAAGGTCGGGCTCCGACCGAAACGTTGGCTTCATAAACCGTCGTTCTCTAAGAGGGGCATCGTCAATTCTAATATATATATATATATATATATATATATATATATATATATATATATATATATATATATATATACTGAAGAAAGGTTCCCTGGGCTTGGTTGCTTGGTTGCTTGGTTGGAAAATAAAATACACAAGTGAAAGTTCCATCTTGCATTTGTGTTCTGCTTTTGTTTATATATGTATTCAGCTCTCACACATGGCCTACAGTGTCAAGCAGATATGGCCATATAAGGCGCCATATATGGATATATTAAAAATGTGCAGATATGGCCATATAAGGGCCCATATACGGATATATTAAAAATTGGGCACATATGGCCATATAAGGCGTCATATATGGATATATAAAAAATTGGACAGATATGGCCGTATAAGGCGCCACATATGGATATATTAAACATTGGGCAGATATGGCCATATACGGGCCCGTATACGGATATATTCAAAATTGTGCAGATATGGCCATATAAGGGCCGTATATGCCATATATGGCCATATCTGCCCAAATTTTAATATAACCGTATATGGATTTTTTCATATCAGTCCATATATGGCGTTTTCGTAAGGGGTGCGCTTTAGTAAACCGCGGCTCAGTATAATCCCAAGCTGCGGATTCGTCCCTGCAGCCATAGCCACATTGCTATAGCGCGAGCAACGCAAAGAAGCAAAGAAATGAAATGCACGAGAGGTTATAGTAACGTGCGCTTTAGTAAACCGCGACTCAACATTAATACGACGTGTTCCAGAAGGTTAGTCGTGCAGCCATGCCACAACAAGGAAGTATGAAAAAAAAAAGGAGATCGAAACAAAGAAAGGAAAGATAGAGAGGAGAAATAAAGGTCTGTCTGTTGCCATGGCTGTCTCGGTGCCGCTAACAAAGCTACGCTGTTCGACCACCTTCACGTAGTGGAAGAGGCAGTGGTTGCTTCACTGCCTTCAACAAACAAAAGGAAAACCGAGGAGCTCGACAAGTACAAGTAACATTGTGCTAATGAAGTAAGGTAAAGCTTGTAATAAATGGACACCAGTATCATATCGCGTGGTATCTCAGAATATCCCTCACATTTCGTATTGCACAACACCGCAGCGCACCACGACAGAAAGCACACTTACCTTCGGGTTTGTACCCATCTGTGTTGGCGTTGGCGTTGATCACCTTGGCGTATATGCGGCGTGCATCAGAAATACGCTGGAGAAACATGCATCCGATAGCTTCGCTTCGAACATAGCCGTCCTCTGCATATTTAAAAGCGATGTGCTCAGCGTTCTTTGTAGCGGGAACAACGACATATACAGCAACAGGCCATATTCTCACACCGTGTATTCGCCAGGAGAGAGTCAGTTTCCTAGAATAAAAACTTCCCATGGTTTCTGAGTTAAATGTTGCAGGAACATATGTAAATTGAAGATAGGAGAACATAGTCGCGTAGCCGGTACATTTGGGCCTAATATATTATGTTAAACAATGTGGTGAAGGCGCTATTGCCTTATGTGCAATGAAAATCGACGGCTCAGGAAAGCGTCCCTGTTTCCCGTGTTGCCGCCTGGTGGTTTAATAAGATAGCTCCTGACGTGTTTTTATTTCTGTACGACTTCTGGCGCGGACAGATAACTGGTTTTAACCAGCGGCAGTCTTCATTGTTTACTACCTCAAATTCTACCCTAAGGGTCTTCGAAAGCTCCACTCGAAAATTCCTGCTAACGTCACTTACACTCAAGTGAAGAGAACCTTCTCATTCGCTCACAACCAAGGAGACACCTATTCACGGCCTAATAATTTAATTTTTTCTGTAACCCGTTTCTGCGGATCTGTTTGGCTACCTTTGTGCTTACTGGGCTAATATAAGAGCAGTCAAGTATAATATTTTGATTACGCTTTATTTAACTGCCAAGCCTTTTCGTGAACTTGAGCCACCCTGAGCATATCTATCTATCTATCTATCTATCTATCTATCTATCTATCTATCTATCTATCTATCTATCTATCTATCTATCTATCTATCTATCTATCTAGCCGTTGACGCCTCGGCGCTGCGGTTAGATGCAGAAGGAAATCTGTTTTGTAAATATAATATTTTGGCAACAACTGCGTCTACTGACTGGCACACGTGGCTCGTTGTAACCATGACGACAACTCTGTTAGAAAAAGCAGTAGCAAGCCGTTTTGTAAGGGCCACCATGATGCAGAACTTCCGGTATTTTTATATGAGAGGCTTGGAAGCAACGACTGCCGTTCGTGGAAGAGGCAAACGCGAAAGAGAACACACTATTGGGGCTGTCTGCTCCCGTTTTAAACGATAAGGACTAAGAATTTAACTATTTGTGCATCCTTTGTTATCGTTACTGCTTTTACTTTATCTTAACATTCACGCACCACAGCGCCAAGGAAGTCAGTCTAAAAAGTGTCGCAGGGCCCCTTGACGGAACCATGGCAAGGATAAGTGGTGAACGTGTCCTCAACCTTTCACCACTACGTGCACAATTTCACCCGCACCATCGGAGTCTGAGCCGTGCTTCCCATAAAGGCTGCCGGAAATGGCACCCTTGCTTCACTTCAACGCAACCATTAATATTACTGTAGCCACCCAATCTGTGATTAAAATGAATTTCAGTTCCCAATTACAACTCACTATTATTTAGCTAGAACTTACAACTAAAAGCCCTTCAAGCACACTACATCTCCTGGCAGCCACGCGGTTCAATGCAAGCTGCAATCACTAAGTGCTACATCAATGAGACATTTTATTACACTTATAGAATACGACGCCTCATTCAGGCTTTAGATTGTTTTTTTTTTTTACATTCCCATGAAATAGTGTGGTTACAAGAGAAATTAAGGTGTACAATTTGCGCCTAGACTAAAATACATGACTACGTTCCGTGCTGAGAATCCTTGTGCACAGTGTATAGTGCACTATGTAATATGCATTGCGGACGTGGGCTCCTTTCGTCGTTAAGTACTATAAGGAAAGTTAGAGCATTGTGTTAAGAGAGTGAAGAGATGGGCTGGTTGATTCATGATCAAATTCGACAAAAAGCCAGCAATGCAGGACACAGACAAGAACATGGACACACCGGACACGGTGTCCGGACCAGGACACGGACACAGCGGCGTTGCTGTGTTTCCGTGTGTTCTTTCTTGTCCGTGTCCTGCATTGCTGGCTTTTCGTCGAATTTGAGCATTGTGTTAAACAGAGGAAAGGTGGCGCCCCGCACAGGCCTAAGCCTAAAAATAGCCTCCATTCGAGGTGAGCTGTAGAATACGAGAAATTGCGATTGACAGGTGGATTACCTGAAGCATCGAAGGTCTTGCACTTGCCGTCTTCCGAGAGCACGCCCAGTCTCTTAAAGTTCAGCGCTAGGTGCGGATCTAGGTTGAGGTTCGCTCCTCCCACGATGGCCGCCTCGCAGCGTCCTGAGCGAAGGGCGAGCACGGCTTCGCACAGGGCCACCATAGATGACGTGCACGCCGTGTCGATGGTCATGCTCGGGCCTGTGTGACCGAACGTTCGGCACAATTGAGGCTGCGGTACAAGTATGACGTGTTCTGCAAGGTACACTAGTACCTCGCTGTGATAAACTGAGCTTTTGGGCGGTGAACCCGAGCTAAAAAACTTCTTGAGAATGCATTATTTTTCTTAAAGGAGTACTGACACGAATTTTTGACATTCTCGTATTGTTGCTGTAAATGAAAGCACTGGCGTGGAAAACCCCAAAAACAGTGTCATGGTGGCCCGCAACACAATGAATATATTTTTAATACAGGTTTCCATAAAAGCACACTTTCGGTTTCGATTTCGAGGGGGCGGTTTCCTAGTGACGTATCTACATAGTCGGACGATGTCTGAGCCACGTAGGGACAGAAATTCTTCATAGCGTCGCTGCAACTCTGTCGTCTTTGGTCAATTACACCTGAGGCACGCAAACAACGGCAATTTCACGGTCGTCCAGTGACTCTGACCGCGATTTCGGCGATTTTTAAGAGCCCGTGTTCATACGTCATCGTAGTGTCCATTGCAATGGGGCTGGCTTGCTGTGCTGGGCGACGCGAACTTTAAAACCAAATTAAAATATTTTGAACGTGTTTCCTGGCTTCCGTGTGCGGAGGGCGTTAACAATACATGGCTAGGAAACGAAAAATGTATACTTTGCGCAGCCGCAAAATCGTGTCAGTACTCCTTTAAGTTGATTCGCTGTAACACATATGCGAGAAAGATAGTTGTTGCTAATTTCTCTTCTGCCGTGTCGTTCAAAGGCTCAATGGACCTTTCCTAAAATCGGAGCGCCGCGCTTTCCCCTGGTGGGCGCGCGCAAGGCGCTATGGGAAAAAAGAGCGCAGGCGGGGAGCGAGCCCCTCGCGCCGCCGTCTCCGTCGTATACGCTGCCCGGTTTGTCGGTTTGCTGACTGGCGTGTTGTGTTGCTGGATCTGATAACAACACCAAAAAGCATACGCACATCTTCCATTACTTTCCCAAAAGCGAGAATCCGAAGAAGGGGTGGGTACGGTCCGATTGTGAGTCCACGGTCCGATTCTGAGTCCATTGCGACGTCCGTCGATGTCATCCGGCAGTCGTATCGGGGGTGCTTTGCTGGAACCGCGTAGAAAATATTAATTATGATTTGTTTCAGACACGCAATAAACCTCAATTGAGTAATGTTATGCTTACAGTAGGCCAATCTTTAAAGCAGCCGCCGCTTCCAGAGCACTCGAGAGATCGTAATCGGCCGCGGTTCGACGGTAAACATCGGCGGGGGCAGTTTCATCGAAGCGGCTCGCTTCGTTTCTACTATTCCGCTTCACATCTAGGCTTCGCGAAAACTAATCGCATGTGTTAATGCACGACATATGAGCAGGGATGTTAATCGTGTTGCCAAAAATGAGCACTTTGTGGCGAGCGCGAACGACTACGGCCACGGCGTCGGCCTGCGGCTAGGCCCCTCGGTGTCGTCACTGTGATGTGTTTGTCGCTCGCGAGGGCAGTATTTTATGGACGATGTTATTCACTGCCCTTACAAAACAAAGCAGGATTGTGCAAAACTTTATTTTGTATACATAATGACGGGTACACGATGACTTACGAGCGTGTAACCGATGTGCTGGATGCGGGCGTTGCGATCGCTCGTCGCCCCTTGTGTGTGGAACCGGCGTGTGTCGCACGCCCGAGCGCACGGCACCGGACGTCGTATTGGACGCAAAATCGTACCGTACGTGTGCTTAGCGCTTAAATCGACAAGGACAAGAAGGGCGGTTTTCGCGTCGGCAGTCCGCTGCACGTAAGACAGGCGGGGCCCACTTCAACCCATGCATGCGGCCGCAAAGGCCTCACCGGGTGTTCGAGGAACAAGCGTTGACGAGATGATACGTGAGTTTACTCAATCCATACGAGTGCGGGTTCTCCCTATAGGCGCCAAAAAACGGCAATGCGTGTTCAGTGGCACACTGCCGAGGACGTTGTCATGCTTGATGTTTACTCCATAACCTACGAGAAACCGCACAATGCAAGAAGGAATAAAAACCGCGTAGTGCTTTCCAAATGGAGCGCGTGAATTGACGAGCCTCGTCTGCTCCAACAAGCGTGCAAGTACGCTACTGCGAGCGCGGCCGGAGCAGACGACGGAGCTCGCGCTCTTTTTTCCCGTGATGCGCAGCGCCGACGCGCGGTGGCTCACGGGATTTTTAGGAAAGGTCCATTCCTGTCGCAACAAATATGGGCTTTACAGTGCACGATTTCTTATTAACACTTCAGCATCTGAAACGAGCCCTTCTAGCGTTAGTCCCTTAGAGTTAAGGCGTAACAAGGTCGAAAATGCGATTCACCACTTACTTTTATTCATCTGAATATGCAGTCAGCACGTGGCAAACAGGATGAATTTTGTATCTTTCGTAATGATATTGGCTTTCATTTTTCTGTAATTATGTTAACCGAAACGTGGCTTTCGGCACACGATGACATGTATCGAGAAGTTTATGACGCAGTTTTTTTGAACAGATCCCTTAGAAGAGGCGGAGGCGTATGTATGTTTATTAAACACGGTATCAACTATGAACAGGTTGATGACCTATCCTAATGTACGTCAGATATCGAGGTAATATGTCTGAAATGCGGAAAGTTTCTTTTTGCTGTGGTATACCGCCCCTCTTACGGTAATTTCGACGAGTTTTTCGAGCAGCTAGACGGGATATTCTCTCATGTTAACATACATCAGTACAAATTAGTTCTACGCGGTCACCTAAACATTGACATGCTTTCAAACACATCAAAACAGGCGGAATTTTCCATCCTTCTTAACTCGTATTTGTTGTCAAATGTGATGCAAGAACCAACTCGCATTTCGGGAACCTGCGCTGCGTTATTGGAACTCTTTATTACAAGTTTACCAGCTCAAAACCTGTTTTCTGGGACAATAAACATTACACTTAGTGATCGCTTGCCGATATATTTAGTTATTGATAAGTGCCTTATTGAATCAAACCTAAATTACAAGTTTCGGTGCCAGAATATAACAATAATTCTCTTTCACAGTCTCGAGATGAAATTTCCAGAACTAATTGGGAAGCAGTGCTTTCGTGCTCATCAGCAAATGCAGCATGTGAAAGTTTCATGAAGATAATTTCCCGTATTTATAAGCGATGTCTCCCCTACAAGGAAATAATAAAGTCGAAACGCTCACGGAAGCCATGGGTTACAAGGAACGTGTTAAAAATGATAAATAAGAAAAATAGCATGTATCAACTATTCTTGAAGAATCGCGATCCAGAAACATTGGACTCCTTTAGGAAATACAGAAATAATCCAACTAAACTTATGAAACAAACAAAGCGCAGTTATTATTCTTGCATGTTCGAGGGCGTTACAGGGGTCAAGGTGAGGTGAAGCAAGTTAAATTCAATTACCGCATTACATAAAACTAATTTCAGTGTAGAAGAGATAACTGAAGGTGCTCGAATATACAGGGGTAAAGAATTATCCGAGAAATTTAATGAGCACCTTACTTCCGTAACAGATATTGCCTGTGACACTAGTGCACTACATTACATGTCCGTAGAAACAGTACCTTTGTCGGTGTATCTTTCTCCAATGGATGCATACGAGGTTATGGCTATTTTCAAAAAACTAAAGAAAAGTAAATCGGAAGATATTGAAGGCCTAAAGATGGCCCCTGTCTGTTCTGTCATAGATCTATTAATTGTGCCCATAACGTACATTTATAACCTGATTTTAAGCACAGGTATTTTCCAACAACGTATGAAGCACGAGAAAGTTACAGTATTGCGTAAGGGAGGCGACAAAAATGATTTCAAAAACTGTAGACCCATATCTGTCTTGTCATTATTTTCAAAGCCCATAGAAAAGTTATTATTTATAAGATTGTCAAACTTCCTTGCAAACATTCAGTAATTACGCCAGCTCAGTACGGTTTTAGGTCAGGGCTTTTGACAGAGGTAGCATTGCTACGGCAAAAAGAAATTATATTAGGTAATATAGAGGACAGGAAACTCACCCTAGGTATATTTGTAGATTTCATCAAAGCTTTCGACCGAATAAATCACAATACCCTTTTACAAAAGTTACATTATTACGGCATTCGAGGAAATGGAATGGATTTGATTACTGGTTACTTGAGCAACAGGCTACAGTGTGTAAGTATAAACGCAGAACAATCATCCTTGCGAAAAATTGCTCAAGGTGTACCCCAAGGTAGCATATTAGGGCCATTACATTTTATCATTTTTGTTAACGAGTGGCGCTGCCTAACACTCCCAGGATGATACGTACATAAATACACAGTAAAGTGGACGGGGGGACGGCCGCCTTCGTAGCTCAGTTGGTAGAGCATCGGACGCGACATCCGAAGGTCGTGGGTTCGGGTCCCACCGAAGGCAAGGTTTGTCTTTTCGTCCACTTTAATTCCTTTCTACTTTCTCCACAATTACAATACCACAAGTAACTTCCCCTATGCTTTCCTAGGCTTCATTGTCTGTTTGCTCATTAAGTTGTTTCTAACAAATAAAGAACGAGCCCTTGACCCCTTCCCTTTCGTTATTTCATAGCTTGGGCCTCGTTGCGGCAGACTTGGTGCCTTAGGTAGCATGCGAGGGCTTATTGGGCAGCAGCCATCTCAACTAAGTTCACGTTCTACGTGACGCCTCCTGGCAAGAAAGTGCGTTCCACGCACGCCGCCTTGGCCATGAGTGGCGCTGCCTAACACTCCCAGGATAATACGTACATAAATACACAGTAAAGTGGACGGGGGGACGGCCGCCTTCGTAGCTCAGTTGGTAGAGCATCGGACGCGACATCCGAAGGTCGTGGGTTCGGGTCCCACCGAAGGCAAGGTTTTTCTTATCGTCCACTTTAATTCCTTTCTACTTTCTCCACAATTACAATACCACAAGTAACTTCCCCTATGCTTTCCTAGGCTTCATTGTCTGTTTGCTCATTAAGTTGTTTCTAACAAATAAAGAACGAGCCCTTGACCCCTTCCCTTTCGTTAAAATCCAGTATGTTATATATGCGGATGACACTTCCTTGTTTTTTACAGGAGTGGATGTAAATGACCTTTTCCTGCAGGAAACGCGACACTAGATGACTTGTATGCATGGTCGACTGCAAACTCCCTACAGATCAACTGCTCAAAAGGAACAGTGTACAAAGCTACTTTAAAATTACACCTGCGTGATTCTGTGATTGATTTCTCTTCGACAGCCAAAGCACTGGGAATTGTTTTTCATGAGCATATATTATGGAATTCACATAGTGAAATGTTAGGAAACAAATTAAGTAAGATACTAGGCACGCTTAGGAGATGTCAGTCATTTTTACCGGCTGCTCAGATGCTAAAAATCTACAATGCACTTTTCTGTTCGAAGCTTCGCTATGCTCTTCTGGTGTGGGGTACTGGCACCTTGGAGTCAAAGTATAAATTACTCGTGCTTCAAAAAAATGCATTGCGTTCTATTGGAAATGCTGGATATAATGCACATACTTTGCCTCTATTCAATAAATTTAGAGTGTTAAGACTTGAGAATATGTATGAATATTGTTTATCATCGTCTTTAAAAGCTGAAATTAAGAAAGGAAATAACCATCTTAGCTCCATATAATACTTAGAGCGCTGCACCTCATCTCGACCTACTAGAAAGAGCGATTATTGGAGGGTCCCTCGATGCAGAACAAACTATGGTCTCAAAATACTGAAACATTTACTTCCAAACACACTTAACAAGTTCAATTTTTCATTAAAACAACGGCAGCTTCTTTCGCGACATGATATGCTCAGTGTTTTTACTAACATGATGCAACAAAAGAAATTTTCGTATTCGCTTCTTTGTACTTTCTTTTTGTATTTCCTCTAGAAGTGAAATCCTATCTGCATTTTCTTTTTGTATGAAATGTTATTTTTTTATTGTGCCAATTTAACTACACATCTGTTTCTGTTTACTAGTTTTAGATGACTTCACGAATGCTGTCACTTTTGCCGCCATGTATTGCTGGGATGTGGGGCTAGTCAAGCTGCGTTTATATCGCAGCTTTTTTTCCACATTCCGAACCACATTGTATCTTCATTTCATGTAACATTATAAACATATGTAAAAAATGTAAAAATGTGGTGAAATAAACTTCAACCTAAATATCGCACAATGCTAACCTTGCACGTCCAGTGAGAACGAGACTCTGTTGGAGAACATGGCTGTGCAGCATCCAAGCGCGAAGTAGCCGTCCATCTTCTTCGCGTCCTTTTGGTACGCCACGCTGGAATCCGAGGTCGTATTACCAATGAAGACGCCTATGTTCCGCTTGCGCAAGGTGTCCGGATCGTAGCCGGCGTCGACGATGGCCTCGTATGAGGTCTCCAGGAGCATTCGCAGTTGGGGGTCCATTACGTGAGCCTGCTTCGGGTGCGTGTTGAAGAACTGCGCGTCAAAGCGGGACAGATCCCTGATCTTGCCTTGCCGTGCGGGCAAACCCAGGTACCCTGCGAACCCATTAGGGGTTATCGCTGACTCACTCAGCGTGAACAATGCGCTTTGTTCTATGGTGAGTATTGCGCTATATCAATTGAAAAATTTTTGTCCCGCTCACTATTAACATTAATTTTAAGGAATGCAGCAGGAACGTTCTACTAGCCTGTTGCCACATTTCTAGCATTCATGCACAATGATCTACAGGACACGGCTGCCCAATTTATTCATGACGGCCTCGGCTATGACGTCATTCCGTTTTAAAAGTCATATGCAGGAAAGAGGTTCGCTACCTTGCACGTCAACTAATGCTCGATTGTTGGCCTCGCCCACATTTCCTCACAGATGGCTTCGAGCGTAACCTCCCGCTACACTTCCCAACCGACCTCTCACTCCATGACTCAACTGTCCCCTTACAAAAATGCCTGTTGACATTGAATAGACCACCTATTAACTTTCTATTGACTGTGCTCACAGTCTACATACATTGACATTGTATCACTTGTTCGTAGAAAATCTAAAGACCTACTCGTTACTTCTGTATAAAGAATTTTTTAGCTAGAACGTCTAACGACTTCTGTCTCCTGTATAAAGAATTTTTATCTACACTGTCTAAAGGCTTCCTTCTTACTTCTGTATAAACAATTTTTTAGGCACCAGATATAAATACTTCCTACTTAATTCTGTACAAAGAACGTTTTAAATACATCGTCAAATGGCTTCGTTCTTACTTCTATATAAACACTATTTTAAATGCACCATCAAATTGCTTCATTCTTGCTTTTGTATAAATAAATTAATCACATCAAACCGCTTCCTGAGGACTTTCGCATACAGAACTTTCTTTATCTAAAAGTGAGAGGTCGTAGAACGTTTAGCCTGTACACTGAGCGATTCTTTGATATTTCCCGCGGGACACGTTGATGATTTCAGCTGCATGTTGCCTGAACACAAAGTATATGTCGCCTACGAGTGAACCTGAGCTAACACGTTCGCAACGCGAAGTGCAAGCTGCTTTTCCACCTAAAATAACATGGGAGATTATAATCGAACTTGCATTTGTCAAGATAACTAGTATATTTGAGAGAGCCCGCAAGCACTGTTCTAGCACTTCTGCAAGCACTTTTCTTTTATCTTTTGACCACGCATGAACTATTTCCATGTATGTTTTTGTAGGTTCTGTTAGTGCGATGCGCTTGATATTTTCTTTTGCTCACACATTTCTATTTGTTTTCGATCGACGAGGCTCACGTCGTAAGTTTTCTTGCATAATTCCTCATATAATTCTCTTCCTTCATATACCTTCAGCCTAGCAGTACGTACTCGTGTACCTCGGAATGCTGACCTGTAAGTGCAAAGCCTATCTGACTGTCACCAATCCTGTACTGTGAGGTACGGGACGCGATGGCCGGAAAAAATCACAGCATATCCACCGGGTGAATGATGATGAGTGGGCGAAGCTCCAGAGGGAATCATCGGTAAACCGTGAATCTTTCGCGTAAATCGCCCAGTCGATCATCATGTAAAGGCGTGAGAAACACTGTATTCGTACGCTGGGATCTCGCGTTTAAGGGGGATATGCTGTGCTAGAGCCAGGCCTGCGCGGAACTGCAGTACAGTGACAGCGTAAGCAGGAGGAGCTACTTTCTTAGAGGCCACTTTAAACGCTTGAGGATACTAGTGCAAGTAGAAGTGGTAGGTATCTCCTGCGCCATAACTTATCATTTTGCCAAGTAGGGAAGTACCCACTACGCCATAATTACCAGTGCCTCCGTAATGGGTTCAAAGCTACAAAGCACGCAGCTCTGTGTTCTTTCAGATGATGCCTCGACCTCGTTATACAATCCATTTTCGAGTCGTGTAGCGGTGTATTACTATTTTTCAACGTAACATTACGTTTGTTAATGCGATTCCGCGGGAGACATTATACCTGTTTAGGTCTTTTAGCGATAACTTGTCAACCGCAGGCGTAGCTCAGTGGTAGAACGCTCGACTGCCACGCCGAGAGCCTGGGTTCGAATCCAGGCAGAGGACACAACTTTCGGAATTTTTTTTTATAAAAGTAGACGTGGCTACGTACATCACCAACGAACACCATGGGATGTACAGACCCACGCCCTAAGGAGCTTCGCCACTAATAATTCCAAGAACCAACGTCTTGGTTCCCCGAAGGAGATCCCATGAAAGCTTGGACAATGAGGTTTTTTGGTCCCCTTCGGTACACTACCAAAACGCCAGCAGTGGTTCAAAGACCGACTCAGAGTCAAGAGTGATCAAACAAAACAAATATATTCTCATCAACCAGGCAGTTACACAAAACATACACAAACACGGCTCTTCCAAATTCAAACAGAGATGGGTTGCAACGTTACGCTAAACCAACAAACACGAATAAGCTCATGCACTGATACAACAAATAAAATTAAAAAATCCTATTCACAAAGTCACTCGAGGCGACATCTCGACTCGAAGCTTGCAGGCAGGGCTCGTCGGCTGGCTCGCTGAGTCACAAATCACGTCGATTGTTGCTACTGTTAGTTCTACTCTTCTACCCCTCGCTGCCCTTCGTCGACTGTTTATATAGCCCTGGAAAGCCACTCTAGAAGTTTCGGTGCGCCCCACGTGATACAAGCACGCACAAAGTTGGGAACCTTCTCGCCCTTTCTCGGTCTTTCGCCATTTGGACGGCGCCTCTTTCTCCCTCTCACTACGCAAGGCGCGTCGGTAGGTACTCTCCGCCTTCTCTCTCTCTAAGTATGTCTATAGTGTGCGCGCTCGCCACGATAAGACACTTTCTACAACATTCCCCCGTTCTGGAGATTCGGCGTGACTTTGGGTGCTTCTTTCGTGCGCGCCGCTTTTGTTGTGCTGTTTTGGGTTTTCCCTTCAGCTGGACGCCGCATTTCTCATCGAAATAGGCACTATTTTGTGACACTGGCCACTTTAAGAATGTTATAAAACAATATTCATTAACACACAAAATAATGCACACACAAAAATACACCACACAAAGTTCCACAAGTACCTCTGACAATCAATAGCACATAAGTCCACATGAGAGTTCAAACACATGAGTCCACACATGGCACGTCGCGACACTTTCACAACGAATCACGTGCACACGTCACATAAATGTTCAAAATACATCGCTTGAAAACTTCACAATTCATCGCATACACACGCGAAATACAATAACCGAAACACCCTCATATCGATCGCTTCACATATCGCTCAAAACATGAATGTTATAAGTTTACAAATGTAACATACACACAATGATACATGAAAACGTTTCACTCAACATGAACACTTGCAAATAATCACAACACATGCAGCTTCATCCTGCTAATCGACACCTAGATTCTGGATCTCGAGACTGGCCTTCGCTTACGCCGCTGTTTGTTCCTTTTCGTTTTTTTGCGTGTGAACCTTAGTGTTAGCTATTGTGCTGACCGCACCTTATCCACTTGTTCGCAATGCTGTGCTGGCCCTCAGCCCTGTCATATGCCCTATAATATCAGTAACACTCCCTTAGAAAAAGTAGACTCATTTAAGTACCTTGGTGTCACCTTTCCATATGATTTAGACTGGCCTGTTCATGTGTCGCGCATTACAGCCTCAGCAAATGAGACCTTGGGATTCTTAAGACGCCATCTATGTCAGGCACCTGCTCAAGTTAAGCTACTGGAATTGAAAACGCTTGTACGTCCGAAACTTGAGTATGGATCCCCGATATGGTCCCCACATCAAACATATCTCGTCAATGCACTCGAATCAGTCCGAAATCGCGCGGCAATATTCATTCATTCATCGTACTCTTATCACACAAGCGTATCACTACTGAAGTCACGATCCGGCCTAGACTCGCTGTCATCCCGGCGCCGCATCGATTCACTAATCCTTTTCCACAAGCTCTTTTACAGTTCGCTTCATCAGGCACCATACATCTTGGCCCCACCACCACGCCTTTGTCTTCGCACTGGTCATCACTTACAAGTAACCCGTCCACGCAGCGGCGCACTCCTACCTTTTCGGTGTCTTTTTTCTGCAGCTCATCGTCTGAGTGGAACGGCCTGCCCGGTTCTATTGTTGATATCACCTGCCCAATCCTCATTTGCTGAAAAGCTTAAGAACTAACTTATTCCTGTTTTGGCTGAGAGCTATATGCTTAACGGTTATTGTGTTGTATATTGTATAAATCATTGGATAAATACATATATTATCTTTATGTATAATTTTTGTGTATGTATATTTGTGTTATGTGATTTGTGCTATTATTATGTGACTAGAAATGTAACGCACCCTTTATGTATGTGATGGAGTGAAGTGGCCGTGCGGGGCAAAGTGTACTGTGTTTGAAGTGCGCGCCACCGATCCCATCAACATAGAAGACGACGAGGCAGTGCGTCATTGCGCGTGGTGGCGCGAAACTGCCCGACCAATGATGAAGGCCCACGATGAAGATGGGTGACAAAAAGCGCCAAGAGAACGGGCGAGAGGGAGACCAGGGAGAGACCGGGGAGAAGAACCGGAGCAGACGTGGCTGAGGCGTGGTGGCAGGAAGAAGCGGACCAGGGCGCGGGAGTGGCGGCCGAGTTCCTGTGGCAAGGCCGCTGCAGGCTCCCACCTGGGCGTGTACCCGAGCGGTGCAGCACCTGGCGTTGGCCAGGCTTTCCAGCATCTGGCGTTGGCCAGGCTTTCTACCAGCTTCCCATCGCCTGTTGGCCAGGCACTCCACCGGCTTCTCATCGTCTGGCGTTGGCCAGGCACTCCAACGGCTTTCCATCGTCTGGCGTTGGCCAGGCATAACCGCGTCTCCGGTTCGGTGTCCCAGCGTCGGCTGAGGAACGCCGAGAGGTTGCTGACCCGACTCGCCCGACGCTACCCTCCCTCCGAGCGACACCTCGATCCAAGTCCGCTCCAAGTGCGTCTGCTGCCTCCACCTCGCCATCTACTTTCATGTGCCCACCAGAACGGTGACAGCCTCTTCTTCTGAACTATCTCTTACACACCGTTAATTATTCTCTCCATCATTCGTAGTTGTGTTAAGTTTTCCTCTACTTCTTATGCTTCGTCCTGTCTTTATCCTTTCCTCTCTTTAATCCGTTTCTGTAAATACAGCGAGTGTTGTTTGTTTTGTTTTGCACAAACGGTCTCGTCTATCCTTTCTCGATGACTGTCAAGCCATCGAGTTTTGCACACGAACTCAAAACACACGAACCTACACGAGGGCACGCTGATTCGGTAGCCCCGTGACAAATTGGCGTCCGCGACAGGACAGGACGAGACCGTTTGTGCACTTGATTGGTTTTCACGAAAAAAGAAAATGAGCGCATCAGAATCTCGTCAAGTTTTTGAAGAGTTGGCACGTCGCATAGGCTTGGAAGGTGAAGAATTTACGGCACGAGAGGCTGCGCGGCTACAAGAAGAGAAGGAGCAGTTAGAGTTTGAAAGGTAGATGGAGGAGGAAGAAAGAGAACTCGAAGAAATGAAATTAAAGACACTTCAGTTAAAGCTCAAACTCGCAGAGGTGGAAAAGACGCGGATCGTAAAGATGCAGCGTAGTAAAACGCCGTGCGTGAGCACCAATGAGCGGGCGTTTGAGGGTTGCTCTGTGGGCAGCACGTTGTTGAGGGAAGAAATGAAGTCCTTTGGCGAAGGCATGACACCATGCCACAGTCTTTCGACAGAGTCAGAAGCTGTGCTAGAAGATAGCATCCGCGTACGCAGCAGGCAGACTGGAATGGGTTCGAAGGTGCTCGGTGAGGCAGAGGCCAGCTTTGCGAGCTTGGAACAGGGAAGTTCCACAAACGCTGAGGGATACTTTGGAGCCTCTAGGGGGCTAAGCGTTGTAGATGAGGAAAGAGTTCCTCACAAAATATCTAGTGCAGAAGATCTGCTAGTTTGTCTTGGTGAGGACAGCGAATGCCGTTGTCAGGAGTGTAGTAGGGCGATGGCCACGAATACTACAAGTGTTCCGCCAGCAGCGGTAACACATAATGAAAGCTTGGTCCTCGAAGACCATAGAGATAATTTACCTCCGGGGAGGTTGAGATTAACGGCAGATGAAAGTGCAGATGGTGATGTGTCTGACATAGAGCGCGATGTCCAAAATGGAAGCGCTGATGTCTCGTGTGATAGCTTCACTGGCGTGGAACAGGAAAATTCCACCTGTGATGGTTTGTACTTTGGGACCCCTGTGGGGCCAAGTACAGATGATAATGAGGAAAAAGTTCCTCAAGGTTGCTCTGACCAAAGAGCAGGGGCAGTTAGTATGAGGGACAATGAAGAGTACCCTCTAGCGGATTCTAAGGTGATTGTCACCTCCTATTCATGTGGACCGCTGGATGCGGCAGCCTGCGACATGGGCTCGGTCGCTGAGGACCAACTAGATGGCTCACATAAGAATGTGATGCTAACTTCAGATAGTGGTGAAGACGGGGACGTCTCGTGTGGTACAAAGGTGGTTAGCCGAGGTATTGAGAGGAACAGTGGTGAGTTCCATAAGGGTCACAGCGGCTTTGAGAAAAAGTGGGATGGACGTCCCATAGAGAAGGTATTTAGATCATTCGGAAGGATAGGTACAATGTACCAAGAGGTAACAGTACGTCTCGACAATTACAGAGTGTGTCATATGAACTTCGAGATAGAAGTTGACACTACTGAATGTGTGCCAATAACTGTGGACAAGTGCGGAGCGGGCATGGTAGAAGACCATGCGGACGGCCCTCACATACAAGGAGTGACACCGTGTAAGGTCAGTAATAAGGTTTGTCAGCAAGAAATGAAAGAAAGGGCCGGAGCACTGCTACTGCAGCGCAGAGAGGAGCCGAAGGAAGAGCCAGGTGCTAATGATGGTGTCGACTGGAAGGGGTTTCTCATTGGCGATGCCAATTTTAAGGAACGCCTGGTTTGGTTAATTGGTGAGCCAGAAGACGGTGTTAGTTTGCAAGAGCAGGGCTCCATACGAAATATCGCTGAAGTGAACATGTCTTATGTCGCACCAAGCGACGCAAAAGCCTTTTCAGCTAAGCATGGTGCATGTTCCGGTGATTGGCTTAGACATGGCATTGCCATGCTTAAAAGGGTCATGCGAAGGCATCTCGCTTGGTGCACATGGCAGCGTTGGCTCCACTTGAAGTGCAGTCATTGCTTGGTTAAGGCAGTCACATCGGCTACAAGCCCAATTGTTTTCGCTTTATCTTACAGAGAGCCAACTGATGCCGAACGCTTCCAAGCGTTTCGAGAAGTGTTTTCCGATGAGCATGTGAAAATTGCATGTCGTATGGTGTGGGATGCAATTACATAGCTCCGTTTCCAGCTATCCGGTCGCTTTTTCAGTTTTTGACGGTGAATGCGGTATATTTTTTCTCCTGGATTTTGCAAGACAGTTAGTTGTAAATATTTTTGTGGTACAAAAGGTTTCAAGTAGTTTGATTTAGTAAACTTTAGCACTTAAGCATCTTTTCTTAAATACGAGATTTATTCAGCTATGGAAAACCGACAGTGAAATTGTTGACTGCATGGTTATTTGAGTGTTGCCTTGTTTGAGTGTGCGAACGTTTACGGAGGACATTAATCATATATGTGTTGTACTCACTGGTGCGGTGCAGTGTGTTTAGCGGACAATCGGTGACTGCGGCTAGACCTGGAAAGTTTTTTTATATATAAAAAAACTTTTTCCCGAAGGAGGGGCATGTGTGATGGAGTGAAGTGGCCGTGCGGGGCAAAGTGTACTGTGTTTGAAGTGCGCGCCACCGATCCCATCAACATAGAAGACGACGAGGCAGTGCGTCATTGCGCGTGGTGGCGCGAAACTGCCCGACCAATGATGAAGGCCCACGATGAAGATGGGTGACAAAAAGCGCCAAGAGAACGGGCGAGAGGGAGACCA
Organism: Hyalomma asiaticum; assembly: GCA_013339685.2. Taxonomy (NCBI): domain Eukaryota; kingdom Metazoa; phylum Arthropoda; class Arachnida; order Ixodida; family Ixodidae; genus Hyalomma; species Hyalomma asiaticum. The sequence continues at coordinate 88,438,522 of CM023490.1, read as the reverse complement.
GGGAGAGACCGGGGAGAAGAACCGGAGCAGACGTGGCTGAGGCGTGGTGGCAGGAAGAAGCGGACCAGGGCGCGGGAGTGGCGGCCGAGTTCCTGTGGCAAGGCCGCTGCAGGCTCCCACCTGGGCGTGTACCCGAGCGGTGCAGCACCTGGCGTTGGCCAGGCTTTCCAGCATCTGGCGTTGGCCAGGCTTTCTACCAGCTTCCCATCGCCTGTTGGCCAGGCACTCCACCGGCTTCTCATCGTCTGGCGTTGGCCAGGCACTCCAACGGCTTTCCATCGTCTGGCGTTGGCCAGGCATAACCGCGTCTCCGGTTCGGTGTCCCAGCGTCGGCTGAGGAACGCCGAGAGGTTGCTGACCCGACTCGCCCGACGCTACCCTCCCTCCGAGCGACACCTCGATCCAAGTCCGCTCCAAGTGCGTCTGCTGCCTCCACCTGGCCATCTACTTTCATGTGCCCACCAGAACGGTGACAGCCTCTTCTTCTGAACTATCTCTTACACACCGTTAATTATTCTCTCTATCATTCGTAGTTGTGTTAAGTTTTCCTCTACTTCTTATGCTTCGTCCTGTCTTTATCCTTTCCTCTCTTTAATCCGTTTCTGTAAATACAGCGAGTGTTGTTTGTTTTGTTTTGCACAAACGGTCTCGTCTATCCTTTCTCGATGACTGTCAAGCCATCGAGTTTTGCACACGAACTCAAAACACACGAACCTACACGAGGGCACGCTAATTCGGTAGCCCCGTGACAATGTAATAGCTCCCTTGAGGGGGCCTTTAAGGAGATAAAAGTGAAGTGAAAATGACATTTGCAGTCCCTTCCCATATCTCTGTCGATCCCTGGAGTTTCCTTGCCTAGTGCCTTATTCCCATTCTCCGAACTTTCAATAAATGTTGTGCTGTTACTTCGCATCTCAGCGGACTGTATTTCAATGCATGGTGTCACAGGTGCGGTAGCCTCTCGCCGTTCGCGACTCTCCTTTGCTTCAAATGAAGCTCGTGCCGAATTATTCTCGGAGTCCGGCCTTCCAGAACACTGAACAGGCTTCCTTTGTAACTGAGCTCGAGCTGCAGCTGCTGGCGGTTTCCGATGAGGCTCACTCCTCGGCTCTTCATATCGAGGCTTCGGATCGTTAGGGCCTCGTGCACCTTCGATATTTCCCACGATTAGACCATAAAGTGGGTTCTCCATACACAGAGCCGTAACTCTCCCACTGTAGCAGGGGGTTTTCACCTTGATCCTCGCTTCAAGGAGCCTCCTCGCCGTACCGTCAATCAGGCAAACGATACCTTTTGCGCCTGTGAGCTCGTCATTCCGAACGAAATTCCTTCGCACAATTACTGTGCTGCGTGCTTACACGCTTTCCTGCCACTTTTCCAGTAAGTGCTGGCATATTCTTATCCAGCGATCCAAGGTGTGCAGTCGTTATGGCACCAAGGACCGGAACTTTCTTTCCGTCCTTAAGTTCGAAGAAGGCTTGATCCTTCTCATCATCTTCCTTTTTCGGCGGGGCATATACACAAGATACCTGCTGAACCTATTTCACTTCATTCCGACACGTGTCACCTTTGTGACCGGTTTGTCCGCATTTAAAGCACTTCACAGTGAGGCGAGAAAAATTTGTTCGGCAGTCATTAGCGCGACGTCCTAGCCGATTACACAGGAAACACCTCGTACGAGGCTTCGGAGCGTTTCTTCTTTCTTCAGGGGCAGATTGTTTCACATCTTCCAGTACCTCTTTTCTGATCATGCCAAGATTGATGCCTCCTTGTGCTTCCAAAAATTGGTCTCCTAACTCCAGCATGTCACTGAGAGACTTGGCTTTTCTCTCTTTCAGATAAAGAGACAGGCTCGGGTGGCAACTGACGAGAAATTGCTCCTTAATGACATGTTCTCAAAGCGCACCGTACTCCTGTTCAATTTCTTAAGGTTCACTCCACCGATCAAAATAGTGGCCGAGAGTCGCACTATACTGCGTAGCAGTGTCTCTTTCGGCGGGCTTTCCCGTGCTGAACTTCTCTTAGAAGCCTTTTACAGTGACTCTGAATCTTTTCAGCAAAGCGGCTTTGACTCTTGCATAATTGGAGGCATCCGCAGGCGTGAACCTGCCCTACGCACTGAGCGCTTCCCGTTCAAACAAGTACAAAATGCTGTTGCCCATTGCTCCTCCGGCTAATTGTGACTTTTAGCCGTAGTTTCAAAGCTGTGCAAGTAGGCGTCTAAATCATCCTTTCTTTCATCGAACGCCACAAGCAGCTTGCTGGGATTCAGTCGGAACGAGCACTGTTCCCTTTCCGTGCTGTCGACTCGAACAGGCGCGTCAATGCGCTGCTGCACTCAGAGACGTTCGGGCTCCAAACCATGGTGCTTTTGCCTTTCTCTGCCAGCCATTTCAGCTGGAATCTGACGTTCCTTCGCCTCACTTTCCTCTTTCGCTCTTTCAGCTGCTAGCCGCTCCATCTCGACCTCTGCTTTGAGTTGCTGTTCCAGTCTTTCTCTTTCCTATTCACCAAGTCCTATTCCCAGTCCTATTCACCAAGTCCCTCGAGGCGTCTTCTCGACTCGAAGCTTGCAGGCAGGGCTCGTCGGCTGGCTCGCTGAGTCACACACCACGTCGATTGTTGCTACTGTTACTTCTACTCTTCTACCCCTCGCGGCCCGTCGTCGACTGTTTATATAGCCTTGGAAAGCCATTGTAGAAGTTTCGGTGCGCCCCACGTGATACAAGCACGCACAAAGTTGGGAACCTTCTCGCCCTTTCTCGGTCTTTCGCCATTCGGACGGCGCCTCTTTCTCCCTCTCACTACGCGAGGAGTGTCGGTAGGCACTCTCCGCCTTCTCTCCCTCTCTGTCTGTCTATAGTGTGCGTGCTCGCCACGATAAGACACTTTCTACAACATTCTCCCATTTTGGAGACTCGGCGTGAGCTTGGGTGCTTGTTTCGTGCGTGCCGCTTTTGTTTTCTTTTGTGTTTTGCCTTCAGCTGGACGCCGAATTTCTCATCGAAATAGGCACTATTTTGTGACACTGACAGCATATATTGCTTACGATACAGTACTACGTGTCTGCGGTTGGTAGTAAATTTCTACTGGAATGAATTTTCAAATTAAATCACGCCCTCTTTTTCGTTTTCTTTTTTTGTCAAATAATGAACTGTCTTATAGTTGAAACACTCTTGAACAAGTCATACTTCTATCCAAATGTGTTTGTGAGGCTAAAGCAGATCTGCTTATTTTAATCATCTATTTATCTAGCCACCACGTGCTAAGGGGAGGCTGCTTTACATTGCCTATTTTAAAGTTTACTGCCTAATGCACTTGCCTATTGTTCTTATTGCTGTGTACCAATCAACGCCAATAAGTTGTTCATTTTGCTATATCTTCATATGTATTTTGCTTACGCTTGGTTGTACAACTCGTTCACACATATCGACACAAGCTGTCACGGGGCAACATAAGTTGGTAGACCATTCTGAAAATGTGAGCAGTGCGTGCATGAACATGCCTCACTAGATATATTAAAGGGGTCCTGAAGCACCTCTCGGACTTCGTGAAAAAACACGTTCTATCGACAGTGTAGGCTGCAATAAACAGCTCACCCAAATTCTACAGTCGTGCGCGAAGCGTAGAGTTAACAGGGCAAGCACAAAGTTGTCCCTTACCTAGGAGCTCTCGCTTCAAAAAAAGGCCGGTTCTCACTCTTTTTTTAATATGCTATAAGACGAAATAGAGCAGATTGCTGCTATTGGCTAGTAGCCGGCATAAATTAAGAGCGATGTTTGAATCATGTTTGAATCAAATGAACTTGGTTATGCTGTCACTGTGTATAATATCTTTTGCAAGTAAATAAACAAGATGCAGTAAACAACAAATCTATCAACTTCGTTTAAAGTTTTGATGCGAAAGACGCATTTCCGGTAGAAGAAAACTGTCGTCTGCACTACTCGGCGCGCTCGCGCGTCTTTTTGGCACTGCGGAGTTGGTGCTGCGTTTCCCGTGAGTTTCGTCAATAATAAAGAAAAATAACGTTCGCGTGCGTACCACAAGCACGCGCTCATGCACCTAGGTTGTCGAAGTTGCGGTTCCTTTTCGACGCCGCGCCCTTTGTAACGCCGCGGCACTATCGCGAACTTTCACTCGAAGGCAGCACACAAAGCCAGTTTCCCACGATCAGATGCAGCGGAAGCGACGTTCAACGTTTAAGGAAACGTGTTATCTGTCCTAACCAATTAACCTTTGGTTGCCGCCGGGAGATTCAGCTTGCGTGATAAGATGCGCCTGTGCTGTAGACTTTCACCGACGGGATATATCCTCTCGGAGTTGGCGCACAGCCACTGCAGTGGTTTTTCGGCTGCTTCTGTGGGATCCACTCTTCAGTTTCGGCCGCGCTTAAACAGCTATGACGGAGCTGGCTGTCGATTTTTGCGGATGGGCTCAATCTGGCGAATGTGAAACTCTGCACCGCAGTCGGCGTCATCAAGCGAGCGCGCACTGCGCGCACACCTAACCCAGGGAGTAACGAGCAAGGAAACGGTGCCCTGCGCTGCCGTCGGCTGCAAAGTGAGCGACAGGAAAGGCATGAAGTCCTGATATACGCTGGCTCGCGATGACGCCTTGCGGTGTGCATGGCTGCAGCGAGCGTATTGGCCTTCCACCCACGGAGAAGCGAAACAACCTACACTTTTGCGGCAGACACTTCGCCGTATTGCCTCCCTTCACGATCCCGAACTGGCGCAGGGTTAAGGAATCAGTTGGACAAGTTTTCATCTGGAGCCAAACGCCCTGCCTACGTTGTTTCTTCCTGGCATACAGGCAAGTGAAAAGTGCACACTTAACGTTCTTTATTTGTTGCTAACTTTTGTAGCAGTGCGATGGAACACTCGCCAGTTAGCGCCGGGGAAAGTACTGTATATAATATTTTACGTAGTCGGGGATACAAATTTTGTTGCATGGATGGTGCAATCAGCATTCAAATGTGTAGCATGTATGTATTTATGCTTACAACACAACACCGTACGTAACAGTAGCTCAGTAGAAGTTACTCTTCTAGGTATTCGTTTTCAGAGCTTACCAATCGTTCAGTGAGGCAGAAAGCCAAATTCTGCTTCAGTTTCTTTTATATAAGGCGCAATACTATTCGTATAAACGTACCAGTATTTGATTTGTTAATGAGCAATATGAGCCGAGTAAACCTTAGAAAATGTTGCAGCTCTGTGAAAAGGTGAATGCTGGTGCGTGCAAGCACAACAAGCATGAATAGATAGCAAGTACCAAATATGCATTTTTAAAGCAAGTGACAAAAAGCAAACTGGCATTCAATGCTTTATTTTTGTCAAGCGCTTTCACTAAGAAAACAGAAGTAAAACTGTACCACGTTATTGTGGCCAATTACATGTTTTCAATTAAACTGACTGCAATGTACACTACTGCAGGCTTTATGTTTCAGTGAATGAACTCACTTTTTCTTTACGTGTTGCATAATGTTTTTAATGATTCACTATTTTGAAAAGTGTACTATTGCATTAATCAGCCAGCTGGATTACATGGCAGGCCATAGAACCTGTATGATGTAACACACGTAGTGTTGCCATTCAGTTCAGCACAGGGAGCTATAAAATGTCAAACAACATGCTTAGACTAGTTCACAGTCTGTTGTACTGCTTTATATCATGCTAAACATGCTCTGGGTGGTCCAGTACAGGTATGTTGGTCAGTAAGCACAACTGCAGGTGTGTGCATGTGGGTGCTTATATGTGTGCATGTAGCGTACATACAGAGTGTCAAGATTTCGGGGAACAGGGAGCATTTGAAAACCCTGTCTACACATACACGTTCACTTTGTCTAATAATTTGTCATGTAGTAATTAAACAATCAGTCGTTGGAGGCAAATACCTGAGTGTAGCAGATTGGCATCTTAAACACACAAGCACTATTTCACATTTAGGCATTTATGGCCACATGAAGTGACATTCAATTTGCAAGATCAGTGGTCTAATATGATAGTGATACATATTTTCATATCCCAATGATCCAGTGAACGAAGAACATAATCGCTACTTCACCAGAACAACCCCATCTTGCGACACACAGGCTGGAGGTTCACAGGGGGTGAGTAGGTGTACAGAAACTATAATGCCCTTCTACCTAAAACACTTGATTCACAGTCTCAGCATGGCACTGGGTCCAGTAAAGTGCATTCATCTGCAGCTGGCATGGAAGTGTCATGTCAAGTAAGCACCAGATCTCCTCAAGTTTTGTGTGATCCTGTGCTAAAAATGACTTAAAGCTCCATGCAGCTCTCAGTTCAAAGTGTGTAACCTTGGAGATTCAGATCTCTAGATGCAGCTGTCGTCCTGTTGTGTGCATTGTTGGCACTCAGACAGCCATCATAAACAAGACAGTTGCTACAGAAACCTCATATAAGGAGGCAGCGACACCATACAAAAACATCACTTGAGCAAGCTACAACTTTTGGATGAGACAACCTTTCGCACAGCAAAGTTGAAATTTGGTAGTTTTTAAATCGTTCAGGTACAAGCTTTAGCTGTTTTGAGTGACACAAAGACAAGTGCGCTCCAACCACAAGGCCTGTACACCTGTGTAAACACTTCAGTTACCAAAATAAGTGAAAAACAGTGGTGTAAACAGCAAAACACAACCAATAATGTCAGTGTGTTGTTAATCTAATGGCCAATTCTTTGTTCAACAGCAAAAATGGATGCTCTGCAGTTTTTCAAAACATTATGTGGGAAATTTTGCAGCCTCAAAGGCCATCCTCAGTGCCTACGCATGTAAAGAAGGAGGTGTGGAAACTGACACATGTGCACATCTGGACGCATCAAGCCAGTGTGAAGCAGTGGGTGCCCCATCACCAACGTGGAGGTTTCAGCCAGCACGCGGTTCGCCACCAGTGCCAGACGCAGAGGAAGACGCAGACGCTGCAGAGCTTCCATCCGTCATTCCTGAGGTCGACACAAGCAGCCAGCGTTCCTTTGATGAGAGCTTTGAAAGGTGAATCACAGGCCATAGTACAAAATTAACATCACCCAGCAGTGTGAATGATACAAACACGGTGAACAACACTGCAGCGTAATGTTAGGCTCCAGTTTGCCACCTGCAAAGAAATAACATGGCAAAAAGTGAGGAATTTCTATCATTGTCATTTGCATAGCATTATTCAATTCACCACATAAGCCAGTGTTTTCACTTTGGCATGGAAATCGAAAATTGGAATGTGAGGCCGTACAACTATATAATGAAACACGAGGTGCAGAATTTTACTTCTTACCCAGCAGTTTCCTTAAATGTCTTGAGCATTGAGCAGACTGCTTGCTTATCTGATAACTCCATAACCGAGATGTTTGTATCCACCTTTGAGTTTTCGATCAGTTCCAACTATTACAATGTTCACATGTTTTTAAACCATTTTTTTATGCAATTGTTAATGATTGTATACATATCACATTCGAACCAAGTGTGTAAAGTGCCATCCCAAAAATCCTTGATACATGCGTCAGATTATACACTTTCGTAATTTGTCAATTTGTCGTATCAGGCACCTGCGTGAACAACCGAATGCTTAATTCAATAATTCTTTGCTATCATTCATAAAAAACAAGCCATCGAAGTTCTGGAACGCCGTCAGTCCACCAAGTCAGAGCTGTCTTCATTTTTTTTTTTGATAAATCATGCTTAGATAATCTCAGTGTTACGAAAGCATTTAATGACCACTTTGAATCTGCATTGATTTCTGATGACGGATGCACTCACTCATTTTCCACTAATTCTTCATCATCGCATTTTCCTATTATGCTAATCACTACAGCTGGCATATGTAACCTTGATTGATTTGTGGGGTTTAACGTCCCAAAACCAGTTCTGATTATGAGAGACGCCGTAGTGGAGGTCTCCGGAAATTTTGACCACCTGGGGTTCTTTAACGTGCACTGACATCGCACAGCACACGGGCCTCAACATTTCGCCTCCAGGCGCATATGTAACCTTACACTCAAAACTGATACAGTGAAAAGTTTAGAGGTGGACAAAACACAATGCGTTTCTGAGACTGCATGCTGAATGCAGCTCAATATTATAATTTTATTTATTGGAAGGCGCAGAGGTTGGCCTTAGTGCACTCTGGCCTGCTCAGGTAGAAAATCTGCACAGGCAGAAAATGAAAAGTGGAGAAGAGGGGGCAAAGAATGATGATAGGGACAGGAAGATGTGATGTGTGTGTACATTCACCACACACAGTGCCTTCAGTGCCTTTTATAAAGTCTATTATTTAGTCTGCTATTCTTGAACAAACCAAGTACTGCCTTTCCATTAGATGGACACAGCACACTGGAAGCCATCAAGTCTAAACCAATTTTTGCAAGAACTGCAACTTTCAAACACAGTTTTCCCATGGACCATTTCTGACTGTAACTTTCTTCCTAAGGCCTCTTTCCAGTCGTCTAGCTTTCTGAAACCTTTAGCATGACATTCCCATGAGTGAATTATGTGTGTGTACATTTTGGTTTCATTTTGGTTTCATTCGTTCAATATTTGTTCACTACTACTTCTTGTGTTTCATTGTTCTCTCATGCGTTTCGAAGCCCCTGATGCAAGGGCCAAGAATGTTGCTGTGTACTATCATTAAATAAATAAAGAAACCTTTAAATTGATACTGTAACCTAGTTGTTGACATTCTTTGACGGTGCAATTTCTATACTACTTGCGCCTGTCTCTCGAAACACTTTTTACACCCTGATGGAATTGAGGGAAATAAACCGAACTGTACGTGGTCGTGTCGTTACAGTCTCATTCTTCACACCAGCACAGCGCTACACAAAATCAGAAAGCATCATAAAAAAACACTCCAAGGAGAGACTCATTGGCACTTCAACAGTGAGTGTTGAAAGCCAACTGCATGCACAAGCCGTAATTACCTTATGAAGTTTTATAATTACTTTTATGAGTTGAGCACACTATTGAAATGCTTTCTTGTGACTTGTGTAAAGGTAGCTGCACTTACTTTTGCATGGGGTACTGGAAGCCTACATAAGTGGCTGACAGGAGCTCGTTCCTAATCCTGGCAACCATGCAAGCAGGCAGTACCTATTGTACCTTCGAAGCCTTTTCCAAATCCACCTCGTGAACATCCTGCATGCCACAAATCAATATGTTCTGTAAGCAATAAGAAAGCATGTGAAGGCCACATTAACTGTATGCTTTGCAAGAGCATGTATACTTGTGCATTTCTCGCTCGATTTTAGTGCCACTTTGTGTCACCTCCCAGTATACTGCTTTCCAAGACGGCCGGGTTTAAACACACACTTCAAAGTGAGTGTGGCGGATTACGCAGTCACGTTGGAGATATCCCGGCAGGATACGTTCTCCAGCGCATTCTCGATTGCCACGCAGTGCCCACAGGTAAACCTGCATGCGTAATCACGCAGGAAGATATTTCTTGAAGGCAAGAAATTTAGCAAGCTCGCTTTTCTTTTTATGCTGTTATGGTCCCCGCTATCTACTAGCTCTGCGAGGTGGCCGCGCGAATCAGCTAGTACACAGTTAGGAAGCTAGAATGACATGGTTGCTCTGATCAGCTGTGCGCATCACTTTGGAATAACGCTCCGACGGTGCTTGGTTCATTTTAAGTTATCACAGTCACACAACACTGCCGTTCACCGCTGCTGCGCCGTACAATTAAAGTATAGCGATCTCACACAAGTCTTCTTGCAGCTAGCACACGATGAACTTTCGCCGAAATGCATGAAAGCAGGTGGCGATCGAGCCCGCTCTAGATAGAGTCTATGACACAGTATGATTTGGCTCGACCCGCATGGAAGGCATGCCTCTTGGTCGCGATCGGAGGCTTGTTATCATAGTTGCAGGCGTACGTTTACAGCCAATTAGAGAAAAGCTTGAATCACTATTGCACACGGAAGAAGGCAGTTTTAAAAAATGAAAGCTTTATATTTGCAATTCTAACAGCATAACAAACAAATTGAAATACTCCTTTGGGCCGGTCATGGTGCGGAAGAAATCACCCAAACCAATCTGGATCGTCGGACAACGCAGATTTCAGTCAAGATCGGGCTCTATCGCGATAGATGCTGGCTTTCCGAGTGTGATCTAGAGAAGCGGACATGATTGTAACTGAACGTTCGTGGCAATTATTACAAATGCTGCAATTCACGCGAAAAAATTAGTCATACATGGGACCTGTGAACAAATATTGATGCGCGGTAAATGAAATGTGCAGTGCTGTAAGCTTTCACGTACCAATTCATATCATCGCCGCCGCGTTACGAAGGTCCTGGGAGTTCTGGCACGTCCGATGCTCGAGCTTTGCGTTTTCTTGGTGTGTCGCCGTAACGGTCGAAGCCAAGCGCTTCAGTCACACATTCGATCCGAGCTCGCAGCGCAGGATCCATCGCTCACTGTTTTGCCCGGTGCTGACGTACGAGCAAGATCGAAAGTAAGTATATAGCACACGGAGGACGCAAGCGCGCGTGTTTCCGTGCTCGCGCCCGTGTGATGAAGGGAAACAAACAGCGGGTCGGGGCTCAGAAACAATGCAGTAGGCTGTAGAAAGATCGTGCGCGGTCTGGGCGCGCACCGAGCAGGCGACCGGAAATGTGAGTTGCCTACACCACTGGGCAGCCCCGCCAAGTAGGGCGGAAGGAGAACAACACAACATTGAATCTGGGTGACGTAAGGCGGTGGGCAGGACACCTCCTCTGGCGCCGCCCACCACAGACATAATCAGTCGGCTCCGCCGCAGTGTGAAAGGGAGATTTTCCTGTCTCAATATCTTTCCTGCTATCGCATATTTTCGGAAAATTCTTTCGAATGTGTATTTCTGAGTAGCCTTCAATACACACCAGCCGTTTTCAAAACCAAGCGCGAGGGGTGCTTCAGGACCCCTTTAAGCAACTGTCAAAAAGGGTATACTGAGATAAATGTTAGTAGATGATCTACAGAAAGCCTACAAACATACATCCTTTTGGCAGTATGCTCCTAGGGTGTCAAAAGAAAGATGCTAATAGGGACTGATACAAAGTAAGCAGACAGCCTATGAACATGCGTCTATGTATGGTTGGTGGCCAATTGCTTCCAGAACGCCACCAAGCAGTTGGTAAAGAAGTACACAGACCTTTGGTAGAAATTCGGTTTGTTGTTGGTAGGTTCTAGTAACAATTGTCTGTAGACAGCCAAGTTAATGTTACTAGAAATTTTTGTAACAGTCCTTCTCCGTCTATGGGTTCGACTAGCCTTCATGTGCATTTATTTACCATTGGAATAACGAGCGTGTTATATAATCATGACGGGCAGGGAAGCGATCGCGTACCTTCTAGGTCAGTGCACCCGTTTCAACTTCGCAACAGCGGCGCTTTCAGCCGCACTTGGCCAGCTGTATAACAAAACGTTCACAGAAGACGTGATTCTAGGGTACTGGCCCACAGTCATGAACGTGAGTTGCTATCGGGGAATCACTGCAATTTCTTTGAGCAGCCGAACTTGCTGATAGATTGTGACTGTGTTCTGACAATGGACATTGACGCTGTCGTGTTCGCCAGTCCATTCTCTTCTTTCTCTCTTTCACACTCCCCCTTTCCCATTGTCCAGTACAAGGTACCCAACCCTAAATCTTCGATTAACCTCTCTATCTCTCCTTCAGCTTTCCCTCCCTCTCGTGTTTTGCTTGCGCGATTTTAATTGAGGGTGATAACCCGATCACCAAAGCTAGATCTGCGCTCTCTCGCATGAGTGATCACAACTTGCTGATCGAAGGATGGCGTTGAGTGCCGAACTCAATAAGTGCCGAAAATATAAAAAACGGAATCCAGTGTTGCACTGTATTGAAGTTTCTATTTATTTAGCGTTAGCCAAATAAATAGAAAGAATATATAGTTGAACACAAGATTGTTATCTCGCTTTTACAGTGTTTGAACGTTTCTTATTTTTTAAGCAATGCCCTTTTCTCATTCCTACGACCGCTAACAGTGTAATATTAGAACGCCAATAAACAGATGCCCAGGGATTACTGAGACGTGTTCAATGATATGAATGCAGTATGAAACACTCAACATTCCATCATTTTGATGTGATTCTAACGAACACTTCATATTCTAAGCGATTATTCATAGGCATTTCACTTATTCCATTGCTGGTGAGAATAATAATTGTTTTTCTACCACCTATGTACAGTGCACAGTAAAATCTTGCAGGATCCGAAACTCCCCAAAAATCCTATATTACCGCTTAGCATCGCAAACTGGCCTTTAAATGTTACACCCTGCACATCGCAAGGACATCTACCAAATCAAACTTTTAATTCGAGGCTATGTTTTGAGGCTCAGCGGTAAAAGTCATTCAAAGGAAAGTCCGAAACTAAACTACAAAGAAAGCATGGCGGTGCGAAAACTGCCGGAGCTCTGTACAGGGTGATAGGTATGGTGATGAAACCAAAATAGACACCGATATAAGAACCATTCTGGCATCTATAAATCAGAAGCTAGAAAGCCTGCCACCTCTTGTGGCTCGAGTGGAAACAATCGAACAGTCTGCTGAGCACATGTCTGCCAGTTTTGAGGAACTCAAAAGAACAATTGGTAAGCAAGAAAATGAAATCAAAATACTCAGAAAACAGGTGCAAGAATTGGCAAAAAGGAATAATCAGAACCAGTCAGTCCAGGCTCAGCTTCGGCGAGAAGTGAACGATCTCGAGTTTCGTAACAGACAGCTTAATTTAGAAATTCACGGAATATCTTTCGTACCAGGTGAAAACTTGCACAAAGTTTTAAATCAAGTTGCAGATATGCTGGAAACGCCTCACTTGGTCGAACAAGACGTTGCCTCAGTTCACAGGCTGCCGGCGCAGAAAGATACGATACCAGGAATAATCGTGCGCTTCACATGGCAGGCAGTCAGGGATGCATGGCTGAACAAAAGAAACAAACTAAAAGAGAATCCTCCGCGTTGTTCATCAAGGAGTACCTGACTCGTCATAACAGGGAGCTACTTCAATCAACAAAAAGCTGGGCCAAAACATCTGGGTTTAAATATACATGGCATACGCATGAAAAAGTTCTTTTTCGAAGGTCTGATGGGGCGAACGCAATTCACGTCAAGTACCGTGAGGACCTTGATCGCCTTCAGCCCAGATAATGTGCTCGGCCAGTGTTATCTCAGCGGAAGATTGTGAAGATGAATGAACACGAGTTCTATTCGCCAGACGACTTGAATGCTCTGGTATCTGATTTTAGATCACATGGGCTGAAATGTGTGCATCTAAACGCCAGGTCTATCCGGAATTAAAGATTTACTTTAGAAGAATTTTTCAGTCAATTTCGTTTTCATTTTTCGGTGAAACATGGAGCACAAACGAGTGTGACGTTTTCAGAATGGAAGGCTATAACACACATTATCTAAACCGACCTTTTCGTCGCGGGGGTGGTGTTGCTATACTAACTCGAGAAGAAATGGACTGTGAACTAGTAGATGCGTTCAGTATCACGTCACCCGATTATGAAGTGCTGACATTATTTGCAGATAAAATAATCTACTCATTATGTTACCGGCCGCCATGTGGACATATCCCTGCATTCTTTGAATTTTATGAACGTTTTCTTTCTATGTTGTAGACAGCAGGTGCATGTTGATTGCTGCAGGTGATTATAACATTGATATGGGAGTGATTACTCCAGGTTGTGCTAGTTTTAGAAATATATTAATGTCATATGGGTTTGAGAATGTTATTAATGATCCAACACGAATAACAAGTCAATGTCAATCAGTGTTAGACCTATTCATAACAAATTTTTCATTATCACAGATTAAAGCCGTTGCCTTCTCATGTTCTATTAGTGACTACCTTCCTGTGTTTTTTGTCTCAATAATGCCGGTATACCCAGAAACAGACCGCCTGTGGAAAGCTTCTATCAGCCGAAAACTGATACGGCTCTTAACGCATTTAGAAAGGAGCTGCTCCAGGCTGACTGGTCCACGATACTCGATTTAGATGATGCTGACCTTGCATACAATGCATTTTTAGATATATTTAAAAGTGTTTACAGAGTTCACTGTCCTGTCAAAACACGGAAAAGAAATAGAAAATTTAGGAAACCATGGGTAACGCACGAATTCTACCAACAAATGAGAACAAAGGATAGGCTCTATAGACAGTTTCTTAAACTCGCAATCTTGATGACCTGACCAAATTCAAAAAATATCGAAACAAACTAACTAAGAATCTGTGTATGCACGAAAAGAGTACTTCTCGTCTTTCATGGATGTGAAAAATTCGTCAAGCGAGCTGGTTTGGGACAAATTAAACGTGTGACTCCATCGTGGTAATAACCGTAACAGCTTATCCAAACTTACAATTGAAGGAAGAGAGTTACATGGGGTGGAATTGGCTGATGCTTTCAATAATTTTTTTTACAAATATGAGTACCTTAGGTAGTCCCACAGATGCATGTCAATATATGAACATGAGGAACGATAAAACTTTATTTATGCCGCCAGTCAGAGTTCAGGAAGTGATCTCAACAATTACAAATTTAAAAAAGAGCAGCAGTAGAGATATAGATGGAATCCAGATAAAACTTGTGAAAGTTGTTGTAGACATAATAGTGCCAGTTCTCGCACACATATTCAATACCTGCATAACTACATCAGCTTTCCCAGTAAAAATGCATATAGCCAAGGTAGCAGTGCTCTTCAAAAAGAGGAATCGGAACGAATTAGGAAATTACCGCCCTCTGTCTATATTACCTATTTTTTCAAAACCTCTTGAGAAACTAATTCATTGTAGGCTCTCAAATTTTTTCGAAAGCTCCAATATAATAACACCACATCAATTTGGGTTCCGCAAGAACAGATCAACAGAATTAGCGTTGCTTCACCAGAAAGAATATATTTTAAATGAATTAATTTGAAAGCAAGAAAATAGTAATTTGGTTTATTTGTTAATTTCTCCAAGGCTTTTGACTTGGTGAATCACGAGGTCTTGTTAAGTAAGTTAGATATTTATGGTGTTCGTGGTTGTGGGTTAAATTTACAAGCGGTCATACCTGTCTCATCGGCGACAAGTTGTTCAAATAAAAAACTCGCGGTCCCAAATTCTGCCACTGCTTTGTGGTGTACCAAAGGGCAGCATTCTGGGACCTTTGCTCTTCAACCTTTACATTAATGACATTGTTAACATTAATAATAATGCCATGTTTATTATATATTATAAAGGAGATTTATTGGAGATCAAGGAGATCAAGCGGCTGCCGGTCGAAGGATCTGCCAAGCGCGTTCTCTGAGCTCGAGCTCCCTGCTGCACCGCACGATGCTGCTGCCTCTGCGCCGGTGCTCTTCTTCTTCATTACAATGGCCCCGCGGAAATAAAGGAGCCATCCTGGCGACTTAGGTTTCAGGAGAGACAGTGGGATCATGGTAAGGCTTGAGCCGCTGAACGTGGACAACTTCACGGTTGCGAGGTCGCATATCAGGCGGCAGCGTGAGCGGCTCAACCAGCTAATTTACCGGTGAAGATCGTTCGAGTACGCGGTATGGTCCGTCGTATTTCGGAAGTAGTTTTGAAGCGAGCCCTGGTGCGCGGTGCGGCACTGAGAGCCAGACGGGAGCGTCTGGGACAAAAGCAGGAGTGGAGTTCTGGGCGTCGTGAACTGCTTTTTGGCGGTTCTGGTCGTCGGAGGTGAAACGGCGGGCCAGCTGGCGACATTCTTCAGCGTGTCTGGTGGCTTCAGAGATTGGCAGGCATTCTGATGAATCCGGTCTGTACGGCAGAACTGTGTCGATGGTGTGTGAAGGATGGCGGCCGTAAAGAAGGTAAAAAGGCGAGAAACCAGTTGTGGCCTGCGTCGCGGTGTTGTAGGCGTAGGTGATGAACGGAAGAACAAGGTCCCAATTGGAGTGATCAGGCGTGACGTACATGGCGAGCATGTTACCCAGAGTTCGATTAAAGCGCTCCGTAGTGCCATTGGTCTGTAGATGATAAGCAGTGCACGTGCGATGAACAATAGCGCATTGGGCAAGCAGTTGTTCGGTGACCTCTGATAGAAAAGCACGGCCACGGTGGCTCAGAAGTTCTCGCGGGCCTCCATGACGTAGCACAAAACGGCGTAGTACGAACGTGGCGACCTCTTGCACTGTAGTGTTTGGTAGAGCAGCAGTCTCAGCGTAACGGGTCAAGTGGTCTACTGCAACAATTATCCACCTGTTGCCGTTAGGAGTCAATGGTAGCGGTCCATAAAGGTATATGCCCACGCGATCAAAGGGTCGGGATGGGCACGGCATAGGTTGGAGTTCACCGGCGGAGTTGGGCGGGGCGCTTTGCGGCGTTGGCACTCGCAACAAGAGCTCACGAAGCTTCGAACATAAGTGTACATTCCGCGCCAGTAGTAGCGTTGTCAAAGCCTTTCGTACGTCTTGAAGACTCCTGCGTGGCCACACTGGGGGTCGGTGTGGAACGAGGAGCAGATCTCTGATCGCAGGGCTCTTGGAATGACGAGCAAGCATGCGCGCCCGTCTGGAGCATAGTTACGGCGATACAGGAGCTGATCTCGAATAGCAAAATGAGGAACCTGGCGGTGAAGCGCGCGCGAAGCGTGAACGTTCGACGTGTCCGAAAGAAGGTTGAGAAGAGATGCAGTCCAGGGGTCGTTCTGCTGTTCAGCAGCAATAGTATCAAAGGCCAGTGATGACAATGTGGCCTCGCAGAGGTAGTCGTGAGCGGCCTTCGGTGGGAGCGGTGATCGGGAAAGCGCGTCAGCGTCGGAATGCTTCCGTCCGGAACGGTATACCACGCGGATATCGTATTCTTTAATTCGCAGGGCCCAGCGAGCGAGGCCTCCTGAGGGGTCTTTTAACGTCGAAAGCCAGCATAATGCGTGGTGGTCAGTGACTACGTCAAAAGATCTGCCGTATAAATACGGGCGAAACTTTCCAAGCGCCCACACAATGGCTAAGCACTCCTTTTCTGTTACGCTGCAATTGCTCTCCGCTTTGGTTAACGTGCGACTTGCATATGCCACGACGTATTCGGTGTGGCCAGGTTGACGCTGTGCTAACACGGCACCCAGACCTACACCGCTTCCGTCGGTGTGGACCTCGGTTGGTACTTTAGTGTCAAAATGGCGAAGGATGGCTGGCGTCGTGAGAAGACGGCGCAAGGTGTCGAAGGCGTCGTCGCAGGCAGGGGACCATGACGTGATATCTTTAGTGCCGCCTAGGAGCTGAGTGAGAGGGGATATAATCGAGGCAAAGTTTCGAACGAATCGTCGGAAATAGGAACATAACCCGATGAAACTGCGGAGTTCCTTGATGGTAGTGGGTTTAGGGAATGCAGTGACGGCTCGTAGCTTCTCGGGATCTAGAAGGATTCCGTCCTTGGAGACGACGTGGCCTAGAATTGCGGGCTGACGGACGGCAAATCGACATTTCTTCAGGTTCAGTTGCAAACCGGCGTTGCTCAAGCATGTGAGTATTTCTTCAAGGCGGCACAGGTGCGTTGCGAAATCTGGGGCAAACACCACAATGTCGTCAAGGTAGCACAGACAGGTCTTCCATTTGAGGCCACGCAAAACGTTATCCATCATTCTTTCGAACGTAGCAGGCGCGTTGAAAAGTCCGAAGGGCATGACGGTAAATTCATACAAGCCGTCTGGTGTAACAAAAGCTGTTTTTGGGCGATCAGCCTCTGCCATCGGGACCTGCCAGTAGCTGGATCGCAAGTCTAACGAAGTGAAGAACTCGGCTCCTTGCAAACAATCCAAAGCATCATCAATGCGTGGTAGTGGGTAGACGTCTTTCAGCGTGATCTTGTTCAGTTGCCGAAAATCGACACAGAAGCGGATGGAACCATCTTTCTTTGCGACGAGTACCACAGGAGAGGCCCACGGGCTCTAAGAAGGCTGAATCACGCCTCGATGGAGCATGTCATCAACCTGTTCTTGAATGACTCGACGTTCCGTGGCGAACACGCGATATGGTCTTTGTCGCAGGGGTGTGTGCGAGCCAGTGTCGATGTGGTGCGCGACGGTCGATGCACGGCCGAGGGTTTTTTGGGATACATCGAAAGAACGGCGGAAGTGCTGAAATACAGTGAGGAGCTGAGACCGCTGGTAAGGTGTCAGGTCTTCGGCGAAGAATGGGTTGAATACATCTTGCGATGCTGAGTCAGGTACGGAGAGGACGCCCAGTTCACTGACGGCAGCAAAAGACACCTCGTCGGCGGCGGACACAATTCGCACCGAACCGACCGGCTCATCGTATCCAAGGCATTCGTGGCTTAGTAGTGTTAACGGTGATGCTCAATAGCCTAGCTAAGGAACAGGAATTTACAATCGACAATGAACCCTTACAATGTGTAAACGAATATGTATACCTGGGACAGTTAATAACAGGAACTCCCAACCACGAAAAAGAAATTCTCCGTAGAATAAGGATGGGCTGCAGCGCATTCGGAAGGAATTACGAAATCATGACTGGAAACTTACCGCTCTCACTAAAGCGCAAAGTATTCAATCACTGTATCCTCCCAGTACTAACGTACGGTGCAGAAACGTGGAGGATAACTAAAAGACTAGAGGTGAAACTAAGGAGCGCGCAACGTGCAATGGAAAGAAAAATGATAGGGGTAACGCTAAGAGATAAAAAACGAGCGGAATGGATCAGAGAACAGACAGGAGTAGCCGATATTATTATATCAATTAAACGAAAGAAGTGGACCTGGGCAGGACATGTCATGAGGAGAACAGATAACAGATGGACAGTAAGAGCGACGGAATGGATACCAAGAGAGGGAAAACGCAACAGAGGCAGGCAAAGGGTTAGATGGAGCGATGAAATTAAAAAGTTTGCGGGCGTAAAGTGGAACCAACTCGCTCAGGAGAGGGTGGAGTGGAAATCGATGGGAGAGGCCTTCGTCCTGCAGTGGACCTAAATAGGCTGATGATGATGATGATGATGATGAAAGGTGATTATAAATAGGCATTGCACTGGAACCAGCAGTGAGTTCAAGAGTAGCGAAGGGCAAAGGAAGCGCCTTACGGGTAAAAAACTGCTGAGAGGGCGTGAAGAGGACAGTGCCGTCGGATATAGCGCTACATGAGACTGTTACGAATGCTGAAGAGCACTGCGGAATACGGGTGTCTTCCTTCACGACAAGTTTAGCTGAAGACTGGGCATCGACGGAGGCGAGGTCACCAAGTTGAGAAAGTTCAATCTCAGCCGGAGCGCAATTAATGACGGCATGGTGGCGCGAAAGAAAATCAAATCCTAGGATAATGGCGTGTGAGCACGATGAAAGGACGATGAACTATATCGTGTATAAAACGTCCTGAATGAGCACACGGGCTGTGCAGGTGGCGGTCGGGTGGACGGGCTGAGCACTGGCTGTACGAAGCGACAATCCCGACATTGGCGTCGTGACTTTACGAAGCGAGCGGCAAAATCCGGCATCCATCACTGAAACAGCGGCACCAGTATCGACAAGAGCGACTGTAGCGACTTTTTCGACGAACACATCAATAAGATTTTCAGGTGAAGGACGAGGACTTCGGTATGTCGACACTTGCGCAGTTCTTGCCTCGGGAACTGCGTCGTCTAGTTTCCCTCTTCGTTAGATATTGGCCGTCGACGCATCGGGGACAGCGATCGGCGACGCGGGGAGGGCGAGCGGTGGTCTTCAAAGCGAGGGCGGTGATCGTTCTGGGAGCGAGATTGCGGTGGCTCGTAGGGTCCGTAATGTGCACCTGCATCGCGCGGCCAATAGGGCGCTCGTCGGTCCTCATCAAATGGCCGCACCTGGTGGGGGCAGGGGTGGCCCAGGAGACGGGAGGAGGAGGGCGGTGCACAGGCTGCTGGAAACGCCTTACGGGCGCACTGCGGGGCACAGTGCGGGGCGCCATTGCAGCAACCGTAGCATACGTAACCGGTGCAGCCACAACATCCTGCTGGCGGACGCCCTGCTGGCGGACATCCTGCTGGTGAACAGCCGGCAGAACCTCCGCGACCTCCTCTCGGATCACGTTACGGACAGGAGACGGCAAAGGGCTGGTAGACTCCTGGGTGAAGGGGACCAGGGAAAGCTGTCGCGCGACTTCCTCCCGAACAAAAGCTTTGATCTGTGCGATCAACGGCACCTGTTCGGGGTCGGTGGTCAGGCTGCAGAGTGACGCTGCATTCGGTGTGGGAAGTCGCCTTGTCAGAGCTCGCTGCTTTCGCAACTCGTCATAGCTCTGGCACAAGCTAATGACATCGGCACCAGATCGTGGGTCCTTCGCCAATAGCATGTGGAACACGTCATAATCGATGCCTTTCATGACGTGTTTGATCTTTTCACTTTCCGTCATGGCAGCATTCACGCGTCTGCACAGATCGGCAACGTCTTCTATATAGCTGGTGAACGTTTCACCCGTGTCCTGTTCGCGTGTACGCAAACGCTGCTCGGCTCGGAGCTTCCTGACGGGGGCCGATCGAACACCTCCGTTATTGCCCTTTTGAAAGCTGGCCACGTTCGGATGCCAGCCTCATGATTCCTGAACCAAAGGCTGGCCACGCCGGCGAGATAGATGACACGTTGGTAAGCTTGTCCGAGTCATTCCGTTTGTTATTAGCGCTCACCCGTTCATAAGACGAAAGCCACTCTTCAACGTCGTTGTCGTCGGCTCCGCTGAAGATGGGAGGCTCCCGCTGGCGAACAGTGCCAGAGCACAGGACAGGCGGCGACGGGAGAGTCTGCTGGTCGGCGTCCGGCATGGTAGCGGGCAGCGTCCGAGAACGGAGTTCCAGGATGGTAGAGTGGAACGGTACCCAGCACGGCTCCACCAAATATAAAGGAGATTTATTGGAGATCAAGGAGATCAAGCGGCTGCCGGTCGAAGGATCTGCCAAGCGCGTTCTCTGAGCTCGAGCTCCCTGATGCACCGCACGATGCTGCTGCCTCTGCGCCGGTGCTCTTCTTGTTCATTACAATATGCAGATGACACTACCATATTTTTCTCTGGAAACAGCATCGGCTATCTTATCTCAAATTGTAATGATACCTTAGTTCAACTGCAACAGTGGTCTTTAATCAACTCCATGAAGATCAAAGAAAATAAGACAAAGGCGGTTATATTTCGAGCCAAGAATAAGCCGATCCCCCCTCATGCAGATATAATTTTCAATTCCCGCCCAGTTGATATTGTCGATCGCTTTAAGTGCCTTGGTGTTGCATTTAGTGCGCACATGTCTTGGGAATCTCACGTGAACTTAGTGCTAATAAAATTAGCTCGAATAACTCGAATAGTCGGTGGGCTCAAACACATTGTGTCTCCAAAACTTAAAATACTAGTTACAACTCTCTTTTCTATTCACATCTTAACTACTGTCAACTTGTCTGGGGTACGACTTCATTCTCTAATCTACAAAAAGTTTACGTTATGCAGAAACGATATCTACGCAATGTTTACAATGCTGGATATAATGCAACAACTATAGCCTTCTTTCATAAAACTGGTATTATAAAAAATCACACATTAGATCATTATCAGCTGAGTTCTAGATATAAATATGAAGAAAGACATAACATACATAATTTAGACACCCTAGCACATTTGGAACCAAATGACCACTACTATAAAAGGAGACATAGAGAGTATTGAAAGGTTGTCACACCCCGTTTGAATACTGGTACAGAGCGTTTATGTTATTCTTTAACACCATTGTTAAACCATTTTCAGTCAACCGATTTTGATTTGTGAGTTGTTCCTCAGCTGCACTTAGATCTATGTTTGTATAAGAAAAATTTTATTGATCATGGCGTCGTATTCTTGTATGCTTTTATACAGGCTATTGTATACTGCTTTTATTCTGCACTAATCATGTTTTCAAGTTTTCGTTTGTGAACTGTTTTCCTTTGGTGTTGCCCACATGCCATAGATACGTTGGGCTACCGACTAGTCAAGCCGCCTCTCGGCAGCTTTTTTTCCGTTGTCCTCCATCTGTGAGATTGTACATGGTGGAAATAAATTTGATTTGATTTAATATAGAAGTTTCGCATACCACAATTTTTCCTGTTGGCTGTACATTTTTGTACTTTTGCAGCAGTTTGCACAGGATCAGCTTGAATACTTCGTAACAACGAGGCGCCCAGGACTTGAGAGGATAGATCTTTTATCTCCACTAAGGGTAGGTGGATGACATTAAAGCACTCGTGAAGCGGCTGGAAATCACTGGTGTTCTTGACGCCGATGTCAGTCCCATACCCAAGCCTTTTCTCTCGTAGGAGTGCATTCTTCCGAACTTTTGAGAAAAAGAACACCTCCATTTTGCGCAGGGAACTGAGCGAGCCGGCCGCAAAAGCTTTAATCGAAGGCATCTTGATGTGCAAGCAGCAAGAAATTATAAACTGTAGCGCCTTTTGCTTTCGATTTTTCTGGGAACTCTATTATCTTTTCAATTTTCCAAACCTTGGAAAGAAGATCAAGACGTTGAACATTATTACAAATAGAATTTCGGAAAGGAGAAGGCGCAGAAGTTCAATAAGCGAACGAAGAAGAAATAAAACTAGAAATGGGGGACAGGGGACAAAGAACGATAACAATACTACATGTGAGAAGAAGACGAAGAGGACTCAAGCGTTACGTGACGCAAAGTAAAGTGGATTACGACTGTCGCGCTTCTCAGCAAAACTGCTTCGCAGAAGGAAGAGTCGAGACACCAGCGTTATCACGTACCCACATTTAATACAAAAAAATGACAAGAAGCACTTTCACAGAAACACTAAGCCTAAAATAAACAAAGTACCCTAATGTTTAACTCTACAACCTCAGTCTTATGTGCCTGCATCATTAGCGTGAGTAATCGAGCGGTCCGGCACTTATCTATCGGTGCCTTAAATAAAAGTTACGCCATCTCCTGCTAAAGGGGACCATGAGGCGATGCGAAGCAGCACGGGGGGTACACACAGCATTTGCATCCGTTTGACTAGGTGTTTCCGTTATTCCTTTATGGGTTCCGCTATATTTTCCGCACGATAACCAAACATAGTAGGCTGGAATGCATAAATAACGTACACAGAAATAGCATGAAACTATTTACGTGAAAATACACTAGTCAGTTTACTGAAAAAATGTGGGACGTATGTGTCCCATTGACCCATGACGTGCTTTATGAAAAGTGGGACAGCACTGTCCCATTGCCTCATGAGGGTACCAACGCATGACCTTTCTTTGAGTGTTTTGGGTGAAAATTACTACAGCAAGTGGTCCTTAAGGCCACTTTAGAGACTATACACAAAGCTTCTGGTGGACCAAATTTTGAGCTGTGTTACGCAGTTTGCTCCTGGAATGTTGTACTGTGGCCAGTCTCCGAGTCTGGCAATATGTCTTGACATCTTCGCATACACTGACTCTTTTGTCCACTTCACACTACTCCATTTGTTGTATATCAAGGACAGCTATAGCCCCGCTATTATTTGCTGCCCATATATGAAACTGCAACCATGAAACAAGCGAAATCACATATACGTGAGGCCACTGAACTGATCGAGTTTCCTAAATTCATTTTGAACTGCTGCTTCACATTCATAAGTTCACTCAAGTCTCGTCTGTCAGATTATAACACTTTAAACTCATGCTTTCTTCCATTTTCTAAATACCTAGATCATCGTCGTAGTCCCACCTCTAGTAGCACACCCAGTTTCAGCTTCAGCGTCCCTCTCAGTGTTTTGTCACATCTTCACATGTCTAGGATTTGCAGTAGCGATAAAATAAAATATTTAAGGCCTCCGGTGGCATTAACCAGTCTCCGTCGTGATGTATTAGTGCATATAGAACTGAGGAAAACATCTGTGAATGCCTGTTACGAGTTAGGCTTAGTGAAAAATCCAGCAATTTTTCCTTCAGTATACTCAAACACGAATATTTTTCATTGTACTGCTTGATTTAAACATAATATGACGTCTCGGTTACAACGACGTTTATTAGGACCTGGTACTCGGCATCGAACCAAGGCCCACACACAATAATGATGATGCCGAGGCAGGCACTGGAGATGAAGATCAACCATAGCAGGATGATAATGTACAGATGAGCAATAAGTTTATAATAAACGCCCACAATAAAACCTATAGTTCCGTGCTAGAACCGCTTCTCTCAAAGGGCATAAAAGGGGAATACATATATATTTCTTAAAGTTCAGCTGCCTCCGCGCAATGAGACGCAAATTCGAAATATACCACGCAAAAGAAATCAAATTTCAACTGAATGTACAATCGGTTCAAATTGTCGCAAACGATTGAATTATTTTTTCTTGCATTCTTAAATATTTATATTAGATATCAGAAAAACCGTGCTTTACTGAATGCGATAGGTCACTGGAGTCGAAGCTTTTTGTGAGGAAGAAGTGGGACATATGTGTCCCACTGACTCACGAAGGGTTAATGAATTACCTGCTTATCATGTGTTGCACTATCCAACAGTTCTTCTAGATGTACACGTTGAAGTCTCCCACCATGACGAATGGGACGTTCTCCTACACGTTGTCGTATTCCACCATCGCTTTTTGTAAGCACAATTCTATGTTCCCTTTTCAGAGGTTGGGTTCCAAGCACACAGTCGTGATCGCGCCACTGTCACGATCACGGAGCTCTGGGCTAGGGAAGCCCAGCGCAAACGGCAACGTGGGCGGGAATCTCCTGTGGATGAAACGCGGGCTCGACATTCTGAAACGCAGCGGCAGCGTCCGCAAGCAAACTATGCCATACGCAACGCAGACGTCACGTGGAGAGGGGGAGTGGGGTGTGTAGAGAGGATCACGTGGAGAGGGGCAGTGAAGAGGTGTGTGGAGAGGGTTTGCGCATGTGCAGTCAGGGTGGTCACGCCGCACACCACCACCACCACCAGATTAAATTCCCCCATAACCTGCTTCGTATCTAGAAAAATTCACAGCATATCCACGGAGTGAATGATGACGAGTGTGCGAAGCTCCGGAAGTTCATCGTAGATCGTGCCGAGTTCCGAATTAATTTAGTTAACGCGCACGCTACGACTCCTTATGGTTAATTCAACTACGCACAAGTGAAATCTCTCGCCGGCACTTCATTGTAAGTCAAGATCCAGTGTCTATATATATCTATATATATATATATATATATATATATATATATATATATATATATATATATGGTCACACTGACGAAGGCTGGCCCACCAGCCGAAACGTTTGACGACCATTAAAAAGTTTCAACGTACGTCGTGCTTCGCTTACTCTGTGTATCAACGGAGCCTGTGCGCTTTTTTTCACTGCCTCGTCTATATATATATATATATATATATATATATATATATATATATATATATATAACGAAAGGGAAGGGGTCAAGGGCTCGTATATATATATATATATATATATATATATATATATATATATATATATATATATATATATATATATATATATATATATATATATAGACGAGGCCTAGTTCGCCTCGTTCGCCTAGTTCGTGCGCCATATATATATATATATATATATATATATATATATATATATATATATATATATATATATATATATATATATATGGCGCACGAACTAGGCGATGGTAGGAGAAGCCGAGGAAGAGGAAGTGCGCGTGCATTAGAATAAATGCATGGCATCTGAGTCACGGCCCGTCTCTGTGTTATAGCATCACACAAGTCGGCAGGATCGACCTCATCAACCTGCCATGGCTAGGCCAAAGCCTCCGCTCAACATACCGAAGTACAGAGGAACACCAGAAGACGTTCCCATCGACAAGTGGCTTCAACTTTTCGACATGAAGGCGTCCGAGGCATCGTGGACACACCGGAAGCGGGTCAGTCACTTCAGCGAATACATCGAAGGGGAAGCGTTCAAGTGGTACCTGACAGAGATTTTCAGCAATGTCGAGACATGGGATGATATAAAGCGCGCCATGCAAAACCGCTTTGCTACGACTGACGGAGATGCCTTCCGTCTATTCATTCACTACCAGCTGAAAGGAGGGCACACCATCAAGGAATACTACGAAGAAAAAAAGCGACTGGGCTCTTTGGCCGACCTTAAAGAGTGCCACATCATTTCTGGACTGACCGACGCTGTTCCTCTTGATGTGGAACTGGCGCTCACCGGACTATCTTTCCAAACGTCGTCAGAGTGGCTCGCCGCTGCTCAACGGGTCGAGGCATCCTTAAGACGGGTGAGAGGAGTTTCCTTTGCTCGTAATGTTAGTATTGCATCAAGAGCTCCACGTCTCTTCAGCAGACCGCAGCAGCCAACATTAACTTCTCGGCCGCGAGCTCCGCAAAGCGAATGTAGATCTTGCTCAGCTGCAGGCTTCCCATGACAGTTTCATTGGCACAACGAATGTCCGCGCCGTGGCAACGTGTCCGCTATTGAGACTCCATCGGGAAACGAGGAGGGCGACCCAGAGTTTCATTAATGTGCGATGTCAGTGCACGTTAAAGAACCCCAGGTGGTCGAAATTTCCGGAGCTCTCCACTACGGCGTCTCTCATAATCAGAACTGGTTTTGGGACGTTAAACCCCACAAATCAATCAATCAATCAATCAATCAATCAATCAGTGTTTCATTAATACACTTCAGTGCTCTCGTCAACGGAAAATCAGTAACTGCAATTTTGATACAGGAGCAACCATTACTTGTATCAATGAGGATGTGTACAAGCAGCTCAAACTTCAGTTGATGAGAGACTCCAGCATCACGGTACAGCAAGTTACTTCAAGCATTCGAACTTTGGGTCGCGTAAACATTCAGTTGCAAATTGGGAATGTCACAAAGAAAGTTTATGCTCACGTTCTGCGAGGCATGAGAACGCAATTAGTTCTTGGCCTAGACAGCGCTTCGTACTTCAATCTTTCTGTAAATTTGGAAAGGAAGTCAGTGACCCAAGGGCCTGAAAATTTGAGCCTACCGAATCATAATGAAAAGAAAACCATTAAAGCCCCGCAGATGAGGACCCTGACTTCGGAAAACTTGTCAGAGCATGAATCTGCGGTGCTCAACTCTCTTCTAAACAAATATGACGACATATTCTCTAAATCCCAGACATATATTGGATGCATCACTACTGAGCAGCATAGGATCACACTTACGAGTGCTGTCCCTATCCATTGAGCTCCATACAGATGTTCACAGGCAGACAAAGCGGAGATTAAGAAACAAGTTGGTGCCCTCATTAAGAAAGGTGTTGTAAGACCTTCGCTGTCGCCGTACGCTGCACCTGTGATCCTTGCGGAAAATAAAGGCGAAGGACGTACTCGTTTGTGTATTGACTACCGCAAACTTAATGCCATAACGGTACCCGACTACCAACCGATTCCACGTATAGATGATACCCTCGACCACTTGCGAAAGGCGGAGTTTTTCACTACGTTGGATGTAACGTGGGGATACTGGCATGTCCGAATGCATCCCGACGACGTTCAGAAAACTGCGTTCGTCACGACTAACGGTCATTATGAGTGGTTGGTAATGCCGTTAGGGTTAAAGAACGCTCCGGCTACATTTGAAAGAGCCATGAAATCTCTAATAGCCAAACATCAGCTCACTAATGTGAACAATTACTTCGACGATGTGGTCGTATACTCCGAGACATTTGACGATCATATACGACACCTCGAGGCACTATTGAAAGCTCTTAAAGCTGAGAACGTAAAATTAAAACGAAAAAAGTGCCAATTTGCAAGATCCAGCATTGAATACTTGGGCCGCAAGATTTCACAAGAAATAGTGACACCTAAACAAAGTAACGTGGCTGCAATACATAAATTTCCGACACCTAAACGAGAGAAAGACCTCCAGCGTTTCCTGGGCACTGTAAACACTTACCGTCAGTACATCCCTCATTTCAGCGATATCGCTCTTCCACTCACGAAAATGCTGCACAAAGGTAGCAAGTGGACGTGGACAGAAGCATGCCGAGCAAGCCTTTCGGGAATTGAAGGATCGGATAATTGAAGAACCAGTGCTTCGTGTATACGATCCTTCGAGACCGTGTACTGTGTACTGTGACGCATCTGGCGAAGGCATTGGTGCAGTGCTGAAACAGCCTGACGACAAAGGCAAAGAACATCCCATTGCCTATTATTCCTGCAAACTACTCAAGCACGAGGTGAATTATGCTATTACAGAAAGAGAATGTCATGCCATTATAGATGCCATTGATAAATGGCATTGCTAACTTCATGGAAAGCCATTCACTGTTGTAACGGATCACGCAGCACTCCAGTGGTTGAAGAATATTAAGAATCCTCAAGGTCGCCTATTGCGCTGGTCTCTGAAACTGTCTATGTATGAAGTAAACATCAAACATCAAAAGGGTGTAAGCAACGTGGAAGCAGATGCACTTTCCAGAGCCCCAATAGTTCACACGACGAACTTCAACGATGCAGCAATGAGCGCCCAAAAGGAACGTATTCACTCGACAACAACATAGTCATCGTCAAAAGAAAAGGACTAAGGAATATATATGCCCCATGAACTACGCCCAACCATTCTTAACAGCGCACATCAACATTTCGGGCATGTCGGAGTGAAGAAGACACTATCACTCCTGTCTCCGCAATACTATTGGCCGGATATGGTAGCCGACGTTTCTGCCTACATTCGTCATTGCGACACTTGTCAGAGATGCAAGAAAACGAAAACAAAGAAGTATGGGACACTGGAATCGCTACCTCCAGCTGAAGAACCTTTTGATCTCTTCGCGATGGACACCATTGGAGGATTTGCTGGATATGGCTCATCAAAAAGATTCATCCACTTGGTTATTGACCATGCTACTCGCTGCGTGTGGGTGTTCGCTCATAGAAGTGAAAACAGCGATGCCTACATCTCATGCTTAAAAACCATTTTTGCTGCCGGAAAACCACGGAAGTTCCTTCCAGATCCTGGAACAGGATTCACTGCTGGAAATTTTAAACAGTTTTTAAAGCATAACCTAATACACCAACTCTTCACCTCAACTCATCATCCGCAATGCAACGGTATCAACGAGCGCAGAAACCAGACCGTTTTAACCAGACTTAAATGCAAGATCAATGACGAGCCACAAAAGTGTTGGACTAAGCTGCTTTCGGATGTAATAGACGAATACAATAGAACGCCCCATGAAGTTACCGGCTACGCACCTTCCTTCCTCATGGATGGAATTCCATCTTACCCAACTATACTGGAACAACAAGAAGAAACCGTTGAACAAGCACGAAAAGCTGCGGTTAACAATTCTATCGCCTACCACAAGAACAAAGTCATCTATGATAAAAAATTTCTTCAGATTGAATTTCAAGTTGGCGATGTTGTCCTTTTCGAGACACCGTGGCATCATAACAACGGCAAACTGAGTTCTGTCATGGAAGGGCCCTACAAGATTCTACGCAAGGTCTCACCAGTGAACTATGAGATCAACCGCTCTGTGTCGCCCTTAGGTAGAAACTCTGACATTGTGCATGTTAGCAAACTGCGGCGTTATTTTGTCTCTTCTGAACTGAGACTTTCTCGAGGGGAGGGGGATTAGTGTGACGCACGAACAAGGCGATGGTAGGAGAAGCCGAGGAAGAGGAAGTGCGCGTGCATCATTAGAATAAATGCGTGACATCCTCATCATGGTTTACTGCATGTATATCCGACCGATACTTGAGTTTGGCTGCGTCTTGTTTTCTGGGGCACCTGCTTACAAAATCAGGCCATTGGTACTTCTAGAACGCGAGGCATTACGTTTATGCCTTGGGCTCCCGAAATTTGTCGCAATCAGTGTATTATATCAGGAATCACGCCTTCCTTCTCTTCATAAAAGGTTCCATGTCCTAACAGCGCGAACATTTCTAAAAATTTATGCATCTCCCCAGAGGAGGTCTCAATATATTTTTATTAATCAATCGGCCACATTTTTTACCCATCATTGGTCTAGATTACGTTGCCCCCAAGTCGTTTTTGCGCAGTCACTCTTGGATCCTTTACAAGTGCACCTAAGTGAAGTTGTCGTGCTAAATGACACGGTGCAAGCAATTGAAATAGAATTTGATAATATATTCCCAAGTAACGCTAAACACCTGTCTCACTCTTACCTCAATGGCCTCTTAGAAGATCACCTGGCTCAGATAGACACAAAAATCGTGATAGCGACTGATGCGTCAGTCTGGGAAGAGAAGGCAGCTGTGGGTATTGTGTCCTCATCTCTGAAATGGTCCTTCTCAATTCGTTTACCGGACTTCACGCCCATTTTCCAAGCGGAACTATTGGCAATCGTCTTAGCTGTACGAAAATTGCCCCAGTCCTTCTCATCAGTCGCCATTCTAGCTGACTGTCCGTGTGTGCATCTCTCAGCGCGCCTAATTTATCAAGTGCTCTAGAAGCATTCTACTCCCTTCTGCCAAGACATTTACGCCTCATTCGGTTGATATAGGTGCCTGGGCACAAAGGTATAACACTCAATGAATATGCGGACGCGCTCGCAGTGTCAGGTCTAAATGGCCCGGTAATTTCTGTGTTGCCGACTTCGACGTTTGTTACAGCTGCGCGCTTCTCAAAATATACTACCTGCAATAATTTTAAGAAATCTGCACTAGCCAACACTGACTTAGGACACTTGGCTTATCCGTGGAAAAATAGAATGTGCGAAACTAGAAGAGCAGAAGTCTCAATCACTAAATTACGATGGCGAGTCCCCCCACTGAACTTTTACATGTACAGGTCTGGTTTGGCTCAATCACCGTTGTGTCTTCATTGTGATGAGGATGAGCCTCTGGAGCACTTCTTCATATCATGTCGAAGATTCAACATCCCACGGAAAAGGTTTCTGGAAATACCCTTAAGAAACATGGGTTTAAATTTGTCTCTTCCAGTAGTGCTCTCTCTTGGTGCGACTATCCTCGGATTTAGTCGCAGGAACGTGTGCAAGGCCGTATGCGATTTTCTTCGTGAGACAAAAAGAATTAAATGTTGATCTGCTCAGTTCATTATTTTATTTTTTTTCAGTCATGATCTCAGTACGTGAGAACCAATCTCCATAGCGTTCGCTTCTCTTTAATAATTATATGCCTTCAGTCTTCGCAGAAAACTATTCCTTTAACCTAAATTTGATTATCACATTCGTACTACAATTTTTTGTATTTTATTAGGAGTTCTCTCCCACACAAATTTCTTTTCCGGTTCATGGCCGATCCCCCAGAGTGGGTTGCGCCAAGATAGCCAAGGACCAACCAACCAACCAACCACACTCTAAGCCGCAAAGGACGAAAAGGGGTCTGTGGTTCGTCCTTTTGGGGGGTAAATGCATTGCCACAACCATTACTCCCTAAAGGACCAACGATTCGTCCCTCGGGGACTAACAGCGAAGGGACGAATTGTTCATCCCTTAGCAGTTACTCCTCAGGAGACTAACGGTTACTCCTCACACTTGCTCCCTCAAAGGACTAAATGTTCATCCAAGCAGATGCTCCCCCCAGACTGAGTTCATCCCATAGGACTAACTGTTCCTCTTCACACATGCTCCGACCAGACTAAATGTTCATCCCATAGGACTAAAACTTCCTCATTACACATGCTCCCACCAGACTAAATGTTCATCCCTGCAGATGCTCCCCCTTTCCCACAGAGCAACTGTTCATCCTGTTGGTCGAACAGTTTAAACTGGCAAAACCTGGTTTTCAGGGATGAATTGTTCCTCCACTGAGGGAAATAATTCATCCTTTAATATCACATGGCTTTTCGTCTCCATCGGCCTAGGCCTCTGGCTGCATGCAGCAATTGGTGAAAATGACAACAAAAAAGGAAGGGTTTGAACATAATTTATTAAATAAACACAAATGGTCTGCCGCCTTACTTCTGCAGCAAGGTGTGGGCAACACGTTTGTTATTGTATTGACATGTTTTATAATTCAAATGTCTTTGTAATACAATCACAAATGAATACTTGAGTTGCTTAACTGATGATGGCCTAATTTGCCATGTGCTTCCAAACGATGACAACTACAAAGTGGCATTTCAGAAAAAAGAGATCACACACATGTTCACACACACAGCAGTCCGTGTGAACATCTAGGCGCTCGCAAATCTTCTCTTCTTCGTGCAGCAGTTAAGATTACAGAGCATCGAAGCAAAGTGTACGCGATCGCATGTGCGCCGACACAGCTGGACCGACACAGCTGGACATGGCACGTCGGCGGAGCTAGCATACATCAAGGACCACTGTCAACAAAATGTGGTTTTACTAAAGTGAAGTTTTATTGAAAAGGGAACCAAGCGACAGTAGCGAGTAGCGGGAACAGAGCCCAGCGGGACAGAAGAAAAGTACACGCACCAAGCACGAAGGGGTACCAAAATGAGCCGGAAAAACCCACGCGGTAAATGGAAAACCATACCTGTTTAATTAGAAAACAATGAATTACAGTACCTAGAAAGAGATATCCGCAACAGACTTCGTTCACGCACTGCGCACAGTTCGTTCGTTTAGCACACACTGCCCGTTGGTCTACTTCGTCGTCGCAAACACATCGCTATTTTGCAGTTGCCTGCGTAGGACCACACTGGAATGCCGACACAAACACCTACACAGGAATACAGCGTCCACATCTCGGTGTTCTCCGCACACGCGGAGTGGAGATAAAGCACATGGTCACTCGCAAACGCACGTACACTGCCGAGACACCGCCCGGTGTTCTCCGCACACGCGGAGTGGAGATAAAGCACATGGTCACTCGCAAACGCACGTACACTGCCGAGACACCGGGAAACTACGTTGACGAGACATGCCAGCGCACACCCCGTACGACCAGTCCGACCCCCGCGAATGACCCCCTTGCTCCCCTCCTTTTTCATTGTCCCGTGCAGCTATGCGCCTGCTTACAAAAGAAAACACGCAAAAAATGCGTTTAGCCTCGCTCCCATGTCACTCACTCGGAGCGAAAGACGCGCTTGGAAAGGCTGGGCTTCGCTCTGCTGGGCGGCTGGATGTACACACATTTCCAAGAAGCACTTGCGCGCCCACGGGTGGCGCTGCGGTCTATTGTAAAAAAAGGTCTATTGTAAAAAAAAGTAGCCTGCGTGTATCTGCTGCGGATTCATATTCATAAACTTGCGTCTGCAGTAGGCACACACAGACTACGAGCATAACAAGCACATGACCTCAATAGGTACGCACAACACTGCAGACTAGGGGCATGAGGAAGCATGCAATGGGAGGAAAAGAAAAGACTACGAGCGCTACAACGTCCTGCATGTTTTACATCTGCACGATCTACACACACACACCGCTAAGATCAAGGTAAGATTCCAACGAAAAGAATAAACGTCTCCCACGTGTGCCTCTTTGGTAAGAAAATCGAAAGGGCCGGAGGGTTAAAGAAAAAAAAAACCACGCAAGAAAACCCTATTAACAAAACATACAAGGAGAATGAGCAATACTTAACGCGCGATTAGAAGAGATAGGAAGTCCGATGAGCCGTAAGAGTACTTGCTAACACGTGGTCTTATCCGTGGCGTGCGAGCCGATAATCCATAGAAAAATCAACGGGCTGTCGATTCCTCGCTACGCTGATCTCTGCTGAAAACTGTTGGGCTCGTTCGGCGTGTCCGTGTGCTTGCAGAAAACACCATCTTAGTAACATCACCCTTCGGCCACCCTATTCACACCACGACCGCGCGCGCACACTTCTCAAAAATTCTGCCGCATGTTGACAGTGTCCTGTCGCCACCACTGACTGCAACGCTGGGAAGGCTACGCAAGTAGCCCGTAAAGAAAAGGAGAGGTGTATCGCTCCGACACACAAACGAGCTACACAAAACACAGACTCGCGCGTTTCGATTGTTTCCCCTGCAATTACGAGCGTGTTTTGTTAAGCTGATCAGAACTATATTATGACGTGAGGCTGCTACCGAGGCATTTATTGTTTTTCGCTCCCGCAAGCAACGGACTACTTTTTGGTCGCGGAAATACACAGAGTAAACACAAGCACCATCTTTTACAGCGCTGCACGTGCAGGCACGCACCGCGACTGTCTACCGTGACTAACTTGATGCGAGTTTCGGTACACAAAGGGGCTCGCCGTCTGCGCCCCTCAGCCGGAGGGGTGAGCGCTCTCCTACGGACGCGTTCTTGTTTGTGCTTTTTGCAAATTGCCCCTGCTCCCTCCAAAATAAAGTTGTTTCTACCTCTACCAGCTTCCCTTGACTGGTACGTGAAAGTTTTACGTGCCCTCAGTAGTTGATAAGCGTCACAGGCTTTATCTGTTTTTATCTTAGTTGCACAAATTCACCTCCTCTCTCGACCAATATACGATGCAGCATATATCAACGAAATTCATAGCTCGACGCTAATTGGTTCATAGTACTAAATATTGGATAGCACGGATTCGACCGTTCGACTGTTTGCTTCAGTGTGTTTTTTTTTTGTCTATTGTCCTGTGTCGAATTCGCAGTGTCCAGTTCTTCTGAATGTAGCGGAGGTGTCCGCATTAATTCTAACCACCAGGGCCCCCTTGATGTGCTCCAGGACACATTGCACAAACGTTCGATTTCCGTGGGGCAGGACTGGGGTTCCTTTATTTTATTAAAGTTGTTCTCTCTCTGCCCCCGCAACTCCACCACCACATGGAATGTAGCGGTTTCGACAGACAATCGCAACCACGACCTCGTGCTTCGCTGCAGCAGGCCACGACCACCGGCGGTGGATGAAAAAACAATTGCATATGCCGAAGCATATGCCAGAGGGACTAACAGCGACGCGTAGAGAGACGAAATGCCACCGTTCATCCTTCAGTTAGTCCCTTTGAAAATAAGGACGAAACATTTCGACCATGAGATTTGCGCACGGCACGCATCGTTTTCAGTTACTCTCTCCCCAGACTAACCGCTGGTCGCGAGGACTAACTGCAGCGGTTACTCCGGTTTTCGTCCTTTGCGGCTTAGAGTGCATGGCATCTGAGTCACGGCCCTTCTCTGTGTTATAGCGTCACACACACACACACACACACACACACACACACACATATATATATATATATATATATATATATATATATATATATATATATATATATATATATATATATATATATATATATATATAATTTTGCATCTACCGAAACAGGGCCGCTACGGCTGGCATACGAACGCATGCGCGAAAGATTACGTTGGTTTATAACTGCATGAAATGCGACCGGTGTGGGCATATGCTCGCTAAGCGGGAACCTAACAATGGGGGATATAATTGAAGCGATGTGTTTTGTAAGAGCAGGGCTTAATTAAAGTTATTAAAATGCCAAAACACCATCGTGCACAGATGTGAACTCGGAATACCTCGCCGGCGTTTTCCCCAGCAGGGAGTAAAAGTAAAAGCTCATTAGAGTGGGACAGCTTGTCGCTTTAATAACGGCACTGTTGTGCCAGTGACAAGATAATCATACGTCTGCCGCTACCTGACCTTGTTGAGGCACAACATATTATAAACATCTACTCAGTCCGTGTCACTTGCGTGAATGTTATAATAAGGGAATGTAATACCACTGTCACACGGCGCATGTAAGCGTCAATCGCAGCAAGCGACATTTCAAACTGATGTAATTGTGGTTTTGCGTTCCTCGTCTACACGCTTATACAAAATAACACTCGTCGGTGACGTCGATGTTCACCCGCGGGATACTAGGATAACAGAATGTTACAAATTATGCCTTTTATTTGCATATTTTCCTTATATTGATATAAACAGAGTAGTAAACATTGGAAGGCTATGTGAAAATATGTCGCAATACGATATAGCAGCAGTAATAGGGAAGAATTGATTCACTGATTTTTGTGGCGTTTAACGTCCCAAAACCAGCTGTGATCGTGAGAGACGCCGTAGTGGAGGACCCGGAAAATTGGGCCAGCTGGCTTCTTTAACGTGCACTGACATCGCACAGCACACGGGCCTCAACATTTCGTCTCCATCGAAATGCAGCTGCGGCGACAGGGATTCGACCCAGCGACCTTCGGATCAGCAGCCGAGTGCCATAAGCAGTAGACCACCGTGGCGGGGCGATAGGGAAGAAATCCGCACAAGTATCCAAAGGAAGACTAGCGCAAAGCCGCTCCGATTTCTTCCGTAGTCGGCGATACCGTGGACCGTGCCTGCCTTCCTGTCACCATGATGGACGACGATCAGTGCAAACGGACATTAATTGCTATCCAAGTGTTCACAGAAAAGCGCCGAAACGGTCTGAAGCGGCTCAGGCGACAAACGCGCTTTTGTAAACACGGCCGACAAGAAGCGTAGGAGTAGAATTCGAGTCTGGGAACAAGAATGCATCAACTATCGTGCTGCAAGTCAGAAAGTTATCGAAGTGCTACAAGGGCAACTAATAAAAACGTAGCGTTGTGGGCATTTCACTTATCGATGCCA
The DNA here is from genome assembly GCA_013339685.2 of Hyalomma asiaticum. Lineage (NCBI taxonomy): Eukaryota > Metazoa > Arthropoda > Arachnida > Ixodida > Ixodidae > Hyalomma > Hyalomma asiaticum. Next base: position 88,402,112 of record CM023490.1, on the reverse strand, counting down.
CGTTTGCATTTCATTGCGAAGCCTCTGTCGCCGAGAATACGCATGTTGCGACTGCATGAGTTCGGCGAACGGATTCAGTGGGCGAACGCCACTAGGTGCGAATTTCATTCGCTATGCCCTTGTAGCAGGTACCCAAAAATGACATTAACCCATAATCTCATTCGCTGCGAGTGTCATTACACGTGCCGTGTGACAGGGGTATAAGTCATCTCCGATGTCACATGGTAGCACATAACATACTGCTGGGCCACCGCGTATGCATGGCAACTCACTCTGTCACAGCTGGTGTGCTTGGCCGCCTCTATACGGCCCGTTGTTAGTAGCGCCATTGTGTGTACGTCTCTGCCTTTTTGTCCGTGTCCCTTTTATGCGCTCAACTCGCACCAACCAGTACAACCAACAAGCCTGCATCGCCACCCTCGTCGAATTTGCTTGGCACCTCGGTGAAACAGATTCGATACCCGCCTGCAGCTTGGTAGACTGCGTACGGAGATTACAGAACGTTCATGTGTGTTTGCTTGCTATCTCTACATATTCTAGATTTTAATCCCGTGCAACGGCAAACGTTATCCATTCGCTGTTTCAAGTGTGTTCTAATGACATGTTCAGTGTGCATTTAGTTTCCCTGAGATTGACATAACCTGTATAAGATTACCCACTCCTCCTGAATCACTGTCACAGGTCTGCGAAAACCAAATCTCATTTCACGCAGGCTACACAATCATCTTAGTTACGCCCGTCTATACGGCTCAACAAACGCGTTCAATAACTCTGCGCTTCCGCGTGCCATCCGTCTCTGGAATAGCCTGCCTGATCACATTGCCTCCCAGACTAACTATGATAGCTTCCGCGATATCTTAACAATCCATTACACAAGCCTCGGCGAGTAGATACCGTACTGTGTAGCGCAAACAAACTTAGCCTTTGGCAATTCTTCAACCCGTAGATATCATCACAGCTAATCTCTGCGTCTGCTTATGTCACGTCATACATAACGATCTTTTTTTTTCTTTTGCCTTCACACAGGAAATGTACTGTAATTCTTTTAGCCTACGTGGTAGTTATTTTCCCGCCTGTATTTCTTATAACTGCATTGCAAGCTTAATTTTGTGAATAAAGCCAGTTTTTTTAAGAATATAATTGTGTACGCGAAGAATATGCCTAGCTTGTCGGTTCTTTTTCTTGTGCGCAATCGATGCGCCGTTTTGTTTACACATTTATTACCTCTATATTTCATGCATAAGGCACTGTACCCTTTTTAGTTTTTAGTTAACACCTGTTTTGTTTTGCATTTGTTTCTTTTGTATTGTTTTTATGTTTGGTATGTTTATATACGTATACTTTGTGTAATACCCCCCTTACCCAAATACCCAATCTGTAAGGTACTTTGAAATAAATAAATAAATAAAATTCAAACACCTGTGGCGCATACCCGAATAACACGGGCCGAGCGCTATGGGTATGTGCCACATTCCATTCCATTGCATTACATTCCTTTGTATAGCATTCATCTTTAGAACATAAATGCTCGGACAGGAGCAATGAAGCCGCTATTGCAGCAGTTTGACAACGGCCTCTGCTCGTGCATTATTTGGCAGCAGGCAGTCGACAGTTGCGCATTAGACAACACACAGGAAACATCAGTGCATCGGTGCAAAAATTATTTTGAAGGACACTGCTAAGGGCACACTAAGGTCCGTTTTAAAAATATATAGCATAGTGAACACTTTGTGCATAGATGCAGCAAATTACATTTGATTTTTGCCGGCAATGCCCAGTTTTCCTACACACAATCAAGGAAACCATGTAGCATGATGAAACCGCACATGTGTCGAGGCACATAAGAATGTACGAAAATAGCTTTCAAATATAAAAAAAAACTGATGACTGTTTCATACCTAAGGAACGAATAAGAACTACAAGCAGAAATACATGTATCATTCACATCCAGCCGATGGCTAAGGAAATAATCGTTGAGAATTCGACGCGAAACATTACTGAGATCTATGTTTCGCTCTCGAGATTATTAAGTAACACATGTTAGCCTGTCTTTTCAATCATTAGTTCGCGGAAACGACACGGCCCAAGTTGCTCGTTCTCGAATGTCGTAGTTGAGATGCTCAGTTTTGTTAGATTACGAAGATCAATAAAAGCACTGTGGCCCCGTTTTACGCTTACTTTGAATTTCATACCGAGATTCAACTCATAATTGTAATGAAAAGGGAGAACATTAGACTGAGAGAATAGTGGACTTGTATGACTCCCATAAGCGACACAGGCCACATGGCGCAATGCTTTTTTTTTTTTTCACATGAAATGTCTGAAAATTTTTATGGGGAATTTTTCCTCATACTAGGTTACAATAACTTGAATGAGAAACGAATATGATATTCTTAAGCAATAACCGTACCTTTAGCGGAAGAACATCTCCAAGCCTACAAAGAGCCCCAAATGCTTTCGCCAGACTTATTGCAACCCGTACTATGTGACTGTCCCAGTAAGTGCTGATCAAAAATTACTCCAAGTGTTTCCGTGTGCGTGCTGACATCAATTCGCTCTGTTCGATAACATATATTTAGATCATGGTTAACATTTTTTAGGGCTGGGCAAAAAGAACAGCTTTTGGATTTTTTAACTGATCTGTGAAGAATTTGTCTTGCTCCATAAATATGTTTTATCAAGGACTGTATGCCCTTACTCTGATAAAATATCAGCGGTACATGACTGGAAGAAAAGGCTGGTGTCGTCTGCGTATATTATATAGCTGTGGTAAGTCACTAATGTTTGGTAAATCATTAATATAGATGTTAAACAGCATAGACCCTAATATGCTGCCTTGGGGAATACCGGCTTTTAAATTCAGAGGGTCTGAGTGTTCTCCTCAGATGTTGACTCGTTATTTCCTGTGCATTAGTTAAGAACTGCTAAGTTGTAGCAATAATCCACGTAATCCATAATGCTCAAGTTCATTTTTAATAATGTGAAATGATTGATGCTCTAAAATGCTTTGGAAAAATCAATAAATGTGCCTAATGTTAATTTTTTTCTTAGAAGCCGCTCAAAATTAGGCCATTGTGTGTTAATAGGGCTAATTCAGTTGACTGGCCCCTTAGGAAACCAAACTTGTACGGAGGCAGTGACATATTTCCCAAAATGACACAAACCTTTTTCAAATAATCTTTACAAGCCTTTTGAAATGATGGGGAGCACTGCCACCAGCCGACTGTTTGATGGGTAATTTGGATCACCTAATTGGAACAGAGCAGTTACGTTTGCCTGTTGCATTTTTATGGCAGAAACACCAGTAGACAAGCAAATATTAAAGACGTCAGTTAGAGCGCATACTAATACGTCTACTGCAAATTTAGTTCGTTTGATCTTTAAACCACAAACGTCACGTGCCTTACTGTTCTTTAAGGATACAAAAGCGAAGCAAACCTGATCAGGCGTCGTGGGCTCAAAGAAACCTATTCGCAACTCTAGAAAAAGTGGTTCATCTGGCAACATTGCTGAGAAAAACAAACATGGCTTCTATATCCAGGGTCACGGCTGCGCTTCCGCTTAGCGCTGTGCTAAAGTTTCTGGATGCGAGTTCGAATCACAACGCTTCTTCGAATGCGAAAGGGTTCTTGGCTGCCGAAAACATGATATTAATCGGTCTAAAACGTTTGAGCGGCGAAACAACGGTAATAATTGCGCTGTGCGTTCAAACGTCGCACTTGTTCGGAGACCCGCATCAGATTTTCTTAAGGATAAAGTGCCTTTCCAGTGAGCCTGAAGTTGAAGAAGGCAGGTACGTGTTCATGGGTAGCAGGCCTTTCCGAAAGATGCAAGCGCTTGTGCGCGGCGTTGCTCCATTGAGTACAAATGCGTCACTTATAAACGTGTTAAAAGAGTGCAGTTAAATGCGCGGTGCCGGAAGACAAACTTAGAGGCGCGGTGAACAGGTCGACGGCTGAAAAGTTGCAACGAGCGCAACAAATCCTGAATTGTCACCAGATGAACTCGATATGCAAACGCGCTACGTTAAACGATCACACCTCCATAACCACCAAACAAAATACGAGGCGCAGCGCGCGCATGGGACGAAGGAGGGGAACGAAGGCAAGCGCTCGCTTTATGTCTACTTACTACAATGCATGCGGGCAAAAGTACGTCAGCAATAATGTTAGCGCGGTTCAAGTGAGCATAGGCACGCTCAGAAAACGTTACAAGACATACAAGTATAAACTATGTCGCTGTTTTGTTCACGCGCTTACCTAACCTATACTGCACTCGATCCGGCTCTTCGAAAAGCGCGCATGATAATAAACGCGCGCACACTCAATCTGTGTACTAACCGGGGAGGAACAAATCGTCACGATTGAAGTGCGTGCACCAAACTAGTATAGTTCCCGTCACCTTCTTGCCGATGCGCAAGTTCCTAATCCATGTTGCCCTGCGCGAAGCGTCGTCTGCTGCTTTGAGGAACCGATGAAACGACGTGTTGCTGTCTGTGCATCGCTATGACACGCACCGAGGCACGCAACAAAATCTTTTAATGAGGATTCTTTCTTTTTCGGGCTGCCTCGAGGCGGCATGGAGTCGCTTAAGGAACTATAGAGCAGTTTTAAAGCCCGCGTGTAATGCGATACCATGCCGCGTTTCGAGGTCGACCTTGGATCGGCTGGTTCCAGGAGCGTTCGCTAGGCTGGCGATCATTTAGATGAAATCGCGAATATTTCCACTAGGTGCTGCCATAAAACTGAGAGCGTCTGTATTATAAACGCTACAAATCAAATTTGTAGAGTGTTCATTGAAACGGTTTGCTAATTCTACACCCCTTTAACTGCTTCCCATTTTCACTAACTTCGTGCTCTGCATGACCTCAGTCGTGATTTAGGAGCTCATTAACTGCACGACAAACGATGTCTCCTTTGGAATGCGCATCACTAAACACTTTTTCCATATATAATTTTTAGTGTCGCGAAGAACCTTAGTTACAATATTACGGTATTGTTGACACGCAGAAAGGTCATCCGGCCTTCTGGAGTGCACAAATTTGCCATATAATTTATTTTTTAACAAATGAACTTGAAATATTGATTTGTTAACGACGCTTTCCGTAGCTTTCTAGATTTTGTTGTCATTTTGTGATATACGTGTCGTTGACGGTAACTGGTTCCTTAGCGCAAAAGCTTTCACAGAAGGCAGTGTAGGGGCACGGACGAGCGCTAACTTTCAATATTTTATTTCTGAGAGCGTACACATATTTAATCTCGGAAAAGCAAAAATAAGAAGAACTGCCCAGACTAGAAGAGAAGCTCAGGGGAAGATGGATGCTTGAATCGATGAACAAATCGCAAAATACGATTTAGAACAGGGAATGTCGAAACGTTGGCTCCTGCGACATTCCCTGTTCTAAATCGTATTTTGCGATTTGTTCATCGATTCAAGAACTGCCCAGGAATCACACATATTCCACGTGCGAACACCTTACAATCTCAAGAAATTGAGGTTTGTTTCGCCCAGCCCAAGGGAGGAAGTGCTGACACAATTTGGCCCTAATCTATTGATCCATTCTCCCTTGATAATTTCTCTTGTCAATTTCTTTCTGGTTCTTCCTACCATGGTGGTCTGGCAAAAAAGCGAATTGAAGCCACACGTGCTGCAGTGTAAGGCGAGGAAACCGTCGCGACAATTTTTGACTTTGCAAGCATGTTCTAGGAGCCTAACGATAATTCAGCGGCCTGTTTTCCAGATATACTGCTTGCCACATGACCTAAGTATGGGGTAGATATTTTTCGCACATGTAACGATGCGATCCTTTTTTGCTTCTTACAGTAGCCCTGAATTGCGGTTGAAACATGTAGCTATTTAGAGGCGGAGGAACCTCTACATTGCCCCACGCTACTACGCTCTAAACCTGAATTTGCCCTAAGTGGACGAATTGAATACCGTTAATCCACCGGTTGAACGATTCATCCCAAAGGACCAAATTTTGGTGCAATGCGTCTCGTGTGCAAAAGCCCTCTACAGAAAAAAAAAAATCCACGCATCTCCACGAAGTCAACTATAAGGATTGCGCGAAGCACTGAGGATCTTTCAGTGTTACCGTAAATCAGCCGTGACATAGCCCACTTATACATGTAAGTGAGTAACAAAGCGCGTGCATATTTACACATGCGTTGTCATTATGCTCCTTAGCCTTTATGAGGTTCCCGCCCTGCCACGTTGTTGACCGTGCCGACTTCCGTGTTCTAGTTAACGGTCACGCTGAGATTAACTACGCACAAGAAAAATCTCCCACCGGCAGGACAAGGTCCAGTGCCCATATATACGGGTGCCAGTGACTGGTTGTGCAGCGTGAACAGTCGGTTTTTAGATGCAAAGCAGCTTATATATGTCGGGCCCCGCCATGGTGGTCTAGTGGCTATGGTACTCGGCTGCAGATCCGAGGGTCGCGGGATCGAATCCCGGCTGCGGCGGCTGCATTTCGATGGAGGCGAAATGTTGAGGCCCGTGTACTGTGCGATGTCAGTGCACGTTAAAGAACCCCAGGTGGTAGAAATTTCCGGAGCCCTCCACTACGGCGTCTCTCATAATCAGAACTGGTTTTGGGACGTTAAACCCCACAAATCAATCAATCAATATCTATGTCGGGGCTATGTCCGTCCATCCATCCGCCGTGCGGCGTCCACAACCACACTGCGCATGCTCATCTTGCTCCCTCTCCTCTCGGCATTCCTCATCTCCTCTCCGAACGGCGCGCGTTGACTATGGAAACGCTCTTTCTTCGATGAACGCTTTACCAGCTCGCAAGGAAAGAGAACGGGACCTCACCCGCGAGAGAGAACGCTGACGCAGGCAGCGTTGCTAGCGTCAAACCGATGCAAACGTGATACCTAGTCAAACCAATGCAAACGCGGTGTGCACCCCCCCCCCCTTTCCACTTTGCAACGCCTCATGGTCGCCTTTAGCGGGAGATAGTGTAATTTTCAATCAAGAAACTCGCTAGCAGACGCTGCCAGCGTCGGCGTTCTCTCGCGGACGAGGGCGCGTTCTCGTTCCTTGCCACCTGAAGGCGTTCATCGCAGAATTGGTCCGCTGCGGTGGTGTAGTGATTGCGGTACCCAGCTGCCACCCAAAAAACGCGTGTTCGATCCCGGCCGCGGCGGTCGCATTTTCGATGGAGGCGAAAATGCCAGAGGCCCGTGTACTGTGCGTTGTCAGTGCACCTTAAAGAACCCCAGAAGGTCAAAATTCCCGCAGCCCTCCACTACGGCCTTTCTCTCCTTTGTTTCACTCCCTTCGCCCTACCCCCACGGACGCTTAGCCGTGCTCCCTACATGGGCTGCAGAAATATGAGTGTCCTTTTCTAACCGAACCACTATCATCGTCATCATCTCTCTCACCACAGCAGACTAAAGTCCCTAGATATTCTTTCCGTTTTTTGAAGTAGCGAAAAGCTTTGATGTGCCGCTGGCGCATCTGATTGGTCGGCGTTGCTTTTGGGAGCCATGTTCTTCCTAAAACTGTTACTTGAATGCCGCAGCGAGAGAACGCCAAGGAAAGTTGCGCGTTTCAGCAGGCGTCTCATTACATGTGGCACGTCCACTATCACATTTGATAGGAACGCGTATGCTGACTGCCGGACGCTATCTGCGCGCGCGTGCTCCCTTCTACGTGTTTAGGAAGAACATGGCTGCCGACGCGGGATTTCAACGAGAGGGTGCTGGGAGAGGAGGTAGTTGTCGCTACTTAAAAACGGAGAAAAGATCTAGGGACTTTACAGCAGACGACACTGTGTAGGTGCACCGCCTTCGGAATCGGCACAAACACGCACACGTACGGTCTGACTGCATTGCCTGCAGGATGGGCCCACACACGGATGGATGGATATTGATTAGGAGCGTCCCCTTTATAACTGGGCGGTAGGCCGCGGGCCACCAAGATCTACCTTTATTTTTTTCCTCTGCAAATGTTTGTTCTCCCGACTGACACACATTTTCACAACTAATTTTTATGTTCCTTATTGAACTTCGCTTTGTAACTTCGTGTTCGCAGGCTTGCTTCAACAGTACCTTGCTTCAAACAGTAAATCGCTTCCTTTGAACTATCGTACCATTTTTCTCTCTTGTTTTCCTCTTTCCCTTTTCTGTAATTACTTAATGCCGGTTTCTTCTCCATTGCTGCTGTCCAGTCTGATATCTCCGCCACATTGACCATGCTCTAACGCTCTTTTTTGCCCATCCGTTTCATTACTCGCTGTATACTTACTGGTAAGCCTCCTAGTTCCTATACAAATATCTGAATACTTTCTCTGCCCATCTACTTTGTTCCATATTCCTTAATATCTGTTCGTAACTAATTTTACACTGACCTTCCCTTTCCTCAAAATCAGACCATCTCATATCCCCCTTAACAGCCTCATTTGTGGTCTCCACATGGCCGGCCAATGCGACACGTCCGACCGTCCTCTGACTGACGTACAGCCGAGGCTGGATGGATGGATGCTATGAGCTTCCCCTTTGTAACGGGGCGGTGACATGTGCGCCACCAGGCTCGTAAGAAGATTTAAGAGCTTTTTTTTTCTCTCTTTTAATTTTCCTCATGCCTTTTAAATTTACTTCAATCAAATCGATCATGCCATATCAAAAACGGAATTTCATAGCCCAGTTCCCTGCCCCTTATGGCAGAAATTCCATATTTTTCCCTATAATTATTTTTGTCCGTTCTCTCTAGTTTTCTGCCACCAGTATTCTAACTGTCTCTTACTTATTTCAATCGCGGCGCTAGGGGCACCGCAGCGCACCTAGCGGACCCCATGCAAACCAGAGCAAGGGAAAACGACGAGGGAGGGAGGGACAAGGCTCGGCCCTGAGGTGCTTCGCCCCTAAAAGGGAGCGCGCCACGCGAACGAAGACTTATATTGCGCCTGTGCACCGCAGCGCCTCTAGCGGTCTCCACTCAAAGCGGACGTTCGCATCTGTGGAACGCAGCGCCCCTAGCGTACTCCATGCTAACCAGAGCACGGCGAGGACGAGGGACGGCGCAGAAATAAGTCTCGGCCCTAAGGCGCTACGCCCGAAAATATCAATGAGGGGACTAAAAGGCGCCTGTTGGTCTGCGTAGACCGTCTGATCCCGCGCAGCGCGGCCGTGCCATGTTGTTGGAGTGGTTTAAGAAGAATTAGGCGCTTCCTTCACGCGTAGAAAACTCAAAGCGCGCGAACCGTCGTGTCACAGGATCATGCAGTGATTGTGAGACGCCGGCTATCGTCAGGTGGTTCACGGTACTGGCAGAACTTGCCGTGTATTCGGACACCACTCGTTAGACTACCGTTTCAGGCCTCTGGAGGCCGGCGTAGGGTTACGGCGAAATTGGCGGTAGTGTGCGCGGCCTAGCGGGAGCCTCCGAGCCTACACGCCGCGGCTACACTACTTGAGCGCGCCGAATTACAAGGATTGTTTACAGCGATAACGAAAGTAAGTTGTCTTGACCGTCAGCGGTTCGTTGCCGAATGCGCGAAGAGTCACTGGCTGCAAATTGTTACGCGAAAAGAGACTTCGCTATATGCCTTAATTCTGCATCAAGCCCATCGGCGACCGGTGTGAGCTCAGGATGACGCGAGGAGCACCGTGACGCAGAATTGTGGCGTGCAGTACAAATTTAGCGACCTCGGAAGCTGTGGCAGAACTCACGCACGCTGTTTCGGCGTACCATGTCAAGTGGTCAACGGCTGTGACGATCTATCGTTGAACATTCATTCTGACTGGATGAGGACCGTACAGATCAACACTAACGACTTTGAATGGTTGCGAGCGGCAATGGAGCGGCTGAAGCTGTCCGCTCGGAGTAGATGTAGGGAGCTTTCGACGATGACAGAGTGTGCAGGAAACGACATACTGCGCAACACTTTTAGATAAGCTAGGCCAGTAGAACTCAGATTTGATTTGATCGTAGGTTTTCTAGACCCCAAGGTGACTAGCAGTCATGTCGTCGTGAGCGGCTCTGAGGACGTAGGCCCGAAGCGAGCGAGGCAGAATATGTATCCAACGTTGACCATCTGGGTGGTAGACATGGCGGTATAGAACGCTGTCGTCAAGCTTAAACTGTGTCAGCTGTCGACGAAGGCAGGCGGTGGGAGGAAGCGAAGCTCCTTGAAGGCTGTCTACGATGCGTTTACAATGAGCGTCAGCAAGTTTATCAGAACTAAATGGTTGGTTGTCGTCAGGGGGCTTGGGGTCTAGAGACGCTAAGGACGAAAGACACGAGGTCGGAGCTTTCGAGGGCGTGTCACGGAAGTGATCCGAATGACCACTGCATGGTGTCGTAGGCAGCGGGAAACGAGAGAGCGCTTCTGCGTCCGTAGATTTTCTGCCGCTTTTATACACAATCGCCAAGTCGTATTCTTGCAGGCGAATAATCCAACGACTGAGGCGCCCGGACAAGTTCTTGAGGGTCGAGCGCCAGCATAAAGCATGATGGTCCGTGGCGATTGTAAAGTGGCGGTCATGAAGGCAAGGTCGGACCCTCTTAAATGACCAAACGAGGGCCGATGTAGAAGGATTGGGCGGCGCGTCCTGCGACATCACGGCGGACAGATGACACAAACTCACGAGGCAGATCGGCATGACAGAGGATGGAGGACCGAACAGCATTCCCCACCACTTGTGACGATGCAGTCACTACGGAGTATTTAATTAGGCATGAATGATGCGGCGAACCGGCCGAGCCCAAAGCATACATGAGACTCAAGGTGACAACCCACAATCAGTGAGGAAACACGTGCGACCATGATTATGTACAGATGAAGAACACTAGCGCATTAGGTGCCCACAATATATATGTACGCTCTCAGAAATAAAACGTTGTTGAAAGTTAGCGCTCGTCCATGTCCCTTCTCAGTCCTGTGTGAATAGCGTTTGCGCTAAGGAAACAGTTATGCAATACCAGGAAGCCCAATTCCACACTCTTGTCGTTAACCACGACCTACTGGACGTGTAAATCATGATAGTGATGTAAATATCAATAATTCGTGTCCTTCATACATTCCTACCCTACCATCTAAATTTTGGTGTATATAGGGCGATGTTAGTTAGTTGGTTAGGTTAGGTTTAATGGCACAAAAGCGGCTAAGGCTATGCTACGCCTGCCACAAGGTGATAAAATATGGTTTCATATTGTTGCAGGCGATATTTACAGCTACCGAGAACCAGGATAGGTTATAAATATAGCACTGACAATGGTTTAATGAAGGTCCGCTGTAGAGGGGCCCAAAATCGGCGCACTCAATGTGCGTAAAATATATATTTTCAAAATTATGACAATAATATCAAGTGTACAACAAAACATTGAGGTCAGTGGCAGCAAAATTAAAATATTAAGTGATTAAAGTCTATGTAACACGCCTACGTCACCTAAAAATATTATTAGATCTTGGAAGGGCACAAGTGGAGTATCTCCTATAATGAAACATGTACACACAATGTATATAAATCATGGAAGTGTTTTAGTCGTTGTGTTTCTATATGTGTGCATGTAATCAGGATATGTAGTATTGTAGATGCTCCTAGGCACGTGTCACCACAAGCAGTGTTTTCTTTGTAAGTAGGTAATTGTGTGTGAGGTCTGGTGCGCTATGCGTAGTCTGGCTTGTTACTCTATGAAGCTCTCACGGTGATAGCATGCGTTCCATTCTCCCAGCACCGTTTGAACGAGGTGCGGTTTGTTACTATCATTGTCATTCCACTGACATTGCCATTTATAGGTTAGAGACTTTTGAATAGTATGCATTGCATCATTCAAAGGTGTCCTTATTTTCGATATAGTATTCAATTTTATTTGCAGCACATTCGTCAGCCTTTTTATTTCCCGGGATCCCACGTGACTTGGGAACCAGCAAGAACAAACAGAGTAGCGTCGACTCGCGCGTGAGAGAGCATGCAAGATAAAAGGTTTTTCCTCCGATTTTGACTGCTGGGCCCTGAGATCACTGAGGGAATCCGTGTAGATGACTAATGTGTTGTGCTTCCTAGTTAAAATTTCTTGTATTGCCACCCACAGAGCGTAACACTCGGCTGTTAAAGGCAGAGACAACTTTGGGAAGTCCATTCCTACGGTCCCACTGCAACACCGCCACGTACACAATTTGGTGTTTTTGAGCCGTCGGCCTAAAATTCCATGTTAGTGGAGTACGCTTCCTTCACGACACGAAACTCTTGTATAATATGCTCTTTTGGTGTGTTCATCTTTCGGAGATAAGTTAGAGAAAATTGAAGATATTGTTTACATTCACTCCAAGAGCTAACATGGGTGGCTTATGGGCGATACGAAGTGCCTCAGTAGGAATATCTATCTCTACGCATTTCTCTTCATATCGTAATATCAGCCGTTTGATAGCGTTAGACCTATTTGTTTAGTGTGTTCGTGTATTGCATGATGTGACTATGTCGTGGCATATGTGATCTGGTGCTGCTTGCACTCTGAAGACGCAAGCTAGCAGGAGCTGGGTTCATTGCTCTAGGGATGCCTCATTGGATTCTACATACAGATTGGGAACAAGTGACGTCCTGTAGGCACCAGTTGATAGACGTAATTCGTCATTGTGAATGGGATCGAGCCGCTTAACGCAATGCTCTCTGGCTGACCCATATATTCCTAAACCGTAGTTTATTTTGCTACGTACTAAGGATTGATACACACTTAAAAGGCACCTCCGGAGAGACCCTCGGCGCATCCATGAAAAAGCTTTCAGAACGTTTAATGCCTAATTCGCTTTAACTTTCAGACTGCTTACGTGTGTAGTAAAGTTGAGCTCTTGATCATACAAAACACCCAGAAACATGTACTCTCGTTTGAACGGCAATGCATCTTCATATAACTTCAGCGTAGGATCGGGTTGGAAGCCTCTTTTTTTTTGTGAAAGCACCATGGCAACAGTTTTGCCAGTTGAAAAGCGACACCCATTTTCTGCTGCCCATCGCGTCAGTTTATTTAACGTGACTTGAATTTGTCGCTCGCAGGTGGCCATTTTTGATCCGCGAAATGCGATTTGGAGGTCATCAGTATAGATGGAATGCATAATTGTGGATGGTATAATTTTGTCAACGAGTTCATTTTGACAACGAAGAGTGTTGTACTTAAAATACATCCCTGTGGCACACCGTTTTCATGAGCGAATACACGTGGCATGAGTGTTCCGAGACAAACCTGAAATGTTCGGTCGGACATGAAGTCAGAGATGCACTTCAGCATCTTACCTCGTATTCCCAGGTCCGCCAAGTCTCAAAATACAAAATCTCCGTGTGGTATCATATGCTTTCTTCATATCGAAAAAGACAGACAGTGGTGTTTGTATAGAAAGGCATTGCGCACCTCATGTACTAAACGAACAAGATGGTCCGTCGTAGAACACACCTTTTTGTAGCCACATTGCATGTGTATCCAAAGATTTTCCTGATTCGAGGGTGAATGTCAACCTAGCATTTACAATGATTTCGTATGACTTGGTCAAGGAGCTGGTGAGGGCAATGCGCCGGTAACTGCGGGCGCAAGTCGGCGATTTTCCAGATTTTAAAAGAGGCACTGTTATGGCGTTCTTCCATACCTTTGGCATTTTATTGGCTTCCCAGAGAATATTATTGAAGCACAGCAAGGCCTCCACTGGTTGGGGCGAAAGATGAGCAAGCCTTGCCAATGTATTCCACCGGGGCCCGGCGCAGTCTTTTTTGCTGCCAAAAGTACTCTGTTAAATTCCTCTAATGTTACAGGTGCATTGTACGATTTGTCTGTGCCTTCTGTTGTCGGAAGCTTGTTTCTCGGCAGACCGCTTATGTTTCAGATACGCTGCTGTATCTGAACCATAGTTACCATAGAAATGCTTCCCCGTTGAGCCTGCTTGTGGTTCTAAGTTTGTTTGTGTGCCTGAAAGAGAGTATTGGGATTGTGTAGGAGGCGTAGCCACCCTTGAACTTGCGAACTGCACCCCCCATTCTCTCAGATGACACTGAGCTATTTATTGATTACACATACTTTATCCAAGGGTTGTTTTTTTCAGCTTACCTGCGAATATACCTAGCTTTCGCCCGCGCCTTTTTAAAATAATAATATTATTCTGTGTTGGGTACCTTCGAAAAATTCCCCATGCCTTATTTAGCTCTTTCTTAGGTGCGGTGCATTCGGTTGTCCACCAGCACTTCAATCTTTTCCGTAGAAATTCAGAGGATTGGATAATAACCTCTGTGGCTGCTTCGATGATGCAAGCTGTGATACTGTCAATAATTTCGTATAAACTTGAATTATCGTGTTTTATGTTGTCCGGGTTAGCTTTTTCTGTGAAAAGACGGCAGTTGGCTAAGTGAGTTTTCCAGTGGGGTGTTCTAGACGGTAGCCTGGGATTTGCGGAAGTTAGCTGTACAATCGCAGCCATGGTGCTGCCGTAACAATTATTTATTACACTCCATTGAAATTCAGTAACTATACATGAAGAGCAGAGCGCCAGGTCTAGGCAACTCACAGCGCGTGTCCTTGGGAAGCAGTCGGTATACCACCACCATTATTAAGGAGACACGTTGTTTGTTAGTATGAAATCTTCAACTACCTGCCCTGTGGTGTCAGTTCATTTGCATGCCCATATTGTGTTGTGGGCATTGAAATCAACCACTATCACAAAGTGTTGCGGCAGCTGGTTTTGTATTAACTCCAGGTCTGTTATAGTGAATTTTATGTGAGGTGGAATGTAAAGGGAACAGACAGTGATTCTTTTGTCTGCTAGAATGATGACAGCAGCGACTTCCATGTGACTGTTAACGATGACTTGTCAGGCTGCGATACCGCTTTGAATGACAATGGCCACACCGCCTGAAACACGGCTCGGCTGAGTGCGATCGCAGCGTACAACAGCGACGCCTTTTAAAAAACTTGTGTTTCGTTCACCTAGGTTTGTTTCTTCTAGGCACAGGGCCATGGGAGAGAAGTTGCTAAGTATGTCTTTTATGCCACCTACGTTCCGCATGATTCCTGTACAATTCCACTGTATTATGAATGCCATGATATATGAAAGTAAGATAGATGGGTGGTTATAACATGGCAGTATGGGCATGGCTATAAAACTAGAGACGCAGGTGACAAGTCAGTGGATAAAAATCGGTCATGTGCCTTTTCCCGGCACACTGACCGGATGTTTCCCCTGCCCAGAACAACCTTTCCCCTGCCCGGAAGAGTTGGGCCTACAACAGGCTGTTTCAGAGGCTTGCCGCTAGCGGCAGGCTCTGCACACTCATCTGTGTCCGCAGAACACACTTCGATCGAGTCAGTACCAGAAAGGCACTCCTCGTTAGAGGTGCTCAGTGAGGGTGCTGGCTTCTTTGCAGGAAGCCTTCGTTTCAGCACAGTTAGTGACACCTGTGCGGCCTCCACACTGCGCTGGCTGATAAGCACTAGTATAGGCTTTTAGAACTCGAGTGGAAGGTGCACACTGTGTACCTCCTGACTCCCTCTGTGAGAGATGGAGTTCCGAGACTAGATCCTATAGTTGGACCTGAGTACCGACGGATGCCTGCGATACAGGCCCTTTCTGTACCGCTTGGTTGTACGTACCCTTTTGAGCAAACTCCACGCGTTTTCGCTCTTCAATGTATGAGATATTCTCACTTGTCTTTAATGTGTTAATTTCTTCCTCCTTTATTCCATAGAGGACACGTTCGGAAGTACGCAGCTTGTGGGCCGTCGCAGTTGACACAATGTAGGTCGTTCGTGCACTCTTCATCAATGTGCTCGGAAAGACCACATTTCACAAGTCTTGTGTTGCCTCGACACACCGTTCACCAATGTCCGTACAAAAGCACCATCGCGGGTTCGGCACATATGGTCTGACCTTGAGGTGTAGTAAGGCCGCGTGTACTGAACATCGAACCGTTATATTCGCGAACGTCAGCACTACGTGTTTCGCTCTGATCTCCTTTCCATCTCTTCTCATAGATGTGTTACGAGCGGATAGCACTCCTTGTTCGGCTAAGGCTTCAGTTATCTCTTCGTCCGTGCCCTTTATGAGCTCGTTATCAGAAACGACACCTTTGGCATAGTTGAATGATCTGTGGGGTGTAACACAAACTTCGTGGTCGCCTATTTTGTTTAGTTTCCGTGTGTTGTTGCTCTGTTGCTCGTTCTGAACATCAATCAAAAGGTCACCGGAGCTCATCTTTCTGGCATTGTAGTCACCATCAATACACCGTTAAATGGCTTTGGCGATTGCAAACGGTGAAATATCCTCAACTGGTGTTACGCTTTTTGATGTGATCCCGAAAACCTCTGTGAAGTTGTTAGGCTTTGCAGTGAACTCCTTAGTTGCTGCGGTGCGAACCCGCTTTCGTATTCGATTAGTTTTGGTGTGTGTGGAATTTTTGTGTATACTAGAATTGTGGTGTTCGGTAGCCATGCTGGCCGCCCACCTAAAAGCCCAACCTAATATAATAATACTCTTTATTCTGGCATGCGTAAAACAGTTACATGCCACCGAGATCAGGCAAAAGGAAACAGACGTATTTCAAACAGAGTGTATTTCAAGCACTAGCCATACACAACTACTATAACCATACGTGCCCAGCCAAGGGAGACTGGACACGCATGGTTAACCCTTGTCACCAGGAATAAGGAAGCGAACCGAAGACACAAGGAGACAGGAAAGATTAAAATAGAGAGAAAGACGAAGGTTTAAGGGAGGATAGGCAGAGGTGACTGCCGATTTCCCCCAGGGTGGGTCAGCCCGGGGGTGCTATCTGCGTGAAGCCGGGGCAAAGTGGTGTGTTGCTTCTTCCGGGGGGCCTTAAAATTCCAAACAACCGGTATCGGCTCAACCACAAGGATCCCCTTTTTCCCGGACAGGGCTAAGCCACGCACGGCCACACGTGGGAGATGGTCGAAGCCTCCTGTTGGTTCAGGTCCGCGGTATCGCCATACAACAAACGCCTGCAGGAGCAGACGCCCATGCGTGGATAGGGTGAAGGAGACGACAAGTCGGGTAGCGGCTCAGCCGGCTCGCACCTGGGGCCATACAGCTGTCCTTCCGCTTCGGGCCTGGCGTGGGTGAAACGTCGCCAGCATCGTTCGCGCAAGCCGAATCCGACTTGTACGGCAGCGAGCGCAAACAACCGACAGAGATCGGCATGACAGACGTAGTGCGCGCTCCAAGTCAACGACCCTTATTTACAAGGAGCAGCGTTCCTGACCACCTCGGCTGGCATCGCGCGTACCTTCCACCTCATCGCCAACCCTTCCCTCCTCGCGTTGAGCTTGCCGCAGTGAAATGACCGCCGGCTTTCTTTACGGTGATCATTTCCTTTCTTTTCTATTTCGCCCTTTTGAATCTTGGACTGTATTCGTAGAACGTGTTCCGTTAATTTAATTTAATTATTCGACCTCTATAGTGCTTTTTCAAATGCACTGTTTGCTGATTGCATCAACGGTCACGTTATTGTCCCAATGACGTTAACTCATCGCTATTACTCGTGCACAAATACCAGCGCCTCGCTAGGAGATTTAAGATGCGGAGCATCTCTCTAGCTCGCAGGTATGTAACGTGTCAACCGGCGTCCGCACTCACACTGCGCATGCGCGACTCTCCTCTCCCTTCCCTCTGTCCAACAGCTGCTGCAATAAATAATGCGACTAGAGAGCGCGCGCGCGCTTCGCTTCAGTAGTATCTCCTCTTCCGATGAAAGAAGTTGGTGGCGTTGTGTAATGGAAGCAACAACACTGCAAACCTGTAAACAGCGCCGTTAAATGCACCGTTGAAACTCCCAGCGATGCTCCGCAACACCCCATGGTCCCCTTCGGGGAGATGGTGTAATTTTCCGTTCCCTTTCTCTCTATCCTTACAATGCTTACGCTCTCCAGCGAAATAGCGACGGCGAAAGTTTGTTATTTTCTTGTCGGGTTCCCTGACACCACAAATATTGAAATTCGCCTTCAAATGCTTTCTGGACGTGATGAAGTGACGCTTGAAAGTCTGTTGGCCGTATATTTCGTGGTGCGTTTGTGAACGTCACAGCTTAGAGCGGCCGTGTAACAGCATTCGACAAAAGTAAGAAAACGCCGCCAATCCCTCGTGTAGGCTTCCGCAAACGTGTGAGACAAACGTAATTGCATTGCACCCTCCAAATAATTCGCAATTTCACTCGAATTACACCTGGGACGCGCCGGTGCTTCCTTCAACATATGACATCCCATCGCGCATGGATTAAGTTGCTCGAAGAAAAAACAGCATTTAATGATATCGCGATCGCCGGAAGACTACCTGCCATGCTCTATTTGTTCGTTTTGAATCAAACAAACAAGTGAAATGTGCGTATCTCTCTTAAAATGCAGCGAAAAAGGTAAAGCGAATTAGCCCGTGCCACTTGTGACGCATATGTTAAAATAGGAGCGGAAGCTTTCCAGCTCCGTTTGAAGTCTTTCTGACTTTGTTTAAAAAGTGTGGCAGGGCTCATTTAGCTCCGCACATGACCCAAGCGCTTCGTAACTAAAGCAGGGACGAGAACGCACCAGGGGGCCAGCGTAAGTCGTCCTCGGTGACCATGTCCACGCCCGCGTACAGCTTCTCCCTGAATTCTACCAGGTGATCCGCCTGAGGAAAATAGGCAGAGAAGCCGGAGATGACTATGTCTTCGTCTGCCATGGCCTTTTCGCAAGACACCTGCAAAACAGAGGCCAACGGGCCCTTATATTCCTGCACAAGCCCGGTCGGCCCTTCACAGTATGAATATACGAGGACCACAAGATTGCAGTAATGCAGCAACATCAATTCGTACATATGGCGTAGTAACCCAGGCGTGCCATTGCTGCCTTGGGCAGCATGGCTCTACCTATGCACGCCAACTGAAGTAATGTTTTATTATTATTTTTTCAGTAAGGACAGAGGTATCAGCGGCGTTTCTATTCTGTGTTTTTTTATCTTGTCGTTATAGAAGGGGTACACCCCATATATATGCACGCTGAGCCAAAATAAACTGTTTGTTGAAATAAGCACTCTGTTCCGTGTCTTCCTCGTCCGTGTCCTCGGTTTTTGTGATTTTGGGCTGTTGTTCTTAGGAGATATCTTTTTCGTAAAGCCCGGCCAAGTACGACTGAAAGAGGTACTTGTTTCCAAGCTATACCTATTGCTCGCCACATTACCAATCGCTCGAGAAAAAAGTAAGAAGGTATGTGATCTCACAAAACACTCAAGACAATTGCGTTCCTCCTAATACACTGAAATGTTAATTCCAATGATCAAACGAAGTGTTCATGCAAAAAAAAAATAGCAAGCGTTTCACGTATTTCGGGGTAAAACTTTCTATGGTTTATCCATGGACTTTCCGGGCTCAACTGCGTTTCAGCTCCATGACTTCCATGGGTGTAGGAAGAACGAAACGGCATGCCATTAAGTTTACTTCAATAATTGGCATGGGGGGGGGGGGGGGGGGACGCCCGGCCGAAACAGTGCTTGCAGTTCATATTCTCTGTGCTGCACCTTCGCGCAGCACACCAACCAGGTTAAAGGGCACTAAAAGCAAATAATGAGTTGAAAAAAAACTGAAAGATGAGGATTGGGTAAGAAGCAATTCCCCATTCCGTTTTAAGCCACTAGCCAGCCATTCTTAGCAAGAAAACGGCGAAATTTCGAAATTGCGGTGGCGCCCTCTGTCCCTCTCTGTTGGTAGTTTCTGCAATGACGTTGGTTCCTCTAGTTTGACAACTGCACTACTGTTTGGTGTCAACAATGGAAATTGAATTAGGTAAAATCTGACAAGAAACGTGCTGTACGCCACATTTATTCCTACGTATTGCGGCCGTGGAGCTCATTACACCTACTCCCAGCCGCCGAGATCGCCGCGCGAAGCCCTGTTTTCGTGTATGGCGATTCAATAGTCACAGGCAATGCCAGGGGACTTCTATCAGCAGTTTTCCCTTGGAAAATACGCTTAATGGCGCGCAGAAAGCGATGCTACAGTCCAGCACGGGTAAAAAGTCACTGTACCAAAACCAAATATTTTCCTTTGGTGTCCTTTTAAGCAGCGCCAGTAAAGGGAGCACCAAGCGTAGATACACAAAGGAGCTTATAGTGTATCAGGAGGGGCACGAGCAACACCACCTCGTGGGCATGGCAGGCAAAGAGCGTCGAGAGCCTGGCAGGTGAAAACGAGGAGCATAGCGACAGTGTTTGAGGCATTGCGAGGAAAACATTTTTCACTAGTCGCTGTACACAAATCGTGGCTTGCGTTAGGATTTGCGAACCTAAATTGCTTTGTGTGTTAACAATATTCATTATATTCCGTCTTCTGCTCCAGCCACGGTGTGTAAATTTTAACACGACAGTGTTTTATGCTGGGGTCCACCACCGCTTTACTGCATCGCTATACGTCACTACCGTAACGGATATGATGCAGTAAAATTTACGTAAACAATTACAAAGGAAAAGCCAGCAGAAAAGTTCAACAAACGCGGCCTGGATCGAACCCACGATGGCTCAAACCACGACGAAAGGTGCCCGCAGCGCTACCGACTGAGCTATCCTTAACCATGTTAGAAGGGGGAAGGGGCACAAAGGCGCTTAATAACCCTTTATTTAAACTTTCCCCATCTTTTTCCTTCTTCTTATTGTCTTCTCCGTTGGCTGGCGCCTTGCCGTCCCCTAGAATCGGTGCAGCGAAGTATTCTTATAACAACAAAGGGCACTTATAGTTCGGCCTGGGTAGGGTAGTGTCAGCGCTCTCACTGAGGCTACCCTACCCGGAAAGCGCGGTTCGGTGCAGTTCGGTCATTTCACTTTCGTGTTATACCGATTGCTATAAGAGGTGGATCAGCCACATTTTTTTTATTGAATGTATACAACAGGCTTCTTATTTAAGTAATAAAGTAGAGTGACATGTTTCTCTTGTCTTCTTTCATGTTCGTATGAGTAACAAGCTACGGGAAACTACTTCCACTCTAGTTCTCTTGTATCTGTACATGCCTTGGAGCTGATCGTGTGGTACTGACAACACTCTACTGCTTTTGTTAGTTAATGTGCGCTTTAGTAAAGCTAACTTGCCTCAGGCCACATGTACTGCGCTAAAGTATTACCAAGGACGAAGTCAGATGCATAAAGACGATACATATATACGTATCTGATTTCGTCATTTGTTAATAGTTTAGCGCAGTACACTAAGGACATCACACCAACTAACCCCTGTCGAAGCTTTATTGCACGTTACGCTACTTACAAAGCGTTCGTTCATGCACTTTTCATGGCGCATATTTCAAAACCTCTCTGAAAAGCGAGTCTCCTGCACAACACAGAATAGCCATTAAGAAGTGGCAGTTGGACGAGTTGGTCAAGCTTCACAATAAAACAGCGCAAAAGGACGGGACATATTTGTCCGCTACGATGATCGGCTGGAAAAATGGTGGTTTTGTTAAAAAAATGGTGTCTGCATTGGGTCGCGCATAGTGCGGGTGCTGAGTAACATTCTCCTATGCTTTGTGGACAGGGATCTAGAGCGTTGCCTGAACACATGTGTTAAGAAAGTATTTCGCTTGTGAATGATTACCGTATGATAATGGGAAAAGGCACTGACGACGGTAGGAACAATACCTTGAAGATGTTTGAAAAGGCGTGTCAAGGTTTGAATTTCACTAGTGAATCTGCTAATGCTGGTTTTATGTAGTTTTTGGACTTTCGGCTGACAATGAAAGAGAAACATCTGGATTCGATGTATGCCCCTCGCTCTGTAAAACCACTCCTGAACTGCTCCTCAGCTCACTTATGAATTATGAATAGTGGTATTGCAGTTTCGTGCTTGAAGGCGGCGTCGTGAAAATCGTGCCCTAAGGCGGCCCAGGAGAGCTTCGTAAGGAGATGGGCCAGCTGGTAGCCGCTAACTACCCGCCACAGTTGCTTATCCGCTCGTGCGAGAAGATTATTAGATGGCTGAAAGCTGGCGGCAAACATCAGCGGAAGAAGAAAGACAAGGTAGCTGTCCTGCCACATGTGCACCGTATGTCGCATGGGTTGAAGAACGTTCCAAAAAGATACGATGTCGCAGTACTGTTTTTGGCTCAGAAGAAATTGGGTGGCATTTGCGCCACTGTCCAAATAAAATTAGACCGAAGCAGGCGTTCTTCTAACATGTGTGGCGTAAACCATAGGCCTGTGGTCGTTTGCTGTTGTCCTGCGGCGGGTTCTATATTGGGTAGACGGGGCGCTGCATTAACGTGCGCCTAAAAGAGCACGAAAGAAACAGCAAGGCTGAGAAACTCTCTCACATAGGCAAGCACTGTGGCAAATGTGGCTCTGAACCTCATCTTGAGAAGTGCACGCTCATTCATCGCCATGGTGCCTCGCGCGTTCGTGAAATTGTGGAAGCATTCAATATTCATAAAAGAAAAAGGAACTGGGCATTAGCTACCCATCGTCTCATTATCAGAAAGAGGAGCTAACTTTGTTACACTATTCGCATACAGATTAACAATTCTTGGCCATAGTGTCATTTTTGGGGCAAATCCTGCGCATGTGTGTTTTGTTCTTGTTGAAAACCATGTTCTAGTGCACGCAGTTTTCATGTATACGTGCCCTTTCAACAAAACACTAGTTGTGAATCAGCGCCCGTCTTGTGTCCGTTCTTGTGCCGTCCTTTTACGCTGTTTTATCATGAACAGTGAATAGCTTAGAGAGGTACGCAAGCGGGTGGTATACGTGAACTGAGGCAAGCTGGAGGAGAACGCGTATCGTGAAGATAGATAGATAGATAGATAGATAGATAGATAGATAGATAGATAGATAGATAGATAGATAGATAGATAGATAGATAGATAGATAGAAAGTGGCAAGTTCAGGAAGAAATGCTTCCACTTAAAACTTCTCATTTAATAAAAATACACGGAGGAACTTTGCACTTCTGAAAGCGCGACCAGCTGTTATGATGTCATAACATGTGCTTCGCGCGGATGAAATATACGACCAACAATAATTAGTACAGTGCGCCATGCGGTCGCAAATCGTGTTTGAGTGGTCGCCGTGCGCGGTCGAATATTGCTGAATAGCGTATGTGCCTTGCGGTGAAGAAGGCGACGATTTGTACGTGACGCGTGGCACAGGCAGTGCACGAGGGTCGGCATTCCACGGCAGTAGTCTCCTTCGCTGGACGTACGGTTCACAGGCGAAACCGCCGCCCTACGTCCCGACGTCCTTGACCGGAAAATGCTTTCGCGCGCTCGGTCGATCGGCTCGAAGGCTGGCCCTGGACATCGAGCGCATGGTCTTCGAGCCTTCATGCTGTGTGCAGAAGGACGTAACTAAGCCGTCGACCACCAGTACGCCGAGTCCCAGGTGCGACAGCCAGGGCGCTCACCGGCACGCAGAAGTCCGGCACCTTCCACCGGGGAAACAAACCCTGCGAGTCCAACGCTGCCAGGCCACGCACCTGGCTCTAGCACCTGCGCCGACGACTACGTGCTGTTCTTTGACGGGAACTGTCTTCTGAGAAAGTTAGACTTTCACTCTTATTAGCCTGTATTTGTCTGTGGCCGACGTATGTTGGTATTAAGACCCTGCGTGGGTGTATGTCCTCTGTGTGTATGTGCACTTGCGTCCTGCCTCAATTCCCTTACTGGAGTGCATTCTGAACCAGAGACAACATCACATATGTGGGCTTGTCGGAGCGGCTAAATTTGGTGCTGATGGTGTCCGCCTCAGCAACACGTAATCGCTGTCGCTCACAACAAGAAAAGAAAAAAAAACGCCACGCCTGTGCGGATTGGCACGCGGCTCAACCGTAGGAGTGCCCCATAACTCCGGTCATCATCACATGGTGAGACACCTTGTACTGAACCACCGCTCGGATTGGTACGTGTTCGGGGACATTTGCTTGTCAAGCCCTTGGTTACCGTTTCGTCCACGAAGACGAAGAAGGAAGTTGAGGGGGATCAAGAAGCTGGCGAAGTAGAAGATGAACAGGCCGGAAGAGGAACGGACCGCTTGAAGAAAAACCAGAGAAGGAAATAGAGAGAGCGACACCTTTAATAAGACACTGGAGATGTTTGCCTGGCCGGACAGGCTACTCCATGCTGTGGGTGATGATAATATTATATACATTGATTAACACACAATATAGAACATCGCATACAACCACACAAACATATGCGCTATTTACAATGCTTCGTTGAGGCCCGTGGCCCGCGAAAATGTCATCACAAGAGGACAAGAAAATGATGACTAAAATGTAGTGGAAGATGACGGCGATGACGGAATGTAGGAAGAGGAAGCAAACGGTGAAGAGACGAAAGAGGCCGCGATAAATTTAAGGTCAAAGAAGACGATTGCGAAGAACCAGGTGAACGCGATGACGACAGAGATCACGAGTAAGCAGGAGATGAGGAAGAGCAGGACGACGACTACAGGGTAGAATAATAATAATATGTACGACTAAGAGTAACAGTGAGAAGAAAGAACAAGACGGGGACGACGCAAAGTAGTGGAAGACGGCGAGAACGATGAGGAAGAGAATACGGCAATAAGGAAAACAGAAGGCTGGAAGAGGGAAACGAGGAGGAAAAGGAGAACCAAAGGAAGCAGCGGAAAATCAACAGAACAGGAGAATGTGAGTGCATGCAGCCCAATATAGTCGGCGCTCTGACTGTTGTGTTTCTGGTGCGTAGGCCTAAAAGTTTTTTCTCCGGCGATTCCAACATCCTGGATTTGTTTCTATATCATGAATCTGTTTAAAATTTGTTGTAGAATGTATACACGCCGAGATCATAGATGTTCTCTATTATATGTTCTCAGAGGCGCGTTTTTTTACTTGTATTGGTTAAGGAAAGTTCTCAAATCTGCATCATATTGAACGATTTCAGCAGCATTGATGGTATCTCAGTGACACTTAATGCCTCATTACTCAGTGCTCCACGTGTGATTTGTTTGCGTAGTGCAAGAGTGCGTTACATACTGCAGTGATGCAGTAGCATAAGCTGTGTGCTAACGACCTCTTTCAACGTGAGACTAGGTCCGTAGTAGTGTTCGTTTGTAGACAGGAGATTTGCTAAAGTCAACATACACACTGTGTGCCGGGGCGTTCGCTTCACATCAAAGGAGAGATGCGACTCCACACTTCCCACAAAGTGCATGAAGCCGGTCGCATGTAGTGTTCCAGGGCAGAACCTCAGATTACGAAAGCATAGCCCGTCGTAATGCGGCCAACCACAAAACGGCAATGCGTAGGAGGCATAATCAGTTGGAAACCTCGATCTTATGCGTCAAGATATTTAGAATGTTCAGCGATTTATTCGCTCCAGTCTTAGTGCAGCCACATAGGTAATGAAGTTGTGCTTTTGTCGATTGACTTCTAGAAATTTCCGTAATGCATGGTCTCCAGCAACCACCGATGCTTCGAGGATCAATGTGGCGTCATTATTGTTAATACACGTAACTTATGGGCTGGCCCGTATAAGAACAGCGGTAGTATTATTTTTAGGCACGTTATCGTAGACGCGTCGAGAAGTTTTTGCCACCTGAGGTTTTCACTGTGAACTGAAGACGCACATTACACAGAACTTTAGCACGAAAATGCGACGGCCCAGGCTTCTATTATCATGAGAATGCGTCGGTGGGTAAGCTGTCAGTTGCAATTACTAATGAGGACCTTTTGATTGTGACCAAGGGCTGGCTATTTGCGCTTCGTTCCTCTGAATGCTTGGTGACTTAGGGCTATAAGGAATGGGGGCGCGTTTACAGCAAAGGCGCACACGGTTCGGAGGCGCAAAAATGTGGCAGTCAGTCAGTGCGGATAGAACATCATCATCACAAAATAAGGGGAGCCCACTTCTTTAATCTCTTGCCCAAAGCAATAGTGAACTAGAACCCAAAGCCTAATGCTACATGATGGTGGTGGTGATGATGATGATGATGATGATGATGATTGTGGTTCGGTGAGGAAAGGACGCTACTTTCTGCAGCCCAGGCCGGGGAGGTGCAGAGTCCTTTGGCGTGGCGGCGGGCTGCGGTCCAGACGCAGCCAGTCCGCAGGCGCAGCAGGGCAGCTCGTTCCCTCCTTGTAAGGCCCGCCTCTGGAAGAAGTCTTGGTCCCCGCCCGTTGGCCACCCTTTGGTCTGGATGGACAGTGACGAGAAGCTTCCTGAGACGGGCCTGCGTGTGGTCCCTGGCCGCCACGGCTCGGGTGAAAGGGGTGCCTGGCTGATGAGCTGCCTTGGCCAATGTGTCCGCCTCCTCATTGCCGGCTATGCCCACATGTGAGGGCAGCCAGTGAAAGGAAACGGACACTCCCGACGCGCAAAGAGCCTGGAACTTGCATGCCAGGAGGTTCCCGGTAAGCCCAGGGCGGCGGGGATTGGCTAGGGTCTGCAGTGCCGCCCTGCTGTCACAAAGAACGGCTACTGGCTCCGTTGGGATGTCCTCTGCCAGGAGGTTCGCCGCAAGGTGCAATCCTGCCAGCTCCGCTGCCGAGCACGGCTAAGCCAACACCACCTAGCAAAAAAAGAAGGCTTCCGCATCACCTCCTCTCCTTGTCAATGGCGTCACGCAAGTCGGATCTGCGTTCCTGAAACGCGGCGCGAGTTCTGCAAAATAAATTTCTCCGTGAAGGAAACGCGTGAAGCACGCTGCGCCGTAAACGCGCTTAATTTTCTTGGATTGTGCGTGGCTCTTCGTACACGGAAGCTCAAGGATGCCTGTGTGTTGTTGCGCACCGAACTACTAGTCTAGTTATGACGGAGGACCGAGTGTCCGAGTGCACAAATTCTCGTCTGACCCAACGATGCTGCCAGCATGCACCAGAGCTGTTCCTAGGAAGGACTTCTCGCGAACGAAGAGGACATCTTACACGGACATCAAGACAGGAAAAGTGATCGACGTCGCCCTGAAAAACATTCGTCTCAAGAAAAGTGCACTTCTGAGCTTGTTGCTGAGCGGTGCACGGTAGGTGGCGGACGTGCCACGTCTGTGACCATGTCTTCCATGACGCGAAACTATAGTGCTGGGCTCCATCGCAAACTTTCAGGAGTGTTCGGTGGACCCCGGCTGCATCACGAGGTGTTTCCCAAAGCCTCATACCAAGACGAAATGTGGGCCTCTCAAACGAATGTGGCCGCGCGTGCCACGCCCGTGACTTTCTCTTACGCGACCCTCTCTACGCAGAGATCGGTGCGCAACGTTGAGAAGCGTTCGCTGGTCCACGGAGTGCTTCGCGAGGCGTCTCCCAAAGGCTCAGACCACAACGTAAAACAGATGTGCCGGGCGTGCCAGGAATCCTTGCTGAGAGGCAAGGTGCCACATCTCACCACGAAGAATGGTTTCGTGTGCCCGCGAAGCGAGCACCGCTTTACCATTACCACGGAATCCTTTGCAAAAACCAAGAGAAAAGTTAAGCCGAGCTACGTGGCGACCAGCTTCACGGGGCTAGCCTTGCGCCATTAGTGCGAGCTATGCCAAGTCTTTTTCCTCATGTTCTCCTGATATGGTCTATGGGTGACTACGTCGAAGGTCGTAGTCTTCGATCACTCGGCGCCCATATGCGTAGTCGGTACGGCATTTTTCCAATTTAGTGACGTGTCGAAAGGCCGCAATTGAAGGTGTCGAACCGAAAAAATACGGGTTCGGGTTCTGCACTATTCTGCTCCGGCTCAGTTCCGGTTCAGAAAAATAAAGCGTTGAAAGGTTTCGCGAACAGGTAATACTGAATCGGTTCACTAACCAGTCAAGCGCAGTAAACCTAATTAGCTGCGACAGCTGAAAACTGTGCTGCTCAAGAGGCAGCACGAGAGGCTGTTCAGGACTGGAACTCTATCTCTTACACATACACGCACACGTCGTACTGTAGTGGTCCATGATAGAAAATGCAGGGGAATATCGTATAACTAGAAATCTAAGGCAATCTAATGGCACAGTGGCAAGGACGACCCACGTACATTTAAGTGCGTGGTTCGCGGGACAGTGAAGTGAAACAGTAAATCATTTTATACTGATAGCTCTTTCTTTGTGAAGTTTACAGTCGTTTCTTTGGCCATCCTGAGTTCAATATTAGAAGAAAAAGTAAAGACCAATGTTTCGTATTTTTTTTAAATTTAACGCTGAAACCTCATCACCTAAACGCAAGCATGACGTCACGTGTTTGAAGCTCTTCTTTCGTATTTCGGCCTTATAGACTCAATGTAATTTCATGAAACTCGCTTAATTATTTCTCTGGTCACCCAAGAACACAACTGAATTCATTTTTGCCTGTCAATAACTATGTGTGCCTTAGCAGGCGCCTTCGAAATCTATGACGTCAGAGCAAATTGGTGCAAGAACTTCAAGGTGGCATCCCCACGCGTATTATAGTTTCGCGCGTTTTCTCGTTTACCGAGCACTTTCTCCTGACAACACTGGTGCTTTTGGAAATGTGGAAAAGTGATTTACTCGTACGACCAAAATTGTTTTGCTCTCTAGTGTCACTGAGCATGTGTATACAGGAGTAACATTTTGTAGTTTTCTACATAATTGCATCCTCGTTGCCGATCATATATGCTGCTCTGCATTGTGCACACTCAGGTGTTTTTCATACGGCGGAAGGCCCGCTAGCGCATCGAAAACAGCTCTTGATGTTTTTAGAAAACTCAGTGAAACTTATTAAAAATAGCTAGAGAAGGTACAGTGAGAAACATGGCCATGTTATGAGTATTGCGTTACATGGCAAGCTTTTCTGGACCTCACACACACTGATGCTTAAGCTTTCCTTTTCACGTCTTTACCTCTATTGCTATTAATAAAAAGATCGAGTGAAAGAGCGGAAATCAATATGAACGTTCGAAGGGCTAAATTTTCGAGCCGCGTCGGATGATAGTGTCAGGCAGAAACGATAATTCATATGTAGCAAAGCCGCTTTAAATGAAATAGTTGGTAGAGCCTGCTAGCCAGAAAACGGACGCCCTACATAACTTGACACATGCGCACCACGACAGAATTGCATCCGGAGATTCAGACTCACGTTGAACTTAGTGATAACAAAGGGGCCATTATAGGGCATAATTTTGTCTTTCGGGTAGTGCATCTCGTTAAAATACTCGCAGTCATGAATGAATGCAAACATAGCGACAGCTAGAATAACTAAATTCGTCTAAGTAACAGAGAGATTGATCGTATGCTTACATGGGAGGCTTGCTTGCTCACAAATTTATTAAAGGCTGCGGTCAAATATTCCGGAGTTGCCACGCAAGGCCGAGACAGATCTCTGACTCTCCATTCTGTTTTATACTATACATTCAGCGCTTTCTGGTGTAAACATCGAAATTTTTTTAGAAAATGGTTTTACTAGCCACACAGAAATTTCAATTTGCGATGAAAGCAATTCACGTTTTCGTGCTCCATTCCAGCTCGCCGGATTGCATTAGCTTTCACAGGCGATTCCCAAGAGAAATAGTTCTGATTGTCATAAAGAACAAAGCTGTTTTCTGTAGCCCTTATAGACATCGTGGCGGTTGCTACTGGCCTGCTGTAAGAGCCGACCAGAGGAAAGCGTTGTGCTGAGCGGTGACAAAGACTCGCAGGCACTCGGGCTTTGGGAGCAGAAAGCCGAGGAGAGCGACTGGAAATGAGTGAAGTTAACAGGAGTTTATTTACATGCCTTGCGCGACGGAAGTATAGCGCCGAGAGCGAGCTCAGCGGCTCGTTCTACACCGATTGACATGGCTAAATCCTTGTTAAGGAATGCCTTAATGAGAAAGGTCCAATACATGAAGGTCCGTTTGAAGGGGTCGTCGCTCCGATGCCGACGGTAACTGCCCCAGGGTGGTGTCAATTTCACTCCCTCTACATGTCCGCCTCGAGTGAAACAGGGAAGTGTGGGAGGAACGGGGGCGGTGTCTCTTCTGGATGCTGTGAGGTCTTCGCGCACCTGTGGACGGCCCTTCGCAAACATAGGTCTCGGAAAAGTCTCCCCGGCACAAACACTCCACTGAACTTCTTGGCGTGCAAAGCGAAAGCACACACACACACACACACTCAAACACATACACAAACACACATTGAAGTAGAACTAGTCCATATGGCGGCGCCATGCCGTCGCGGCCACAGCTGGTCCATGGGAGGACCGCTCGCGTGCTTCACGAATACCTTCACCGCAGGCAAGGGTTCCCACTATGTCCAACAAGCCGAAAAAGCTGTTTTCGGGTGTTTGACGGCAAGACTTGCGATAGCTTTGTAACATGGCTAATATTATGGAGAAAGAAAATGAAAGAGCGAAAAGTCAGGCATGTTGATTGGAAGCTCCGCAAGATTTCATCTGCTGAAGTTGTAAAATTACAAGGCCGTTAGCGCTTCACCGCCATCAAAATGCGAGAGAGAGAGAGAGAGAGAGAGATGATGGGCGGAAGGCAGGGAGGTTAACCGGAAGAGAAAATATCCAGTTTGCTACCCTGCACTGGGGAAGGGGTGAAGGGAGACAGAAAGAGATGGAAAAAGAATAAAGAAAGAGAGAGGTCAAATCGCGCACACACACAAGCACGGCATGTGTCACAGACGGTTCACGAGGCCCGTTGCGCGCAAAAACTTGAGCACAGCCTTCGTGGCTTTCTGCTGCGAGACACTGTCTGTCTGGCATTCCAGTATGGTTTGCTCGGACAGCGGTCGACCATTAAGGCGTGACAATTCTGTGGCGAGAGTCTGTCGCTGGGAGCAGTACCCAGGGCAATCGCAGAGGACGTGCACAATTGTTTCCTCGTTGCCGCAGTGAATACAGGCAGCACTGTCTTCCAGTCCAATGCGACAGCTGAAACTTCTTGTGAATGACGTGCCTAGCCACAGGCGGCAAAGTACGGTAGTTTCACAGCGGGTAAGCCCACGCGGAACTCGAAGTTGTAGTGATGGGTCGAGGCGGTGCAGACGGGTATGCAGAAGACCAGGAGTGTTCCACAGCGCTATAGTCATATCACGCGCAAGCGAGCGAAGTTTACTTACTGCATCCGTTCTTGACAGTGGGATGGCTTGCAGCACTCCAATTTCGTGGGCACGTTTCGCAGCATTATCTGCGTGCTCGTTGCCGATTATTCCAGAGTGGCCTGGTAGCCACTGAAACGTGATGTCATGGCCTTTGTCGGTTAATTCGTGATAGAGCTGTCGTGTTTGAAGCACTAATTGGTCTTGCGGCCCGCTACGTAAGGCCGATAAAAGGCACTGAAGGGCTGACTTGGAATCTGTAAAGATGGCCCATTTCTGTGGTGGCTCTCCATCGATCACGCAAAGTGCGGTGCGTAGTGCCTCAAGCTCCACGGCTGTCGATGTTGTGCCATGAGACGTCCTGAACAGCACATCTACTGCTTTGGCAGGGAAGGTCACAGCTCCTGCAGATCTGCCTGCTGCTGTTGAGCCATCAGTGTAAAGATGAAGATGATTCCTGTAGTCCTCATGTAGCATTAGTAGAGACAGCTGTTTTAAAGCCGGCGGTGAGAGCTCCGCTTTCGTCCGAATCCCTGGCACTGTCAGGCAGTGTCAGCCGTACCTTTGGACGGGCCAAACACCAAGGAGGCGTCGGAAGTCTCTCAGCAGGAGTATAATTCTTTGGGAGGCACTCGCGGAATGCCGATATCCTCTTACAAAAAGAGGCACCGGGCCGGTCTTCTGGAAGCGAGGCGAGGTGGTGAGCAGGAGCACGAGCTAGGTGTCGAATGTGTGTCCTAAGCACCTCCAAAGTGATGTGAGTGGTGGCAGGAAGGTCTTTGGCCATTGCTATAGTATCCGCTGTTGAGGTGCAGCGTGGCAATCCGAGGCAGATCTTGAGTGCCTGGCCCTGAACGCTCTCGAGTGCGCGTAGGTTACCTTTACAGGTGTCAGTCAGCACCGGTAAGCTGTATCTCAAGTACCCGAGAAAGAGCGTCCGGTATAGGTGCAACATGGCGGTCACTGACGTACCCCACGTTTTCCCTCCGAGGAAGTGGAAAACTTGTGAGTACGCCACTAGACCACTGCAGCAGGGAAAACCGATAAATAAACTGACAGATAAATAAACCAATAAGTAAACTGACAGAGAAAACGGCCGGAATCAATCATAGCGGCCGGATGCTGCTGGCAGACAGCTGGTAACATAACTATTTTAGCGCTTTGTTACGAACCGATAACCGATACAATTTTTTTTGCAGTTCAGGTTCGGTTCGGGTTTAGTTCCGGACAAAATTGGTGTTTGCGCACGGTTTTCGGTTCGGTTCGGTTCGACACCCTGGGCTTGATGCTATACACTGAGCCCTCCTGAACTCTCTACTGCCGACTACACCAGCACACATGTTGTGGAACGCTTCATTCAGCAGCAGGATTGGGAATTTCCACTACCCGAATTACATATGCACTACATGAAGGGTCTCGTTTAGCGCCATTTCTGCACCGTCACGTCGGCTCCGCATTACGCGCTTGAGGATCTTATAGGCGCTGAGGAGCAGCGCTTAAATAATATTGCTCGGATTCTGCCATAGCTAGAGTAAAGCTTCAACATAATATAACCTGATTGCGTGTTCTGCGAATATTTCATCGCTTTATGAAAAATGTCACAGCTGCTTTAGAAGGGCAAAGCAATGACTGCGATAGCAATGCGGGATGTAAAATTTTATATGAAGTGAGGCTGGCTGCTAACTTTTGGCTGGGATCTCACGAAACTGCAAAACGCTGTTAGAGAATGCGACTGCTCCAGGGACTTTTCAGAGTATTTTTGCGTTGAGAGCGTGGCACGTTGAAGGGTTACGAACCGCCCGATGATGGCTGCAGATATAGCATACGCGCTAGCGATGACGACCGCGCGAATTCCACAATTGCTGCTCGAGTGAACTCCCCCCCCCCCTCTTCCACACACCTCCTCGCTTTTTTCATGTTTTTCAAAGGCGGGCAGGGCGTTACCTCTGCGCTTCAACAGCAGGCGTCTCAGTCGGGTGATGTTATCGCATGCGTCCTCCGAGCGACGGAGATGGGCCGGGCTAGTTTGATCTCTGCTTCAGCCGTGTTCATCGCCCATTCTCGCGTGCTTTTACCCGTGGGTATAACGTACGATGCACGGGGGTTGTTATGGATTTCGAATGCATACGGGACAAGACGGCGACGGGGACAGCAAAGGAAGAACCCGTCGAGACTGTCCATGTAATCGCTATCTCAATAAAAGCATTTTGTCATCATACGTAGCTGCCTTCATGGATCACCTTAGTGATTCATTCACGTGGCATCGTGTCTCTTAAATAAATACGACATAATGGACGAACGTCATGCAGATGATTGCACATATTGCAATGTTCTGACTATGATATGCACTGACAACGAGGAAGACAGTGACGGACAGACTGGCCCGCTCGTAAATGCAAGCCCGCTGTATAGAGGAAGGACACATTCTTCTGATCTCTGCTTCTGAAACTGCTGCGCTACTGAGTCTGACACAGTACTTCTTTGAGCAATAAAGCTTCGCGGCGCCGTACACACGCAAGTAACACACAGACGAAACCTGCTTTATCAAGAGCCATTGCTTCTGGCCCCTCCATTCTGCTTCTTCAGCCTCGGCGGCTTCCTACACCTCGCAGTTGATCCCATGCCCCACTGGTGTACCTGTCTCACCGAAGCAATATACATATATACACCCAGACCATCCAAACAACGCATGGACATGTGCGGTAGCAGGATACAAAAAATATTTCAAACATGCATAGAACGGAAAAACTCTCAAAACGCAAGGGATCATTGATGATTCAGAAAAGTGAATTATCTGTCAGTACAACTGAGGGTTCGCTAAGACAGTTATCTGCTCGTCTTAATTATATGGGGAACCTTGCTTATCTCCCGTGTTAGTTGATCTTTGGGGCTAAATTAAATCTCTGTGCTAGTCCACGCAGGCTGCCATTCGCGGATCTTAGAATCATCCGCTAAGTGTTATCAGCTACTTTTGACCAATGATTGCTTGTGCTCTTATATGTGTGTGTTAATGCAGCGGCGATTCTGACCTATGGAAACATGCCCGCAGGTTGTTGTTGCTTTGTGGAATTTTACGTCCCAAAACCAGTTCTGATTATGAGAGACTTCGTAGTGGAGGGCTCCGGAAATTTCGACCACCTGGGGTTCTTTAACGTGCACTGACATCGCAGAGCACACGGGCCTCAACATTTCGCCTCCATCGAAATGCAGCCGCCGCGGCCCATGCCCGCAGGTTAAAGGAAGCATATTGTCACGGGGAACCACAGGTATGTGGTAGAGCCAGAAGAGCGCATTCAAATATACACAGGCTGCGGCAGTATGGCTGCCAGAATCTCACGGGGGTCGACTCTTCGTCCTCTTCGCCTAGCCTATCGCTCGTTTAACGGCCTCGGTGTGGTGCGCCTCGTAGCATCACTCCCGGCGGAACCAGGCGCCGTCCCGGCGCCTGCTAAAATTATTCAGCACTGGTGGTGCAGTATGGCTTTAGCCGCGACACGTAGAATACGTCCGTAGCAGACGTAAAGGGAGAAGACGGGCGATTTCCTAGCCGAGCGATGAGGTAGTCAACATCCTTGAGCTTCCGGAGAACTTTGTAGGGTCCTGCGTAGCGAGGGAGGAGCTTCTCTCAAAGGTCTCGTTGTCGGGACGGGGTCCGGAGTGAAATCAGAGATTCATGATGGAAATCTACTTCCCGGTGCCGATTATCATACCGCTCTTTTTAAAGGTCCTGCGAAGCACGTAGCCGAGTGTGAGCGACCTGGCCAGCCATCTTGGCACGGGAGACGATGTCCTGAGCATAGGCGGTTGGTATGGAGGGATCACAAGGAAGGAGCGTCTCGAATGGTAACGTAGGGTGGCGACCGTACGGCGAACAGCCGGCGGTGCCATGCCTGGACGTGTTGTGGGCAAAAGTAACGTAAGGTAGGGTGGCGTCCCAATCCGTGTGATCGGCAGAGACGTACATGGAAAAAAACCGTTATAGTGAGGTTCAGCTTCCCGGTACGACCGTTAGTCTGTGGATGTTAAGCTGTCGTAAGCCGATGTTCACTAGAGCAGCTACGCAGGATTTCATCAATTATTTTTGTAAGGAAGGAGCGGCCACGATCTGTAAGGAGCTGGAGCGGAGCCCCGTGATGAAGGATGGCGTCATTTAGCCGAAAACCTGCAACATCTGTAGCGCAGCTACTGGGCATTGCGCGCTTGATGGAAAATCTAGTGGCGTAGTCAGTTGCGACGGCAATCCACTGGTTGCCGGATGCTGATGTAGGAAATGGTCCGAGCAAGTCAAGGCCCACGCGGAAAGAGGGCTCCAGTGGAATGTCGATAGGTGGAAGCAGGCCGGCTTGGGGAAGAGTAGGGCGTTTGCGGCGCTGGCAAGCATCGCAGGTAGCAACGTATCGGCGCACAGAACGATACAAGCCAGGCCAAAAGAAGCGCTGCCGCACGCGGTCGTAGGTGCGTGAAACGCCCAGGTGTCCAGCAGTCGGAGCACCATGTAGCTGTTGAAGGATGGTGGTACGCAGGTGTCAGAGAATAACTAGCAAAAATCCAACTAGCAAAACTGCATCGCGTAGGAGGCACTGGCGGAGAGAAGGGTCGTAACGTCCAGAGGAAAGTTGTTGAATCGTGTGCTTGAGGTTTTCATTGCGACGCTGTTCTGTGCCGACGTCGCCTGAGTCAGATATGGCAAGGACACAAGAGTTACTTTCATGGTCAGCGCAGCTAGCAGGATCCACCGGATTGCGCTAGAGACAGTGGGCGTCCTGGTGCAGCCTGCCAGATTTATAGATGACCTCTTGTAGCCTTAGAGCCCAGCGACCGAGCCGTCCCGTTCGGGTCCTTGAGAGATGAGAGCGAACAAAGAGAGTGGTGGTCGGTGATAACTGAGAAGGCGCGTCCATACAAATACATACAAAGGCATTCGCGCTCTGTGATTGAGTAGTTCCGCTTAGACGTGGAAAGAAGGCGGCTGACGTATGTGATAACAGGTGTTTGACCGCGCTGGTTCTGAGCGAGGACGGCGCCGATTGCATGCCCGCTGGCATCTGTGCGAACTTCAATTCTTGCGGATGGGTCGAAGTGAGCCAATATAGGTGGTGAAGTCAGCATGTTGATCAGCGTCGAGAATGCAGCTGCTTGGTCATGGCCCCACGCGAAAGGCACATCGTTCTTTAGAAGGTCCGTGAGGGGCCGGGCGATGATGGCAAAATTGCGCATAAAACGTCGGAAGTACGAACATAATCCAACAAAGCTATGAACATGTTTAGCAGACGAAGGTACAGGGAAGTTCTTGACAGCGGTAACTTTGTCAAGATGAGGTTGGACACTGGCATCACTCACAAGGTGACCAAGCATGGTAATTTGTTGTCTGCCGAAATTACACTTGGAGTTAAGCTGGAGCCTCGCTCGACGAAAAACTTCTGGAATGGTCTCCAAGCGGGTAAGCTGGCTTTGAAACGTTGGGTAAAAAAAAATTACGTCGTCCAAGTAGCAGAGACAGATGGACCATTTGTAGCCACGAAGGAGAGAGTCCATCGTTCGTTCGAATGTTGCTGGGCATTGCACAGTCCAAAGGGCATAACTTTGAAATGATAGAGACCGTCCGGTGTGATAAAGCAGTTTTTTCTCGGTCCGAGTCGTCAACACAAATCTGCCAATAGCCCGAGTGCCGATCTATCGAAGAGAGGTATCGGGCACCGTGAAGACAGTCGAGGGCGTCATCGATGCGAGGTAGCGGATATACGTCTTTGCGTGTGATTTTGATCAAGGCGCGATAGTCGACGCAAAATCTCCAACTGCCATCCTTCTTTTTAACCAGGACGACAGGTGACGCCCACGGACTTGAAGAAGCCTCTATGACACCTTTGGAGAGCATTTTACCGACTTGTCATTGTATATGCATTGTATTGTCATTGTATATGTATAACCTGGCGTTCGGAATGGGACCCACGATATGGCCGCCGTCTGATAGGATTGGCATCACTGGTATATATTCGATGACTTACAAGCGACGTTTGTCCTAGAGGGCGGTCATTGAAGTCGAAGATGTCGCTGTAGGTTGTTAGAAGGTAGTGGAATTCCGTAGCTTTCGGGGTCGGAAGATCATGGGCAATCAGCTTG
This sequence comes from Hyalomma asiaticum, assembly GCA_013339685.2. NCBI lineage: Eukaryota > Metazoa > Arthropoda > Arachnida > Ixodida > Ixodidae > Hyalomma > Hyalomma asiaticum. Next base: position 88,365,070 of record CM023490.1, on the reverse strand, counting down.
GTTATTTCTTGGGAGGACGGCCTTGCTTGGTCTGTTGCGAAGGGCGAACGGGTGTCGGCATCTAACGCCGTGATGTCGCATTCACCGAGTGAGGAGAGGTTGGCCACTGAGATGCCTTGCGGGAGAGCTTGGGTCGAGTGGCTGAAATTGAGGAGTGGGATTTTCGCGTGGTTGTCCACAACACTCACGAGGGTGTGAGGCATAGAAAAATTACGTCAACTACCGGAGAGATTACATAGTCACTGTCAAGAACAGGTGATGCGGTCGTCAAGGCAACAGAAGTGGCGGCTTGTGGTGACAACCGAACATAACCATGAGCGCATAAGCGGCGTAACGGCAACGCTGGAGGATCGCCAAATTGAGGAAGCTCAAGTTGAAGGATGATGATGATTGTGGTTCGGTTAGGAAGGGACGCTAATTTCTGCAGCCCATGTACGGAGCACGGCTAAGCGTCCGTGGGGGTGGGGGAAAGGGTGTGAAAGAGATAGAGACGAGAGAAAGGCCGTAGTGGAGGGCTCCGGAAATTTAGACCACCTGGTGTTCTTTAACGTACACTGACAATGCACAGTACACGGGCCTCTGGTATTTTCGCCTCCACCGAAAATGCGACCGCCGCGGCCGGGATCGAACCCGCGTAGTTTGGGTGGCAGCCGAGTACCGTAACCACTACACCACCGCGGTGGACAAGTTGAAGGACGCCGCTTGAATAGTCAATAAGGACGGCATAGGTCGACAAGAAATCGAGTCAGAGAATAACGTCGTTAGGGCATTGTTGGAGAACAGTGAACAGAACAGATATGTGATGACCTGCGATGGTGATGCGAGCTGTGAACATTCCTATGACGGCCGGACTTCTTCCATCAGCGACACGAATAATACCAGAAGAGGAGAGAGTAACTACTTTGTTAAGGCGCTGACGAAGTTGATCGCTCATCACAGAGATTTGAGCTCCAGTACCGACGAGCGCGGGAACAGTTATGCCGTCAACGTCAATGTCAACCAGATTTCGTCGTGTCGGCAATACGAGGAGAGTATTTGAGGTGGAAGTCCAAGATGCATCGTCACCTCTAAGAGCTGCATCCCTTAGTTTCCCTGTCCAAGGTTGAGCGGCGATGTCGGACGTCTTCGGAGAGGGGAAGGAGACGATGGGCGACGTGCTGGCGGCGAGCGGGACTGATGACCGCGCGCTCCATGGCTGGGTACGTTAAAAACGGCGGTAGTTGTCGGTACGGCTAGGAGTATTGTACCGGGATCATAACGGCGAAACCCAACGGTTTTTGCAGTAGCGTGCGACGTGACCTATACGGCGGCAGTTGAAACAAGTTGACCGATCATCTGCCGTGCTCCATTCAGCCAGATTACGGGAGCGTGGACAGAAGCGCTGTTTCTAGGGTGGCAAGCTAGGCCGTGGTGTTGTCCTCGGGTGAAATTCCGCCGCCGGAGAGTGGGCAGGGGTGCAAACGTCGAAGCCCAAGTTGTCAAGTTCCTGCCGTACAATGGATTGGACCAGGGGCACTGCCGGCACGTGAGAATCGCCGTGACTGCTCTTGGGAATAACAGGGGCCAAAGCTTCTTTCCCGACCCACAATTCGTGCAAGTTCCGAAGGCGGCGGCGGCTGCAGACGCGAGGCTAGTCCGTCCTCGCATGATGACGTTCAGGCGGTGTTAGGTAACGAGGCGAACGACCGTGCGATACGGCGGCTTTTGGCATGCTCAAAAAGCCGCATTCTTCAATGATTTCGTCGACGGTCGCACAATTTCTACACAGCAACAGGTTGAACGCATCATCCACTATACCCTTAAGCAGTGACTAACCTTGTCCGACTCCGTCATGTCACCGTCGACTCTGCGGCAAAGAACCAAGACGTCCTGGAGTAGGGTATGTATGGTTCAGTGGACGTCTGAGCGCGGGTTGATAGCTCGTTCGTTGCGGCTGTCTTTCGACCCAGGTTCTTCCTGAACTAAGCACAAAGTTTTTCTTTGAAAGTGTCCCAACTTCCAATCTCTTCTTCATGGTTCTCTAACCATACTTTTTCTGTTCCTTTCAGGTAAAACAGCACGTTCGCCAGCATAAGCGCGGGATCCCAGCGATTGATCTCACTGATGCGCTCATAGTCAGCAATCCAATCGTCAAGGTCAACTTCATCCGTACCTCAGAACCTCCCTGGGTCTTTAGGATGCGTAACGACGACCGTTGACGCTGTTGTCGGGGATGTCGCAGGCGTCGTGTTGACCGACGCAGGCGTGGCCGTGGCCGGTCTCGCATGGTGAAAACTCCGACTCGATGACCACTGCGGAACTCCGTCGTAAAGTGCTTCTACTACCCCGCACCTCCACCAAATTTTCACAGGGAATCACAGGTACGTGGTAGAGCCAGAAGGGTACATTCAAATATACACAGGCTGCGTGTGCGGCAGTATGGCTGCCACAATATCACGCGGGTTGACTCTTCTTCCTCTTCGCCTAGCCGATCGTTCGTTTTACAGCCTCGGTTTGGTGCGCCTCGTAACACTATAAACTACTCCTTTCTTGCACTTCATGTTAGCTCATTTTTTGAGCAGCAGGTGCACTCGCCCAATTTTTTAACTGCAGAGCGCTAGCGGCGACCGCTTTGTGCATCAGCGCCGCATGATGCTACCACCTTGCGAACGGGTCGGGGCTAAGCGCCCGCCGGCGCCGCGCGCTCGGCTTCGACCGTCGTCTGCTAGGCTGTATTTTTCCACAGAAGGTACGCCCATATCAGCTTCATATTGCTATGTGCAGGACCAGAGCGCTCACTAGCAAGAACGCAGAAGAAATGTATTTACAGGTTATGCATATACAAGGAACAGCCGTTTCAGCTAAGATGGACGAACAGCTGCAGACAGTCACTTTCCTGCGCACATTGCTACTTGAAGGATGGCGGCCTTTCGCCGAGCAGGAACGCTTCGTAACATAAAACCCCCGGCGGTCGGAGCGCCGTCTCGGCACTTAAGCTACAGCGGTGACGTGGCCAGAGAAGTAAGCCTTAAGGAGGGAGACGTGGACAACATCAGTGCCTGCTACGGAAGAAGATGAGGAACCCTTCAACGCCGCGATCTGATATGTGACTTCCGTAAGTTGGCGAAGAACTTTGTATGGTCCCGAATAGCGAGAAAGGAGCTTCGATGAAGGCGCCCACAGGAGGACCAAAGAGCCGGGAGAGTAGTGAACGTCTCTGTGTCGGGTGTTGTAGCGTGCCTTCTGGGACATCTGCGAGAGAGACGATTCCGTGCGACATTGCGGGGCGTTTGAGCCCGAGCAGCGACATCGCGAGCATACTCTGTGCTCCTGCCCGGCGCTGGCGGCAACACTCTCAAAGGGTAGTGCTGGATGACGGCCGAACAAGAGATAGAAGGCGAGAAGCCAGCTGTATGATGGCGTGACGAGTTGTAGGCGAACGTCACGTAAGGTGAAGTGCTATCCCAGTCGCGGTGATCTGCGGAAACATACTTGGATAGCATTGTTGTAAGCGTGCCATTGAGGCGCTCCGTTAGCACATTCGTTTGCGGATGGTAGGCAGTGGTAAGCTTGTGACGCGTAGAACAGGTACGAAGAATGTCTTCGACGACTTTTGAAAGAAACGCACGACCACGGTCGGTCAGCTGTCCCAGGGAGCCGTGATGCAGGATAACACCATGAAGCAGGAAGTCGGCGACGTCTGTGGCACAACTTGTAGGTAGCGCCCCCGTTATAGCATACCGTGTCGCGTAGTCGGTGGCTACGGCAATCCACTCGTTGCCCATTTGTGAAGGTGGAAATGGCCCAATGAGATCGAGTCCGATGCGGCAGAATGGGACAATCTGAATGTCTATAGGCTGGTGTGGTGCGGCTTGTAACAATGACGGATGCTCGCTGCGTTGACAGGATTCACAAGCAGCAACGCAGCGGCGCACATAACGGACAAGGCCTGGCCAGAAGAAACGGCGCCGTACGCGATGGTACGTGCGAGTGGCGCCGAAGTGTCCCGCGGTCGCGCAACTGTTGAAGGACTGTAGAACGAAGCATGTCACGAACAACAAGTAGAAGCTCAGGGCCGTCGGAGCTGGTGTTGCATCTGTAGAGAATGCCATCGTGATGCTCGAATAAACGAAGCGAGGGGTCAGGCTGGTGAGAGGGCAGGCGATGTATTATGGGCCGCAAAAGTGCATCGTCAAGTTGTTCTCTGCGTATATCGGCAAAGCCTGATATGGACAGGACACACGTGTCGGAATCATGCGCTTCCGAGTCTGGGGAATCCACGGGATGACGCGATAGCCATTCAGTATCCTGGTGCATGCGGCCATACTAGTAAGTGACGTCAAAGCTGTATTCTTGCAGTTTCAAGGCACAACGACCAAGTCGGCCAATAGGATCTTTTAGGGAGGACAACCAGAATACGCCCATCCTCGAGCCCTTGGTCATCTCCCGTTGTTCTCGTTCGAAAAAAAGACGGCTCTCTGCGGTTCTGTGTAGATTACCGGGCACTCAAGATAACGCGCAAAGATGTATACCCTATGCCGCGCATAGACGATGCCTTGGATTCCCTACAGGGTGCCGACTACTTTTCGACTCTTGACCTACGTTCCGGGTACTGGCAAATACCTATGCATGAGGACGATAAAGAGAAAACGGCTTTTTCAACGCCCGACGGACTATACGAGTTGAACGTCATGCAGTTCGGCCTCTGCAAGGCACCCGCAACGTTCGAGCGCATGATAGACACCGTTCTCCGTGGCTTGAAGTGGAAGACTTACTTATGCTATCTAGATGAGATCGTTATTTTTTCGTCAAGCTTCCCTCAGCATCTGCGCCGTTTGGATGAAGTTCTCACGTGCCTTGCCAACGCTGGACTCCAGCTAAACACCAAGAAGTGCCATTTCGCAAGCAAGACAATCAAGGTGCTGGGTCACATTGTCAGCAAGGACGGCATTCGCCCTGATCCTGACAAGGTTTCCGCAGTTCTGCACTTTCCTCGTCCCGAGAAGGCCAAAGATCTGCGCAGTTTTTTAGGCCTCGCTTCTCATTTTCGCCGATTCATACGGGACTTCGCCACCATAGCTTCCCCTTTGCACAGGCTACTCGGATCTCATGTTCCATTTGTGTGGTCTCCCGAATGCGAATCAGCTTTCGATTGTCTGAAGCGCACCGTCACTTCTGAGCCCGTACTCCGCCATTTTGACGAAACCGCACCTACTCTCCTGCATACCGACGCCAGTGGCCACGGCATTGGTGGCATTGTTCTGCAGCGAGAGGAGTCTTCACGAGAACGGGTCGTTGCTTACGTAAGCCGCGTTCTGACAAACGCCGAGAGGAACTACACCATGACTGAACAAGAATGTTTAGCTGTCGTTTGGTCTGTGCAGAAATTTCGACCTTACCTTCACGGGTGTCATTTTACCATCGTGACGGACCATCACGCCTTATGCTGGATTTCGACGTTGAAGAACCTGTCTGGGCGCCTTGGTCGGTGGATTCTCCGTCTCCAAGAGTACGACTTCACCATTACCTACAAGTCCGGTCGAAAACACCAGGATGCAGACGCACTTTCTCGCTGTCCGCTTCCTGCGACACACTGCACTGCGCCTTCAACCGCCTTCTGCGACAAACTCCCGCAAGATTCCTCCTCGTACGCTACCCGGTTAGCTACAGTGGATCAGGTACCGCCGCATGACAACACGTCATTTCAGTCTCACCAGCTTGCCGACCCTTATTGTCAGCGCATCGTGGCCCGCCTTAAAGGAACTTCGCGCCCACCTAACGCCCGCCTTCGCCGTCAGCTGGCACAGTTTAAGATCTCAGACCACGTCTTGTACCGCCTTGTATACCACCCTGACGGCCGACGCTGGGTGCCTGTTCTACCTCGCTCTCTAAGGCCTCAAGTCCTTCAGGCTTCTCACGATGCTATGACTTCTGGTCACCTTGGTTTTCATAAAACCTATGACCGCATCAAAGCTCGTTTCTATTGGCCAGGTTTGTCCGCCAGTGTAGCGAGGTCTCTGACTTCTTGCGACCGTTGTCAGCGTCGAAAGCTCCCTACAACACCACCAAGCGGACAGCTGCAACCGGTTCCGTGTCCGTCAGAACCATTTGAAGTCGTCGGCGTTGACCTCTACAGTCCCCTTCCTCTGACTTCGAGTGGTCACCGATGGATCGTGACAGCCGTGGACCATTTGACACGATATGCCGAGACTGCTTGTGTGCTTTCCGTGTCGGCTAGTTGCTGAATTCATCCTTAAATCCTTAATACTCCGTCACGGTGCTCCTCGCGTCATCCTGAGCGACCGTGGCAAAGCATTCCTCTCACGAATAGTCGACGAAGTTCTCAGAGCCTCCGGCACCACCCACAAGACAACCTCCAGCTACCACCCGCAGACCAACGGCCTAACCGAGCGATTTCACCCCACACTCTCGGACATGATCACCATGCACATTCAGCCAGATAACAAGAACTGGGACACAATTTTGCCATTTGTAACTTTTGCCTATAATACGTCTGTACAACGCACAACCGGCAACTCGCCGTTCTACCTCGTCTATGGCCGCTCGCCCTCTTATTTTCTTGACGTTTCTTTTTTCGTGGCACCTATCAAGGAACCTTCATCGACCTGTGAAGAATATGTGTCCCGCCTCCTCCGTTGTCGCCAGATCGCCCGCATGAACACCGAAGCTCGTCAACGTGACCGTAAGGATTACTATGACGCACAATGCCGCATCGTGTTCTTCAGCCCTGGCGATGAAGTGCTGATCTGGACACCAGTTCGCACCTCTGGCTTATGTGACAAATTTCAGTTTCGGTTCTTCGGCCCACACACCGTCTTGGCGCAGACCTCCCCTGTCAACTACCGCGTCGCACCTGTTGTCGCTCCACCTGATCGCCGCTACCGCGCTAACGAAGTGGTCCACGTTTCCAGTATGAAGCCGTTCACGCAGCACGCCTCTTCTTTTGATTATGGACTGTTACCAACTCGCTCAACTTTCTGTCCTTTTGAGTTCACCCAGCGCTCTCCATCCCCTTAAGTTGCGGCCAGGATGGCCGCTCTCGCGCGCGGGAAATTAGTGTGGGCAATCATTGGGAACTTCTACTTCATCTGTACATAGTCATCATCACCTCGGTCTCTTCAATTTGTCTGTGGTGGGTTACCATCTTGGGTCCAATCTGCGCCTTGGGTTCAGCCATTTTTCCGGAGCCTCAAGGCCTAATAAAACGGCATTATTACCCCTGCTTCACAATATATATATATATATATATATATATATATATATAATCTCAAAATGTTCTTGGACACCTCTGTATCCTAAACCCCCTTTCCAGACACCATGATGCATGTTCGTGACGTGTACTTAAAGGGACTGTCTACCGCTGGGAAAATTTTTTTAATTTTGTGGTAAAATTGGGCAGATGGTGCGTCACATTTACGGGAACAAGCACGCTTTCACCCCAGAAAGAAGGAATTAGGTTTTCAATTTCGCTCTGAAAGTGGCGCAAAAAACCCCGCTAGCGACACTCAACAGCGTGTTCGTCATTTTCCAAGTGTACGAGAACCAGCCCACGCAGGCATACGTATTCTTCTGGAAAACTTTTATGTATGTCTTACAAGCGTACTTCACCCTACGAGACACCTTGTTACGTGAAATAGCAATTTGTTCTTTTTTTCGCTGCTTTCGCGGTGGCGCTGCCTTCGAATTCGTCTGCCTATAAAGACGTGTAGTACTGCGCTTGTCATGCATGCAGCGCTGCATGTCCGAGGCGCACGCCGCGCGCCGACCTTCCCTCGCCTCTCCTCCTCCTCGTCACCTCTGGAATGTCGACCTTGAAACCGGTTCATGTTGAGAAGCCTCCCGCGCCCGAAACAATTTCCAAGGAGACGATGACGCATCATGCGCGGCACCCATAGTTGCTAGCATACCTACACTAGGAAAGGAGGGACTTCGCAGGTGAAAAAAATTGTGTTTTAATAATTTCGATTGAGTTTTTGGAGAAGCCACTGCACGCTGGGACACTTCGAAAGGTACGCTTTTTGTTGAGCCAACAAACGGGAGAGCGATGAACGACGGCAGAAAGTCCCTTTAGAAACCATGCGCCCATGAAAAACTTTCACCTTTGAAAAAGGCTGGTCTCCACCCGAAACGCCAGAATAAATCCTAAATAATATAATATGTTTTGTCACATTGACTTTCCGATCGTATATATATATATATATATATATATATATATATATATATATACAGTAGAACCCCGCTGATACGTTTCTCACCGGACCGTAACATATAAACGTAAGAGTCAAGAAATGGGAAAAATGAGAGAAGTGGTGCTCGGCACACAATTTTATATCAGTGCGAGCGCTTTCAGTGCACGCATCGGCACACTCGGCTACGATTTCGTCGACAGAGAAAACCTCGGAGGTGACAACGGCATCATCGGTAATCACTGTACGCGATTCCGTCACCAACAGTTTGCATCCCTGTGCCATAATTTTGATGGCGGAAGCTGGAAAACGTAATTGGCGTAGGCAATTGTGCAGCTAATTGTATTACAGTCAAGCTACGTGAAAAGTCAATATTTCCGTAGGAAGTGGCCGCTTGCAATGCCGATTCGCGGCGTAACACGCGGGAAAGCTCTCACATTGCGGCGTAACAGCGGGGTTCCTAATCCATTGATTCCTATGGGAGCTATGCCGGGACCGGCCAAAAACGATGTAACAGCCGGGAAAACGCAGCAGCCAGGAACGTAACAGCGGGTTTGTACTGCGTGTATATATGTACATATATATATATATATATATATATATATATATATATATATATATATATATATATATATATATATATATATATATATATATATATATATTGTAATGGAGAAGCTGAAGGACGGATCTTTCGCGCTCGCTCTAGGAGCGCAGAGGCGAGGAAGACGAAGCAGCAGCGCTCGGACTCTGGGCACGCTCAGCTAGCGCGATAAGAAAGAAGCAAAAGACGAGGAATAGAACAGCCGGCCTGCGACAAAGGCGCTGTTTCTATGTCTTTTTTATTTACATCACGATATATATATCAACTTATTACACCCCAATCAGCGACTTATTACACCCCAATCAGCACGGTTTTCGGAGAGGCCTATCGACCGTAACACAACTAGCCGAAACAATCCACGATCTGGCCGAAGCCATCAATCAACACTCCCAAATTGATATAATCTTTATGGATTTCTCACAGGCGTTTGACCGGGTTTCCCATGAAAAGCTAGTTTTTCAGCTGGTTTGCAAACTCGGGGATGGGCCAGTAACCCGTTGGATATCTAACTACTTGCCCGGTCGCCAACAATTTGTACAATGCAGTGATCACGTCTCTGAAACTTTGAACGTTACGTCCGGTGTGCCTCAAGGATCCGTCTTGGCACCGATATTATTTCTTCTATTTATAAATGATCTAGCAGTCAATATTAACGCAAATATCAGGCTTTTTGCAGATGACTGCATATTGTACAAACAGGTTAAAAGCTGCAGTGACCAAATAGAACTGAACGATGCCCTGAATGACGCTGTACGATGGTGTTCTAAGTGGCAAATGGTGATTAATTCTGACAAAACAGTCGCGATGCAAGTAACAAAAAAGAAATCACGCCTACCCTTCCATTACGGTTACAACAACATCGTGCTACGCAACGTAAGTCAGTATAAATATCTTGGTGTGATTATAACCTCCGATCCCAGTTGGACAGTGCACCTTGAAAGTATAACCGAGAAAGCCTTAAAAAATTATTTTTCCTTAAGCGGACGCTGCGACACGCTGACCGAGACACTAAGCTACTAGCATACGTCGCACTTGTGAGACCGATCTTGGAGTATGCGAACATAACCTGGTTCCCCTTCACAGGTAGTGGGGTCAGCACGCTTTAGAAAGTGCAGCGCAAAGCGATTAGATTTATTTTTAACCGATATCGTCGCCTCGACTCCCCAACACAATTACTACGCCGCGCAGGTTTGCCGGCACTCGAAAGTCGAGCAAAAATTCATCGCCTTAAGTTCTTATACTTGTTATTGCACAACTGTTTTAAGATAGACCACGCAAAATACGTGGAAACCAAGACAACAATGGAAACACGTCACACACATGAATACACACTCCAAGAGTACTCGTGCAACAATAACACATTCTATTATTCTTTTTTTCCTAGATGTATTCGTGAATGGAATGCTCTTGACCGACTTATAACCGAGCAGCGTACAGTTGACAACTTTCTAGAAATGTTGCAAAATGCACATAGCACTTAATCGTAGCGCTGATAACATAGTATGTACTGCATTTTCATTTCTTTGTTTACTTCCTTGAATTGGCTTGCTTGCCAACATTTGTATTTACATCAACTGTTATAGCTGCGATTTATCATCTTCTTTTTTCTTAGGGGTGTATAATATGTATATTCGTCCACTACCACTTTAGTTCGCGTATGTAGTCTCCTTATTCTTAATTGAAGTTGTTCAGAAAAGCTGCTTGGTCCAAAATTTATTGTTACTATTGATGTGAATGTTTTCTGTTTTTTTTCTTTTTTCCCTTTGCTCCCACTCCAGTAAAAACCCTGCAAAGGGTTAACAGTATGTTGAAAATAAATAAATAAATAAATATAACGTTTCGGCTGGTGGGCCGGCCTTGGTCATTCTGACGAAGGCAGGCCCACGGGCCGAAACGTTAATAAAGCAAGAATTTTGAACGTGTGTCCCTGTTTTCAACTCTACATTGGACCGGACCCATCGAACTTCTTCCATCTGAATATATATATATATATATATATATATATATATATATATATATATATATATATATATATATATATATATATATATATATATATATATGTGTGTGTGTGTGTGTGTGTGTGTGTCTTGAAAAAGGTTGGGCTTAATGAACCGTCGTTCTCTAAGATGGGCGTCGTCAATTCTGATATATATATATATATATATATATATATATATATATATATATATATATATATATATATATATATATATATATATCAAGTAGCGTTTCTGCGGATCCAGTACTTTGTATGCGTTGAGAAACGACGGACGAACGTGCGAAAATGTTTATTTGTTCCAACGTTTCGGCAGGAGGGCCTGCCATTCCCTGACAAAGGCAGGCCCTCCTGCCGAAACGTTGGAACAAATAAACATTTTCGCACGTTCGTCCGTCGTTTCTCAACGTATATATATATATATATATATATATCGTCCGTTGGACATGGCAACTGTCTATAAATCCTGAAGGCGGCACTGAGGCGTCGACTGCATTTAACGATCACCTACCGATTGCCACTGTACTGATGATGATGAAATTACGGCGTTTCCCAGAGTTGTTCATGCGCTAGCCACCTGCAGGCTGTGTTCCCGCTGTGGTACGCAATGGCGACGAGGAAGACAATGATTGACTGACCTAGCCAGCTGGTGAGTGCAAGCCCGCTTGAGAGAGGAAGGAGGCGTTCTTGTAATCTCGGCTTCCAGATTTGGTGCTTGAGTTCCCGTGTCGGACGCAGTATTTCTTTTTCGAGCAATAAATCTCCTGCTCTCAGTGAACCGCGACAATATAGAACTGCTCGATTATTACCTTGCGTCTCAAGACCAAATGTGTTCTAAAATGCATCGTTTCGTTTTTTTCTTTTGTTTAACAAACGAATTGTGAAAATCTGCGCGTCAAAATGACGGTGGTCGCAATGGAAGCCTGGACGCCAATTTTAAGTAAGGAGCACTTCAGGAGGACCGGGCTGGTGGCGTCTAATGTCCCTGATCTTATGTCGCTTGTCACGCTAGGGGACAAAAGAAGCCACTCACTCCAGCACTCGACCCGTTACTGACGCTTTTGGCCTGAGCCCACCGCATTATTACAATGATTGTCTAAAAGGGAGTGAAGAAATAAACAAAGAAGCAGTGCCCCGAAACAAGGAAATAAATAAATAAATAAATGATAGCCTTGTCATCCTTCTACCGCCCTCTGGTTTGATTGCTGTGTGTGACTCTCCAGTTCTTAGCGCTTGTACTACTATATCACCGCTTTCAGAATTTGGCTATACGCATTTCACTGCCGGATGTCTCTAAAAACACACATGCGCCCGATTTCTAGTCAGAGACAAAGCGAATAGAACACATCCATATTGCATCAAACAAGTTTCAATAAACCTATTCTGGTCAGTCTACATTAGGTAATCGATTCAGCTTTCCGTGAAAGGAGGCACGGCATCTGGCTACACCTTCTAAGGAAGCGACTATGATTCCCCATGAAAAATGTTGCTTTCGTTTGGGACGCATAAAACGTTTTCCCCACGGACAACATCTTAACAGATAAGGTTCTTGTGTCTGCCTGCTTGCATTCCTCAAACGGAAACATGCAACTGCAGAATTCCAGCACTTAATAGTAGCAAGTAAGTACACATAGTAGAGACTGAAAAAAAAAACAGCTAAAAACACACGGACAGAGAAAAGAATAACACAAGACACGTCTGTGGTCTTCTTTAACTACCTTTACCCAGCTAAAAACACGGAGTGTGTCCATGTGTTTTTAGCTGCTTTTTCTTCTCCAATCATGCACTAGCTAACTCTCGACGCTCTTGCCACGTATTCTAGTGAACGCAGCCGTTAACTAAACTTGATAGTGGAGAAGTTCACGCGCAGCTTGACGGAGCTAATAACCACAGAACAGTCACTGACGAAGCAATGTGTGCATCTCGTCTTGGTAACTATTTGTCTAAAGCTTCATTATTTCGCTTAACAAAGAATCTTGATTAGAAAACGAGGCGACCCTTCCAACGTCCTCCCTTGTCTCTATCGCGAGTCGGCCACGCTAAAATATGCAGCATAACGGTATCCTTTTTTACCTGTACTATCGTTGGCGACTCCTCTTGGCGAGGTTATGCGGAGCTCCGGATGATTCGAGCAGCAACATAAGGCCAAGCTGTTTTGATCGCCCTTATTCGCACTCTTCGGTTGTATTACCACGTAGATATACCGCACAAATATATCCTGCCACAGCGCCGGTCAGCCGCCAGGTTGTTCACTCCACAGAAGTGCCTGTCAGGTGTTTGACGTCTCGTTATTAAAATAGAACGGGGCCATGCATGGACATACCTAAAGTAAAATGATAAGTAGAACGGCTGAAAAAAAATTAAGCATGTTATTACAATCACAGCGATTGCCTGCTGTTACACAAACGTTGTGGGGTCGTCAAGAAAACAGTAAAAAAATATTTGCGGGTAAAAGCACGACTACATCATGAAAGTACATGTTAGGCAAGTTGAACATGTTAGGCAAGCCGACTGACAGTTGAAGAAAATATCAAAAGAAAAACTGTAAAAAGGCAGCGAAACGAAGCTCTGTTACAGTTCACAGCATGCAAGAATCTGGCGTGTAGAGTCTCTATAGCATGCGAAATAAATGCTTCTATATATTATAGAAACTTGCACTAGTGGCGCAAGCCTATCAAAACAGCGGAGCTTATGGACACTTGGCTGCTTCTGGCCTACCTTCAGCACTCCTGCGTTTCGTCATGGTCCGAAGTTTCGGGAAACACATCGCAAAGCTCTGCGAGGCCCAGCCAAAGCTTGAGGAAGTATCGTACCGAGCTCGGCGTACAGACAGACCTTCGCGTCAAACCAGAGTCGGTGGCAGATGCGGCGCGCGTGGCCTCTGCTTTCAATCCGAGCCAGCAGACCAGCGCTAGCTCATCCAGTGCGCGGTGGAGGCTGCGGTATCCCAAGGGATCCCCGCCGACCTCCTCTAAGACAGCGGAGCCAGTCTTCAAACTGGTCTCCAATATCTTTGGGCGTAATAGATAAACCACCACCACCACCTCGGCTTTCAATTCTTTCAGTTCTTGATTTTTCTAATTGTTTACAAAGAGAAAAATACCGAAGCTGGTTGCGCCCATAAGCAAAGGCTAGTTGCGGGTCCAGTGAAAAAGATAACAGTTTCAAATACAAAAACAAGGTAAATAGATCACATGCATACATATATATAAACTAAGCACTTTAGAAACACTATGATGCTTTTCGTATATTCCAACTACTTGCGAATAGAAAAAGGACATGTTTGTTCACACTGAGAAGCATTGTTCAGGCTAAGCAAGTATTTTTTAAGTACAGATGAAAAGTTATTAGCTTGTCTCATTGCTGTTGGTAGAATATTGAAAATCTTAGACCCTGATAACTGTAAAAAACGCTCTCCGTAAATATTCTTTGTTGGAGCGAGATTAAAATTTCCGCACGTTTCATTTCTGGTTGCTCGAGAGTACGAATAAAATATAGAAATATGAAACATGCAGGTTATTTTACACAATCTTGCCAACACACATGACCACTTTTATTTCGTGTATAAGATCATACGGCAAGATATTCATTGTGTTAAAGATAAACTAGGTTCATCGAATCGTGAATGGGTAATTATTCTCAGGGCATATTTTTGAATTTACGCACACGTTCAAGGTATGTTTCGTACGAAGCACACCATGATTCGTTACAGTAAGTGATATGTTATGGATGAGTAGAAAATATAGAATATGAAGAGTGTTAGTATCGAGATGATGACGTGCTTACGAGAGTGCATGGCATCCTGATGCAAGCTTTCTGGAAACTGCGCTTATTTGCTCCTGCCAATGGGGGTTTGAAAATGACTCCACCCAGGCAGCACGCCAACACAGGACTGATGTAGACGTGAAGTCGGCCAAAGTCGCCAGCGATGTCGGGCCTAAGTCGGCAAATCGCGCTACTTTCACCCACATCTGCCCGATGATGACCAGACAGAATGGCTCAACTGTGGCGAAGCCACCATGGGTACAACTTGGCCAGCCAGCGTGGGCGAAATTTGGTCAGCCAGAATGGGTCAGATTTGGCCAGCCAGAATGGGTCGGATTTGGCTAGGTAGCATTGGCCGATGTTGCGGGCATTCAGGCTTTTTTGGCGTGTTGCCGGCCCCGCCGACATCGGGAAACCCCTTGCGCGACCGTTCACAGCCACTTATGGTGTTTCTAGTGCTTACCCCACGTGTGTCGTGCCGTTAGGATTGCTAAAATTTTTATTTTTTTGTTTTCACATTTTTGAAGGGATATGAAGGCATTTTCGAACACTATGAAATGGGCCAACAGTAGTTTGTGTAAATGTACCTCTCATGCATACGCGAAAGCTTTATTAACACAGTAATAAGTGGGGCTAAGTGGATCCTCTCTACTTTCTATTAATGCGTTCTAAACAAAACAAATAACACAACAAGAGAGGTTTACAGGGAAAAGCACTATTTCATTTATTTTGTGAACTCTGCATTGATAATATGCTATTCTCATGTTGCACCGTCGTAGTAGGAAAATGCTTCGGCAAGAGTGGAACCTGCGGGAAAAGGTGTGAAAAGTTAGCACAGCTGTGGAGGACATCAGCACTATACTATAATTGCAGTGCAACTTATGTGCGACTCATGAACAAACGCGGAAATTCAAGAAATGCCAGAAACATCTCATAATCGGGCACTACTTTAGAAAATAACAAAAGAAAGTTGTCCTTTTAAATATATAATGAATCTATGTTCAATATTCAATCCCCTGATCTTGGCTTCGTGTCGCTTTAGATACCCAAGAGAAAAAAAAGGAACAGGAGTAAAGGTTCTGTTGCAAAGTAATTTTAAAAGCGGCGCATTAGTTGAAACAGGTGCATTTTGCATTATAATAAAGTTCATATTTTTGGCATGCATCGGAAAGGAAAACATGTAGACGTGAGCTAACACGACACACACCAAGGATGGGGTCTTTAGGCAAAAATGACCTTAAATGATAAGTGCAGGGCGCATTATGAGCACATATTAGAGGAGGAACATCTTTTCAAGGCTACCTTAAAAATGCCTCGCGTGCCGAACTGCCGCACGTGTCCAACACCAAGGAGCGCGTGTTCGGTACCACGTTACCTTTAAAAATACGGGCAAGAAAAAATAATGTTACGAGAACTGCAAGTCACCACACAATGGGTGTTTGATACAAGCACAGGATTAACTATATGAAGTAAAATTGCTTTGGGACAACGTGCGTAGGCTCTTTATTCGAAAATATAGAGCGTACGCAACTCACGACACAAAAATATATAAAGGTGGAACTGGTGGTTTAACATCGCAACAAAAAGTGCCAGGCCCCATTCTGAAAAGTGGCCAGCAACTTAACGAATTTTGGCATCCGCTGTGCACTTTTCGGCTGTGTGTCAGGAATCCAAATTCAGCGACGGCACTGTAGCCTCACCAAAAGGCGCAGGCTTGTGTTCATATACAACGGATGTCACAGTTGTGATACGCATTGTCTTAGGAGGTACACTGGCCAAGGAATCGCGCAATTAACTTGATGATCGATAAATGCGGTACATGCGCCGACACGCGTAGACAGACTGCATGCAGCCGTTGAAACTGGTTCGTACACATTCCATGTCGGTAGCACTGCAGCCGCGACGAGAGAATGCAGCCGCGCGGAAAGTTCCCCGAAAACTGCGCGGTCTCCCCTTCAGAAGGGCCACCACTGCCACCGAAAGCAGGTTCAGAACGACATTCTTTGCAAACTGTAGGTGCGCACAATGGACGTGCATAGAGGGGGCCGTGACAAGGGTGGTCAGTTCGGGAAGGGACGCGCGTCCCCCCCTTCACACACTTTTTATTTTTAGTTGCTGCTAGCTTAGCATGTGCTAGGCTACGTCTAGGCAGAACATGCGCGTTTCTGTTTCTTTTTTTTTTTTTTGTGGTTGTCGCAAAACGTGGAAGACAGCATTTCTCCCGGGCAAACATTTACGCACAATGGCGGGGATACCCGCCGGGAATGCATTTGCTAAGTGCAGCCTGGTGCAACCTATGGAGTATACTCGTATGCATGTGTTCTCTTGCTAGCTAGCTACCTGTAGCACAGGATTTCGCAGAGGCAACCACCCACTCTAGCTAAAAACGCGAGCGAAATGCTGCACTGCACGCAACAAACGTAGCGAGGACGCGCGGCGCCGCCATTGTGCTTGAATTTCTGGCATTTTCTGCGGCGCAGGAAAGATATGCACGTGCTGCCTTTCCGCACGACAAGAAATACTGCGATGACTGTCTCTACGTGCCCTTCTTTTGCCCTTATTGATTATAAATAAATTACTTGTTAAATATCAGAATACGCACATGTTTGCTTACATCAACGCCATAGTCTCACACGAACGTCAGTGATAAATACGACACACTGCACAGAGCATGCAGTCAAGCTCGATAAATTCTGCTCATCTAAGTAGTACAACGTAACCGATGGCCGATGTGTAAACGAATTCGAAAGGTACGGAAAGAACACACTGACGGTCGTTACACACAAAAAAAGCAAAAAATGAGGAATTATACAGAACGTCGTGGGCGCATTAAGGAATCAATGGCCCATTGTATCTGCGTGGTATAGTATAGAGCATGGATGTGGAAAAGGGCGGTATACGTTTACCCGACCAGTAGAGAATCATTCTTTTCTGTTGCTGGGCTTATGCGAGCTGCGATACATGCGTTGGGCTGTACTGCAGCTCCTTTTTAAAGGAATGCGCTAGTATCACGAACGCACTGATGACATGTAGTGGAAGGGACACGTCAACAACAGCGTGACTTAGGCGAGTTTATACTGTAACCATGCAACAACATATGAAGAAACTAAGGGACAGAAGAGACATGTTACTTTCAGCAATTTTTTTTCATTGCATGCTTGCTGTTTTTATATACTATGAAATACGCAGATCGCCGGCACAAGAACACTGTGTGATCACGTACACTGTAGTATAACTAACCAGAATAGCTCTCTACATATCAATTATATTTGCCACCTTTGAGAAGAAAAATGCTTGCCATATTACTGCTTTCTTTTTTCCTTCTTGCTTTTTTTGCAAATGTCGTGGGCTTGACAAGAGCACTTCATTTGAATTTGGAATGCAAAGGGATCTATGTATTTCATGGTCCTCTCAATATAGGTAGCACTAGATCTGTTTTGTCCCCTCGCTGTCGCGCTGTTAGCTCCGTATACCGTTCCTTTGCATAGGTTGCTAAATGTCAGTATATAGTATAACGCTGGTTGCGAGAGTTTATCTCCGCTTCAGCGCACGAGAAAGTTTGTGCTAGATCTTTTTTATCTCCTCGCTGTTTCGCTGTTAGCTCCGTAGGCCCACCCCTTGCATAGGCTGCTGAATGCCAGTAGTATAGCAGCGCTTCCGACTGTTTATCTTTGCTTGGCATATCATTGGTGGTTATGGAGATCGATGTAAGCACGAGCTAGTTCGATTTCTGTGAATTTTAATTTTCTGACATGCACTGTCAGATAATTTTCCACCATGCTTGTCGATCCTTCTGGCTAAGGCTAATGTTCACTATTGCGCCTGCGCATTTCGCAAAGTTCCTTCGCAAAGTTCTTTGTGCAAAGTTTTTTGTGCACCGCATTTCGCAAAGTTCTTTGTGCACCGCGTTTATAAAAAACAAAGCCCGCGAAAAGAATATTATATGCTGTTCAAAACGCACACGCGCTATGTTCGGGCACGTTTTCTTGAAAAGGAAACAACAAAACACGTTCGAATGGGAAATTCTAGAAGCAGACGATCCGCAACAAAAAAAGAACACTGCTTTCCTTTAGTATTCCATCTAAAAATTAATGAAATGAACGCAAGAACCATTATTATATAGAACATTTGATAATTCTTTCAGAAAATACCACCACGAGATTCTGACCACGTGGTCTAGAAAAGGAAGAAAAAGAAACGCGTTCGCAAGTAAATTCTTGAAAATCGAGGGAAACAACAAAAACATTCATTTTACTCAATCTAAACAAGTAAAGAAAATAAAGCAGGAGCGCTTATCATCCAATACCGCGTTCCGTAAATCACTTAAACGATACACTAGAAATAACGGACCACGTGGTGCTGAAAAGAAAAAAAATGGACAGAGAATCCGCTCGCGGGGTGTGTTCTGGGAACAGCAAATTCACACACAAGAAAAACAACACCGCTTCCCTCACTTATTTAAGCTATGAACGGAAGGTAAACAAAATAAACGAAGCACGGGCGCTTATCATCTGTAATAACCTCCATAACTCATTCAATCGATAGCACTAGAAGCAACCGAACTAGCGGCTTTGAATAGAAAAAAAAATAAGATGCGTTGGCGCATATAGAAACTTACGGAAGCAGACAGTGAACAACAACGAAGAGGAGCACTGTTCTCAATCGTTTAATCTAAACGGGAAATAAATGAAAGCGCAGCACTTATAATCGAACAGAACGTTTTATACTGAATTCAAAGGCTAACACCACAACAAATCCAGCACGTGGACTTGGCACACTAAATTTTCGGTACAGAAAAGGCACGTCAAGAAAAAGCTACTTGTTTTCTCTGCTTGAATTGAAAAGCTTACGAAATGGAATAGAAAACATTATCATCAAATAAAACCATATCTAACACATTCAAATGATAACACTCTCGCGCACAAGCACTTGTGTTCTTGCGCCCTCTTTAACCGAGTCAACATGAGGAGATTTAATGCGTTGTTAACGACTTGCGCAATCTGCCTCCGTGGCACCATCTCTCGGTTGACGCGACGAAAAGAGAGTGGGATACGCGACAGTCGTTCGAGCACCCTTTGACAGGTGCAGGTTTATCAAGGAGGCTATAAGAGTGGTTTAAACAAGAATCCATAGCCTCTCCTCCCTTGATGATATTTGCCGTCCCTTCCTGACTGAGAGCTTACGTTGCTTGACAACTGACAGACAGCAACTAAATCGTGTGCGTGTGTCATGTTGCTGCTCTGGAAGGCGTTCACGCATGCGCGTGAGTACTGCACAAAATGTTGGATGCGTCTACGTTCTCCTTTGCAACATCACTTAGTAAGCACGTCTAGTTTGTTGCCTCTAGTTTTAGGGGCGAAGCTCCTTAAAGCGGCACCCGTTCGTCCCTCGTCGTAGTCGTAGTCGTAGTCGTAGTGCGTAACCAGTCTTACGCTTTGAGCTCCAAGGTGGTGCCGGTGGGAGATTTCTCCTGTGCGTTGTTGAACAATAAAAAAAAAATTCGCAGCGTGCGCGTTAACTAAAAGCCGAATTCTTCTGTCTCTCATTCCCCATTAGCAGCCATTGGCATGTTCCAGTAGGAAACGTTAGTAGAAGTGTTAAAAGCCGACTTCTGCTGTCTCTCATTCCCAGTAGCAGCCATTGTTTACCTCCAAGGTAGTGCCTGGTGAGATTTCTCCTGTGCGTGATTAAACAATAAAAATTTTGTTCAAAACGCCGTTGATTGATGAAATAAACCAACGAAAGACGCCAGATGTTTTCTAAAAGCAAAACGAAAAGACGCCAGATGTTTCTAAAGCAAAACGAAAAGACGCCAGCTGCTTAACGAAAGACGATGGAGAAAGTGCTGCAATCGACTTTGGTGGCATCACCGTCTTGATACTGTACCTGGAACCAAATCTTCCCATTGAAGACATCAAACTCTTCATCGACAGAGACATGTGTATATACGACAAGTCGAAACCTTTCATGCTCGTCGGTGACTTCAACGTTGACATTACAGACCCCAACAAACATTGGTTGATGCATCACATGTCAGAAAAGTACGGACTCAAATGCATCTCCTTTGAAAACCCCAACCCAACCACCATCAGAGGCACCTGCATCGACATCGTGTTTGCCAACTTTCATCTGCAACCAGTGCAAGAACCACTTAGCTTACATTTCACAGACCACAAAACGGTCATAATGAAAGGACAACGGAAACCAGCAATAAAAGTTTGATAAAACATTTAATCAATCGTTTCACGTCATTTTTATCGGGGAATTAACGGAAGAAATTTCACGGTTTAACCGATGATTACTTCCAGGAGCTTCGCCCAATCTCATCATCATTCACCTCGTGGATCTGCCGTCAATTTTTTTGTCGCCCCTTTGCACCCGCACTGTTTGTTGAAAACACGTACGATTACCGAACAGGCATCCTCGCGCAATCGTTTGTCCAGCGAACCCAGAATAGGGAATAACGTCAACCGCAGTGAACAATAGTATTTCCTGTCAGCTAAGACACACCTACGGGAAGGAAGAGATTACAAGGGCATAACAATGAATTACGTTCCAGTTTTGTGAAAATGACAAGGATTCCAAAACAAGCAGGTGGGCCGTTGAAAGCATGTCAGCCGAATATTTAAATTGACCTGGAATGCAAATAAACGAGGGCGTTGCCTTGAATAAGCGCTTCTCAGTTTTCTGTAATGGGCACGCAGAATGTACATCAAGCGCCGGACGCAAAAAAAAGAGCGAAAAGCAACGATGTTTGCAACATGAGAAGTGGCCTTCCAGTTTCTGCCGCAATTATTCGCTAGTTAGCCTCGAAGTCCTAGCCAAGGGACGCAATGAATGAAACTGTCTACAGCTTTCACGCCAGTAACGTCTGACAAAATGAGAAGAATGTATTTTTAATGGCGGTCTGGTACCGCAAGAAGACAAATTTTGGCGGGTATACTCTGTGTATAAATTTTTATGCATATATTTCTTAGGAAATAATTTCCTAAGAACAACATTTCGCGACAGGTTCCGTCTACAGCCGTTTTTGCCCCGCCGCACGCGTGCGGAGGGCCAAAAACGGCGTGCGGAGCGGCGTGCGGGCTGAGCGAGTATAGGCTCTTAGTTACACCTCCATCGTCATTGTTCTCGTAGTCAAGAGTCATACTCTACAGGCTTACTGAACACACTACATCCAACTCTCTAAAATGAGAGAGGTCTTTGCAGGTGTGATAAAAAAAAGCGTGCACTGAGCAGGCTTGGAAGCAAGCTTAGCCGAGCTTAGCGATCATGGGCTGAGCCGACGCGGCGGTGATGCTCAAACATGAATAATAATGACACTGCAAGATCCTAAGCGAAA
Source organism: Hyalomma asiaticum (assembly GCA_013339685.2). Taxonomy (NCBI): domain Eukaryota; kingdom Metazoa; phylum Arthropoda; class Arachnida; order Ixodida; family Ixodidae; genus Hyalomma; species Hyalomma asiaticum. Next base: position 88,343,174 of record CM023490.1, on the reverse strand, counting down.
AATAAAAACGGAAACACACCCAGGCACAGACACTCAGAACAACCTCAACACCCCCGCAGGGGCGTCTGTTTCTGCTGGCGTTTGGTGTGTGGCGACACCACGAACTCGAGCCAACGGGGGGGGGTTCGACCCCCTCCCACGTGTCGCCGTGCATGGCTTAGCTGTGTCCGGGGAAAAGGAGATCCTGGGGGATGAGCCGACGCCGGGTGATAGAACCTTTAAGGCCCCCCGGCCGAGGCAACACACCACTTTGGATCCGGGTTCACGTAGACGGCGCCCCTGGGCTGACCCACCCAGGGGAAACCGGCTGGTCGCCTTTTCCCATCTCTCTCCTCCCACATCTTTTTCTTTTCTATCTCTTTTCTATGCTGTCCTGTTATCCCCTCTTTTCTGTTACTTCCTAATTTTCCATAGGGGGCTTGGGTTAGCCCTGTGCAAATAGCCTACCTTGGCCTAGGCGCATTGGGTTATCGCAGGAATGTACGGCTGGCGGTTGCAGGCTTCCGGTATTCCGAATCAGGTAGCGTCCCCTTGTTTGGCTCCGTGGTGGGCGGCCGCCATTGCTGCTGAAATAAACATTCCAGATATGCATAGAGCTGCTTTCCCCCTCATATCTGATCGTGTCGCGTCAAAGCGCACACGCACCGAAGAAATAGCCATGTTCAACAGATCGAGAGACTTTTCCACGATATCATGTTGTCAACAGTGAGAAAACTGATAAGCAAGCTAGAACAGTGTCCCCATTTGTAGTATCTAAAACTCTAACGAATACCCTAGGTACTGGCTATAAGGCAACCAAAATGGCTAGTGGTGACCTGCTTCTGGAAGTAATTGACAAACATCAGTTCCGAAAGTTGAATGGTCTTGTCAGCTTTGGTGATATCCCAATCACTGTGACACCTCATAGATCTATGAATTCTGTGCGTGGAGTTGTCTCTGGCATAGACCTCCTTGACCTGACAGAGGCTGAGCTTCTCGAAGGATGGCAGAACGAAAATGTAACTCATGTACAAAGAGTAGTTATTAGAAGGGACAACAAGGAAATACCGACAAAGCACTTAGTACTAACATTTGCCTCGAGTGACCTTCCAGAGACCATTGAGACTGGGTACACAAAAATATTGGTCAGGCCATTCATCCCCAACCCACGAACCCACGTCGTTTCCAATGTCAGCGTTTCGGCCATGGCTCTCAGAGCTGCCGTGGACGACCTACCTGCGGAAAATGTGGAGGCCAAGATCATGCCTCCGACGCATGTGGAGAAGCGCCTCACCGCACTAACTGCAGCGGTGCACATCCCGCCTATTCTAGATCATACCCTCAGTGGCGAAAAGAGAAGGACATTATTAGTCCGCGAAAATATATCCTTAACGTCCGCGAAAATATATCGTTTAAAGAAGCGCGAAGGAGGTGCTCTCCGTTCCACAGAACATATGCTGCCGCGCCGCGTCAGGGGGCAGCGCTGCACCTACCCCCATCACTTGCCAGGCCTGCAGTCAGCACTGGCTGTGGCGCCCCCCTCCCCTGTAGAGGCAGCAGGTAAATAGGCTGCATCCACTCATCCTCAGAGACCGCCGACTCAACTGACATCAGGTCCCAAAACCTCGCCTCACCAGGCGAGGTCTGCCGTGCATAATAACAGCCCGCTAGTGCGGGCTCCCAGTGCCTTTCAGACGCAATGCAAACGTGTCCGGCAACAAAGGTGCTGGAAGCCAAGGGCCAGTGCTCCGATGCTGGGCCCTTGCGCAAGAGTCGCTCTCAATTCAGCGTGCCTGGCGCCTCGCAAGAGGCAATGGACACAACACGTAGTCCGACGGCGCAGCTAGCGCCGAAGGAGCGGCAGGAGTCCCTCGACGGCTCCATAAAGAGAAAAACCCCAATTGCAGGGCCTCGTAATGGCTCTGTAATCTAAAACAGCTGTGTACACACAGCATAAAGCGAATTGTAACATGGATACACAAATAATACAGCGGAATGTCAGAGGTCCTCTTAGAAACCTCGATGATATCCAGGAACTCCTACACAAACACCATGCAAAAGTGCTGTTTTTCCAGGAAACGCACCTCAGATCTAAACATACAAACTTTCCCCGTTAATATATTATATTTAGTAAGGACCGCAACGATGCTACCGCATCATCAGGCGGTGTCGCTGTAGTCGTTCATAAGAGCCTAGCATGTCAGCATTTCCATCTGCAAACCGAACTCCAAGCCGTGGCAATTCGAGCTGTTCTCCTCAACAAAACCTCTTGTTGGGCGAGTTGGTACATTCTTGAAACCTAAAGGCACCGGCGCAACCAGACGACACAGAAGGAGAGACAAGGACACGCGAGCGCGGGTGTCCTTGTCTCTCCTTCTGTGTCGTCTGGTTGCGCCGGTGCCTTTAGGTTTCTCCTCAACAAGCTTATCACAATTTGTTTCCTTTACATTCCTCCACAGCTTAACTTGCAGAAACATGAGTTAGTCATTTATAGACCAACTGCCAGAACCCTATCTCGTCTTCAGCGATCTGAATGCGCACAACAGCTTTTGGGACGACACGCGCATTGAACAGTTTCTTTTTTCTTCAGGTTTGTGTCTCCTAAAGAGAAGGAGCCCACCTACTACAACCTTGCAAACAGAACATATTCCTCTATCGACCTGAGTATCGCTTCCCCGTCCATAGTGTCAGAGCTTCATTGGGAGAGAGAGAGAGAGAAAAATAAGGAAGGGAAGGCAGGGATGCTAACCAGCCATGAGTCCGGTTTGCTACCCTACACCCTTCATTGGGATGTTATTAAAAACCCCTACGGGAGCGATCACTTCCCCATACTGTTGAAAACACCAAAACAAAATGACCCCCCGCCACAAGCTTCCCGTTTGAAAGTTGATGCAGCAGATTGGGGAAAGTTCCAAACTCTTACTCTTATTATCGCCTGGGTGGAGATGTCAAAGAACTCTTGACAGGATGGAAGGATGAGAACGTCATCCAGGCGCAGCGCATAACAATAAGAAGAGACAACAAAGAAATTCCTACGAAACACATCATACTTACCTTCGGATCTACAACACTTCCTTCTGAAATAGTAACAGGTTATATGAAACTGCCCGTGAGACCATACATTCCCAACCCGCGGCGTTGCTTTAAGTGCCAGCGGTTTGGGCATGGCTCCCAGAACTGCCGAGGGCAGCTTAGCTGCGCAAAATGCGGCACTACTGGACATTCCGCTGACGATGAATGCACATCTCAATTCCACTGCGCCAACTGTGATGGCGACCATCCGGCATATTCCAGGTCCTGCGTGGCCTGGAAAAGAGGAAAAGAAATGATAACCACAAAGATCAAGCTAAACATTAGCTTTCGTGAAGCGAGGCAGCGTGTTTCTCCTCATTTTGCAGGGAACACATTCGCCGAAGTGGTGCGAGGGGGGTCAGCACCACTAAGGCATCCGGCGATGCCCCGGACCACGCCTGGCATGCCGAGGCAAACGCCACCTGCTCCCATGGGGGGAGTAGCCGCGGCTGCCCCACCCTCCCCGAACTCGGCCCCACCAAAGGCCCCTGCAAACCCTGGCAGCAGCCAGGGCAGCACACAAGCCAAAGAGGACCCCTCGGCCTCTGGCCTGGTAGGGTCGAAGCCTCCGTCCGCAGTGACGAAGCCTAACCTTCGTAAACCGCGCTCGGTAGAGCGACTGTCCGTCGCCTCGGCAGACGCGATGGACACTTCCAGTCCACCGGCGCAACCTGCGCCTAAGGAGCGGCGGGATGCATTCGACCGCTCCAAAAAAGGCAAAATGCCAATTACAGGGCCTGACAAAGGCTCTGTAAAATAAGTCGCTTTCCTCTTTTGGTACACACAGCACACACACACACATTCAAAATGGACAACATATTACAATGGAACGCAAGAGGACTCTTACACAATCTCGACAACATACAAGAACTCCTTAGCAAATTTCGTCCAAAGGTGCTGTGTGTACAGGAGACACACTTGAACCCAAAACACTCAAATTTCCTTCGTCAATACGTCGTCTTTCGGAAAGACCGCCAGGATGCTCTCGCATCATCTGGCGGTGTTGCAATTATACTAGACAAAACCGTACCATGCCAGTTCTTTCCACTACGAACGGCTCTGGAGGCTGTAACCGTTCGAGCTATAATTGGAAACAAACCCATCACTATCTGCCCAGTATACATACCCCCATACTACCAACTATGCAAACACGAATTTGAATCATTTATTGATGAATTGCCCGAGCCTTACCTCGTTCTCGGCGATTTTAATGCGCACAGCAGCCTGTGGGGCGGCTCTCGCACCGATGCGCGAGGCCGCTTCATTGAGAATTTCCTGTTTTCTATGGGTGCATGCTTGCTCAACAAAAAAGAAGCCACGTTTTTTAGCCTCGCAAATCAATCTTATTCATCCATCGATCTTAGCATCATCTCTCCGTCTATTTTACTTGATTTTAATTGGGAAGTGGTTAAAAACCCTTATGGGAGTGACCACTTCCCAATACTCTTCCAAACACAAAGACAGAGCGAATTTCCACCCCAGGCTCCTCGGTGGAAACTTGAGAGCGTCGACTGGGAGGAGTTCCACAAGCTTACGACAATTTCATGGATGGACATTTCTTCTTTAAACATTGGCGCTGCTGTACAGTATTTTGCCACATTTTTAATCAATGCTGCCCTTAAATGCATACCACAAGGAACTAAAATTACAAGTAAACGTCGTGTTCCCTGCTGGAACGGCGAATGTCGCAAGGCTCGGAGAGCACAGAATAAAGCGTGGGGGCTTCTTCGGGACTCCCCTACAGCAGAAAATCTTTTAAATTTTAAACAAGTCAAATCACAAGGGCGCAGAACGCGCCGGCAAGCTGGAAGGGAAAGCTGGCATAAGTTCACATCGGGCATAAATTCCTATAGAGATGAGGCCAAAGTATGGAACAGTGTGAGGAAAGTGAAAGGCCAACCAGGTTATTCGGTACCCTTAGTGGACACCGAGGGTGAAAGCTTGCAAGACCAAGCGGACTCCCTGGGAGCACATTTCGAACACATATCTAGCTCTACACACTATTCGGAAACATTCCGAAGACACAAAACGAGAGGGGAACGAGAGAGGCTGGAAAGGAAATCAACGAAAAATGAAGGATACAATGAACCGTTCAGCTTAGCAGAGCTGCAGGCAGCACTGAGCTGCTGCAACGAATCTGCCCCAGGGTCTGATCGTATTGTATACGATATGGTAAAACACTTAGCTCGTGAAGCACAAAGAACACTGCTTTCGCTGTACAATGCCATATGGGTTTCCGGTATCACCCTAGTTCCTGGAAAGAGGCTATCGTTATACCTGTTCTGAAACAGGGAAAGGATCCATCGTCTGTCTCAAGTTACAGGCCCATCGCGCTGACAAGTTGTCTGTGTAAAGTCTTCGAGAAAATGATCAACTGCCGGCTAATACACTCTCTCGAAAGAAACAAATTACTAGATCCTTATCAGTGTGGATTTCGGCGTCTCTCATAATCAGAACTGGTTTTGGGACGTTAAACCCCACAAATCAATCAGTGTGGATTTCGAGAAGGGAGATCCACAACTGACCACTTAGTCCGCATTGAGTCTGAAATTCGGGAAGCATTTGTGCATAAACAGTTTTTTCTCTCAGTATTCCTTGGCATGGAAAAAGCATATGACACAACATGGCGGTTTGGAATACTGAGAGACGTCTCACACGTAGGTATACGAGGTAAGATTTTAGCAATAATTGAAAGTTACTTGTCCGATCGGACATTCCATGTTCGAGTAGGTAACGTATTATCACGACCATTCGTGCAGGAGACTGGACCCAAGGAAACATAACATCTGGCAAAAATATTAGCTTAAGGAAAACGAGGCTACATGACAATTGTACATGCTCTTTTTCATTTGCTGCCTGTAGAGGCGTCGCTAAATGCCACTCTTCAAATTTCAAACATAAGCAGCGCGAACAAATGGACACGGACGCAGAGAGACTGGACAGGATGGACACTGTACTCCAACTCTGCTGTCAATGACCACCGTCATCTTTAAGGTCATCCCAAAAGTTCATGCGTGTTACCAACCACTACCAGCCTTCTAAGATGCTGTTGCTACCACGGCAACGTCCTAGGACAATGCACATGACATTCCACCCCTCCCATGCATGGCACTTGAGCGTACAGCCAGACAACCACCATGCTGTCCCGCAAATATGTTATGCACTGGCTCCACCAGGCGATTTTGTGGCCATCAGATAAAGTCCATGCCATCCCTCACTTGGTCCCGCGCCACTCCGCTGCCACTGATGGTGCTGTCCTGATATGCGATGCAGTGAGATAACCAGCGTGCTGGCTCATACCAGTTTCGTGCAATCCCCGTTCCAATGTGGTTGGGACTGCAGGACAGTTACCTGATCAGACACACCACCTGACCCTCCAGCAGTGTCCAGCACACTTTGTGTGGTCCCCACTATCCAGCCTTCTAGCCATTGGCACAAACATTCGTCTCAGTTCCTTGCTCCTTTCATTACGGTATTGCTTGCGCCTTCCTTTATTACTTTGTATGGAGTGCTAAAACAGAATGTGCACATCACTGTGCGCTTGGCATATTTGCAATAAGAGGGCGAAAATATGGAAGGAAAATGGAGAATTGTTTCTGTAGTCAGTGGCATCAGTAATTTCTTCCTGATTTTTCTGACCAATATAGCCATGAGATGTGTTCCTATTGTAGTGAAGAAGTGCGTGAGAGCTGTGCAGCTGGATTGCCAACACTGCGCAAATAGTGCGTGAGCTGAACGTCGTTCCTTCTCTGGCTGGTTAAGCCTGCACCATCATCTCAACTGTGTTGGGCCTCCTTATCACATTTGCTGGAGGATTTCTGGGTCTCCTGTGATTCTGCAACTGCGCAGCTGGACTCTTCTGTCCCACCATGGCTACTGATGCAAACTCGAGCTCGTCACCACCATTTTCCCATATCCCCAGTGCCTGCCCTTGAACCCTCCGTCAGCGGGACACTCCAATATTCGCGGCCCCGATGACCATGACGTTGCTGACTGGTTCTTCTCCTGCGAACGTGTGAGTGTCCACATCAACCATTCTCCATAGTCCCAAGCTTGTGATCATGCTTTTGCGACACTATCAACTTGTCGCAACACCTCAGATACCACGCCATTTTGACGCTACTGCTCCCATGGAACTCCACATGGATGCCAGCTGTGTCAGTCTTGATGCTGTCCTCGCGCAGTGAAAGCCAGGATAGTAAGAATATGTTGTTGCTTATGTAAGCTGCACATATACGAGGCTGAAGTGAATTACTTAGTCACCGCAAACCAGTGTCTGACAATCATATGGGCAATTAAAAAATCTTGCTATACCTGCGCGGTCGGGCTTTCAGTGTCGTTACTGACCACCACGCCTTTTGCTCGTTGTCGTTCTTCAGAGGTCCGTCTGGCTGTCTCACCCGGTGGGCCCTGCGTCTCCAGGAGTATGACAATGATTTGTCTACCGATCATGCAAGGAGCATGCCGATGCTTTTTCTCGTTCGCCAGTCCACACGGACATTGTCAATGCCTCCACCACTGACACCTCATTTTTACCGTCAGCTTCCATTGGCATGACTTCCGTGCAGTGCAAAGATCCTTGGACTGAATCTTTGATACTTTACCTGTCTGATCCATCAGGAAGCCTGCCATCAAGAGCACTATGCCGTCAAGCTACCCATTTCGCCAACGGGGATGGGATCCTTTATCACCGCAATTGGCAATCCACGAACGCCAATGGCTGCGGGTCATACCAGTACAGCTCTGCACAACTAATGCGCCGCTTTCTACGCTGATTCTCAGTGCGCACACGCTGGTCTGTTGAAAACTTGCCCAGACTATGCCTTAGATGTTGCGCAGCATGTACACCTTTGTGCAAAAGTACTTTCGATTTTTCACAGACTATTGGCACCACAAGCCTGGTACATGCCGCTCCTCTGCACCAAGGCATCCTTTGCCGTGGCCATCACACCGATTTGACTGGATTAGACTGGACCTATACGGACCCCTGCCATATGCTGCTGCCTGGAATTGCTTGGTTATTGTGGCTATAGGCCACCTGACGAAGTGCGCAGAAACAGCTGCCCTACCATCTACGACAGCTCGTGACATTGCTTGCTTCCAGCTCCAATGCTTCGTTCTGTTTTACAGTGCTCCGCGCAAACTGATGAGCAACTGAGGGTGTATGACTCGCGGTTGTTGTTCAAAGGCGCCCTGCTGAATACCGCGTCATTCGCGGCTGCAACACCGCATATACATATCGCCCACAAACAAATGGCTTCACTGAGCGCTTTAACCGAACTCTTGCCTACGTGGTTTCAATGCATATCGCCTCGAACCACACTGTCTGGTATGTCATTCCTCCATATTGACACGACCCGCCTTCAAACTACGCGCCCCTGCTGTTTATGAAGCCCTGTCACTCATCTGCGCCCTATGTGCAAAGCAGGGCAACAGCGTTGCTCATAGCACGTGCATACTGAGAAGCCGTGTGCCTTCAGAGAGGGCACACGGCTTCTTCAGAGAGGGCACACGATCTGTGTGTCTACACGAGACACGCAGCTCGTGTAGACGGTGTTCTCGACGGAGATTAGGCAGACGCTGGCTGAACCGTTTTCTTCCCGGACACAAGTTCGTCCAATTTAACTTAGTTTATTAAAGAGTTTGCTTAAACTATGTGTTACATTTCTGGTGGAGGTGCGGCGTATTATGTCAAGCCCTTCTCGCGTCACTGAACGCAGCCCAGAAGAACGGCCTGAGCCCATCGTGCTGACACCTGTACGCCAGTGTTGCAGTCGTCGCTTACGTGGTGAGGCTCCAGAGTTCAGCTTTATCGGATCCGGCCAGAACCTCCTCACCTATGAACGGGAACGCTGCCGACATGACATCCGAAGTGGCGCCAGCTCACATTGTAGTGAATCTGCCAATGCCGCCAGAGCCTTTCCACGGGGACTCCTTCGAAGATGCGTAGAATTGGCTGGAACGCTTCGAGCACGTAGCGAAAGTCAACGGCTGAGATGACGATCGCAAGCTCTGAAGAGTGTACTTCACTTTGTGGACTGCTTCCAAGTGCTGGCGCTGGTCGATACTGGTCCGGATTATTCAGTAATGAGCAACGACCTTTCTAAAACATTGAAGAAAATGCTGACCCTGTGGAGAGGACCACAAGTTCGCACCGCAGGTCGACACCTCATCGACCCGAGGCGCATCTGCACCGCCAGAATTGGCTTACGGGGCTTCACGTACGTTGCAAGTTTTATTGTACTGGCTGAATGTTCACGTGAATTAATTATTGGTATGGACTTCTTACATTCCAACGGTGCTGTAATCAACTTGCGGGACTCATGTGTTTCGTTCTCAACGAGGCAGGCTATTTCGACATTCGACACCGAAGAAGATTTCAATGAGCTCTGCATTGCCGACGACGACGTCACGCTACCCCCGAGATCAAGCATATGTGTCGCGGTAGCAAACAGGGCATTCAGTGATTTAGAAGGAATTGCAGACAGCAACACCAGGCTGATACTGGAACAAGGGATGTGCATTGCAAGAGGCCTTGTGCAGCTGCGTGACGGGTGTGCAAACGTGCTGCTTACCAATTTTCGAAACGAGGTCCGGCACCTTGCGAAGGGGACTGTCATCGCCAGCTTGAATGATTTCGTCCACGTTTATGATCTGTTGGTACAAAAATGTCACCAAGGCAATCCCTCATCAAATATACAGGCATATAAATATACGCATGTAAGGACGCAGCAAGCAGGGGAATTACGGCCGTAACCAAGAACGAGGAACTATTCACGACGATGGCTTACTGCCCGAAGAAATGTAGCCGAGTGTCAGCGAAAAATGAGAGATTTCCGACCAATGGCAAGGAGTTCGACAGACTCTGTCCTATTCGCAGGAGAGCTGAAAGGAAAGCCCTGCGCACAAAATGCACAAAGACCATCGTGCCTGTCGCCGAACACAGCGTCATATCCGACGATACCTGGATAAACGTGATCGGCAGAGATGGCGCGACTTCTGTTCCACACTGGATGTTAGTCAGCCTGTAGATAAGATTTGGCGGATGATTAGAGGCATGCGTACGCCACTCCAACAGCTTCACCCTTTCACCGCACTCTCCCTTCACGAACAAAAGCCCCCAAAAGGAGTCGCTGAACAATACTGCATGCTATTATCAGCGGGCTCAAAGCCTTCGACTTCCTCCACAACAGATCCGCTTCGCATCCCGCAGGGGGCAGTACCAGCGTTGGACCTACTCTTCACGATTGAGGAGCTCACCACCGCTATTGCCGAAACAAACAGGCGCACATCTCCCGGGGCATGATGAAATAAGCTATGAAGCCATCGCGAAGCTGTCTTACACTTCCCTCATACGACTACTAGAATACTATAATTGTTCGTGGACATCTGGCGAAGTTCCAAAGGAATGGCAGCTGGCGAAAATTGTGCCAATTTTGAAACCCGGTAAGCAGAAAACAAGCTATGCATCTTACAGTCCCATGCGCTACTGAGCTGTGTGGGCAAGCTCATGGAACGCATGATACATAAAAGAATGGCATGCTTTCTCGAAAGCCGTAATGCGTTTCCAGAGGAAATGAAGGGAATCCGTCGAAACAGGTCCGCCATCGACAATATCATCGTCTTCGTCTCTTCCTTTTAAGAGCACCTTCGTGCTGGGCACATCCCAACAGCTGTCTTCCCTGACATCAAGGCAGCTTTTGATTCTGTTTTTAAATGCGAAGCATTTCTTAGCGAACTTGGGCGAGCTTGAGCGTATCTACCTATCTTGCCGCCTAGGATTTTGTGCTCTTCTGGCCGTTTCGCTAATGGGATGTTTACAAAAATTGATATGCCACAGCATGACTACATGACGAACATAACTGATAGGTCACAACATGGAAATCATTACATGCATGTCATGAGCGGCATGATTTACATGCCACGGTCTTGGTGCTCTCCCGGCGGTTTCGCTAATGGATGTATGCGAAAATTGGTATGGCACAACATGACTGCCTGACAAACATAATTGGCATGTCCTAACATGAAAATACTGATATGCATGTCATGAGTGGCATGATTTACATGCCACGATCTTAGTGCTCTCCTGGCCGTTTCGCTAATGAGATGTATGCGAAAATTGGTATGGCACAACATGACTGCCTGACGAACATAAATGGCAGGTCATAACATGAAAAGCATGACGTGCATGTCATTAGCGGCATGATTTGCATGTCACGGTCATGGTGCTCTCCTGGGTGTTTCGTTAATGGGATGTATAGAAAAATTGGTATGCCACAATATGACTGCATGGCGAATATAAACGACAGGTCACAACATGAAAATCGTGATATGCATGTCATGAGCGACATGATTTACATGCCACGCGTTTGGTCAACGGTATGTATACGAAAATTGGCATGCCACAACATGACTGCATCACGAACGTAAATGACAGGTCATTCCATTAAAATTATGACACGCGTGTCTTGAGCAGCACGGTTTACATGCCACAGTCTTGGTGCTCTTGCGGCGGTTTCTTTAATTGTATATATACGAAAATGGCTATGGCACAACACGACTGCATGACCATCATAAATCACAGGTCACAACATGAAAATCGTGATATGCATGTCGTGAGCGACATGATTTACATGCGACGGTCTTGGTGCTCTCCTGGCCGTTTCGTTAATGGGATGCATACGAAAATTGGTATTCCTACAACATGACTGCATGACGAAGATAAATGACAGCGCTTAACATGAAAATCATGACATGCGTGTCCTGAGCGACATGATTTACATGCCACGTATTTCGTTAATGGGATGTAATGATAGTTGGTATGCCGCAAGATGACTACATGACGAACATAAATGACAGGTCATAACATGAAAATCATCACGTGCATGTGATGACCGATATGATTTACATGCCAGGGTCTTGTCCTCTCCTGGGTGTTTCGTTAATGGGATGTATGCGAAAACGTAGAGAAGCAGAAGTCCGCGGTACACAGAACAGATACGTGATTAGCCTTAACCCACTAGCACTATCCTTGCCATAGCTGAGCAGCGATAGTAATAATGGAAGTGCTCATGACTGTGTTATCATACTGTGATGGTGATATCACGTGTAACAGTGTATAATAGTGGTCGTTTAGCAAGAGTAAAAAGAAGACGAGGGTGGAGGGAGTACACTAGTGCACTCTAAAAACAAAAAGAGTGCTGGGCACTCACTTTAGGGGTGCACTTTCGTGTCCCAAATTTAACGCCTTTTTTCAGAGGAAATCAGCCCCATTGCAGGGTACCGGTACTCTCGCCAAAACAGAGTAGTAGGACGCCTTCGAAGGGGATTCGAAGACTCTTTTGAATAGAGCTCTACTACCCCACCAGGTGGGGTGCTAGTACTCCCAGAGGGAGTAGCAGGGACGGAAAAAAAAAGTAACCACTGTGTTTTTCGAACACGCTGAAATCAGCAGGCATTCAGTTATATCACACTGAACATAGAACGCACAGGCTGATATGACACAAACGCACATACACGCCAATAACACAACCACAGCAAAGCACAAAGCCCGCAACACACTCGCGATACACAGTCTTACACTGAAGTCCCGCATATATAACCCGTATACGTGACCTGCTATGTAGCGCCAGTGGTAAAATACTGTTCCGCGTAATTAAACAAAAAGTATGCACAAAACGGGTGTATATATAGCGTTGACTCACAGGTAGCCGCTCGCCACACAGATCTGTTTATCTAAACGCGCGGAACAAACAATGTATTTTATTAACGCATTCTTATCATGAGCTGGCATTGCACTTTATATATACGGGCTAACGCGCGTCCGCAGTGCTGGTTCGCGATGATGTAATATGCACCTGAGGAAGCGGCTGAATAATAGTGGCTGAATTTCATTAATGCCAGCGAAGAAAAGCGGCACCTTGGTGATCCGCTACCACCCGCTTCATTCCGACGGCGTCCCCTTTCGACTCCGTCGAGCACGTCTGTACGGCGAACAACCGCTGGCGATCACAAAATACGCACTCCTCGTTCTTCGTTATTCTGCACGCAGATGAACTATACTCTCTTCCATCAGAAGTGTTTAGAGTATATGCTGTACTTACCAGAATTGCGCGCGGCACGGATCGCAGTCGCGGTACTTTCACCGTCGACGCGCTCATGGCCGTCATACGGCGCGATGCCGAAGTCGTAGCGAAGCCTTTTTCTTTACACGTATGAGTTATATCCAGCGAGTCTTCGGAAACCAGCTTTCGACGATCACAACAGCTCACTGTATCGCTGAAACTGTATTCCTCTTCGTTTCGCACATGTAAGCGAAGAATCCGAGGCGTGTAAGCTGGCGGGTTTCACTAGCACGGGTACGGCCGTTCGATCGGGGAAAAACACAGGAGAAGCAGCTCACTGTGACTCCCGTCGGTTGAGGCTCGTAGTCGAGGAAGGCACTGACCGTTAAACGTATACTGCACGTGTTTGTACGCGAAAGCTTGTACGCTTGTACGTCGTAGGAAAGCCGCTGCTAGTTGCATCGATAAACGCTTCACATAGCGGCTGTTGTCTTCTTCAGTCGTGCGCTCCCACCCCAGCCGCTATGTTTGTGGCTGCGAATGCGAGCATCACGTGGGTGGAGCAGGAGTGAAATCGCGTTTTACTCCCTTATGCCGCAAGAGATACGAACATTTCACTCTATCCGACGTTTCGCTAGAGTAGAACGATGCCCTCAAGAGTAGCTCGGTCGTTTCACTCCTGCGAAACCGGCTCCAGTTTTTAGAGTGTGCACGATTTACCGTTGCGAGTAAAACCTTCTTAGAAAACCCTTTACGAGCACTTCCGCCGGCGCTTGCGCATTTTGCTGCCTGCATTTGTGGATTTCGCAATGGGAATGTTTGCTTGGCAGTGCAATATTACGTCACTGAAACTGATCGTTTTAAATAGGCCAGAAATATCGTCGTATTTATTGAAATACGCAGATAATCTTGAATACAAGCTTTAGGCATTTTGTTTGATTTGATTTATTTATTACGTGAATCACTGAGGTTATCTCCTCTCGTATATTAGATCGCGATTCTGAATACCTCACTGATTCGCCTTTACTCTGTGTAGATCACCGCATTCCTAATTTTAATTTTTTTAACACCCAATTCTTGGCGAATTGCTCACAGTGGATGCGAGCCGCAAATTGTGAGGTCAACAAGAACAAAAACAAGAACAAGAACATGTGAAGAGTCCGCTACACTACACGGCGACGCACGTCGTTACGTGTATTGGTGTATCGGAAGCACACTCGTATTCACTAGATAAGAGACCGGTAATCAAACGTTGAACGTCATCAAAAAGATGCGCTTGTGATGCCCCCGGTTACGATGTTTCACGAATTTTCGCGACATTAGGTAAAACGAAGCTGTTTCAAGTTTGTGAGCATTAACTGTGACCGAGTGCAAGGTATTTCCTTCGAAGATATATCCGACATCTGTGAACGAACATATTGCGAATTTGTTGGTCTGCACCGCCACACGCCAAAGCTACAGCAGAACTAAGAAGGAGTCCAAATAGGCCCGTTCGCGCACACATTTGTTGGGGGCTTCGGCAGCCCTTGTACGCTCGCGGAACCTCTGTTGTAGAGAGTTTCCTTGTGTCACAGTGTGTTACAGTGTGTTACAGTGTGTTTCTTTGTGTTAAAGTATGGTGGGAACCGTTACTTTTGGGTCACTCAGGAAATTTGCAGTTAAGTTGTTTACCACGTAGTTAGGATTGTAGGGCTCCCGCGGATTGGAGGGCGCCCACGTTTGACGGAAGCTTATCGGGTTCTTGACGTGTTTTCATGGTGCCCAGGAGCACGCCACTTTCCAAGCACTCTTCATCGGTTGGCTTTTATAGGCGTCCTGAAAGCAGTGTTTATCGGTGGGCTTTTATAAGCAGTCCTAAAAAAAGGACTGCTTCTGCTTGGTCACGGATGTTTTCACCCCAATGGGTTTAAAGCGACAGTGGAATGTTTACACTAGCCATAGGCTTCTGGCAATGGATGTACGTTGAACTTCACCGAGGATGCGGGAGCACAATCTGTCAACCACTCCTACAAGATATGGCCGCGGCTTGGAGATCAATGTGCGTCATGCCTTCCTCCCAGGAAGTTAAATCTCTCGTTGCAGCACGGAAGTGGCCATTTTTATAAGTCTTTTGAAAACAGATTATTGCGAGTGCAAATTTTGCTGCAGGATATAGTTGGCCACGCCAAATTATATGCAAGAAACTGCTTCTTCTATATAAGCATAGGCTGGAAAATAAAAGTCAGTTAATGGTAGATAGAAAAATAAACAACAAATTGCGCCCCCTTGCCACAAAGATGAAAATGCGCGTCATCTACAGAAACGTTACGAACATAGAGATTTAAATATAAACACCACATAGGCAAATTATCAAGGAATAGTAAAAAGGAAACATAAATACTCTGCACAATGCCGTTATTGATATAAACAAAGGAAAAAATTCCGCAGCCCGGAAACTGTGTCATCGCTTGTGTTGTGTGTGTTCAGGCAGTTCTCGGTTTAAGTGAGGCACATGTGCACGCCACAATTCTCTCTCTCTGTCACACACACACACACACACACACACACACACACACACACACACACACACACACACACACACACACACACACACGCACGCACACACACACACATTGTTTTTCCCCGACTTACATTCCTCCTTTGCACGCGCGTTAGGCAGTTTCCGACGCGTTATATCGCCTCCTTTAGGCATCGATCCCGGGTGATCGATTTGAATGGGCCCGACAACGAAAGAGCTAAGGCGAGGCTGCCATCGATGTCCCCATTTTAAAGGGAGAATGAGGCCACCATAGTGATGCAGAGGTCGACGGATGTGTCCGCTCTGTTTGCAGCTTCCTTTCTGTATGATTTTAAGGGCGTTTATTTATTTACTTATCTATTTATTTGTCTATTCATTAGTACCCTCAGGGCCAAAGGCATTAAAGTGGGGAGTGGGTTACAGCAAATCAACATAGAAACAATAAAAAGAGCAGTTAGAACATTCAAGTATAAAGGCTTTTGAATTATACAGTTTTAGCTAGGGTCAAATAGTCGTAAGAAATTGGTATCAAATAACTACAGTAAAATGGTAAATACAAAATGCACTTAGGTTACAGACATATAATAGGAAAAATGCTTCGATGATACACTGTTAGCTAAAGACCCTCGAAACCTTTGGTTATCGTGAATGGATATGATTTCAGTAGGAAGGTGGTTCCATTCCATGGATGACCGAAGGAAAAATGATTGCAAGAAAGTTTTAGTGTGACATGATTCGAGACCAACCTTATAACGATGGCCGATACGAGGGATACGTATTGTGGCTGAAAAATGAAATCATTGCGGAGTGTTGAATGATGGCATAGCTTGTGAAGAAGAACTAAACGTGCGATTTTGCGAAGAGAAGAAAGTAGATTAAGAGAAAGGTCAGTTTTGGTGGCAGACACACTTGCAGTTCTCTTGTAATTACGTAAGATTAAACGAACTGAATTATTTTGAACGAGTTCTAATGAACTAATTAGTTTATCAGTGGTAGCATCCCAAACAGCACGTGCATATTCTAGTTTCAGACGTATAAGGGTAGTATAAAGAAGCATTTTTAGGGATGAAAGTTGAGAACTTACGGCGCTGGTAACCAAGCATGCGGTTAGCATTGCTAGTTTTGTAGTCCGTATGATCATTCCAAGGTAAGTCAGCAGAGGTATGCACACCTAGGTGTTTGTAAGAGCTAACCATTTCCAGGGGAACATTATTTAGATAATATGTATGCATGTCGTTAGTTGTTCGGGATACATGCGTAACCTTACATTTCCCAAAGTTTAGTTCGATTAAACAATTTTAGCACCAATTAGCTACAGTAGTTAGATCAGACTACACGTAGTTAGGATCTCCTGCATTAGTTATTTCACAAAAGATAACACATTCATCAGCAAATAACTGAATGTTAGATGATACAGAGGAAGAGAGGTCATTAATATAAATGAGAAACAAAGGAGACCCGAGCACTGAACCTTGCGGTATACACCGGGAGTTAACTTCGAAGTGGTGAGATATGGCCGTTGGCGGTTACAAATTCAGTGCGATTAGATAGGAACATTCAATCCACTTGAAGATGTTAGTTTCAAAGTTCAGTTGAGTTAGTTCGTAAACTACAAGTTTATGACAGACCTTATGAAATGCTTTAGCGAAGCCTAAAAAAATGCACTCTGCAAATGATGAACGATCGAGAATACGATGTCATTTATTCGTAAAGATTGCCAGCTGAGTTTCGCATGAAAATGTTTTTCTATATCCATGCTGAGCTGGTGTGAAAAATGCATTTGATTCAAAGAAGCTAACAAGGTGTTTGAAAATTATATGTTCGAGCAACTTACAGCTAGTACTTCAGAGTGAGATGGGGCAATAATTGGCTGATAGATCTTGCTTACCTGACTTGTGCAGTGCAACCACCTTCCCGATTTTCCATTGGCTAGGTTGAGCAGATGTATCGTGTGATTGATGAGAATGTTTGGTTAAGATGACAGAACCAACGGTGTTTGTATTTTTTTTAGAAATTTAGCGTTAATAAAGTCGTAACCAGGCGATGAGTTTTGATTTAGGGAATCGATTAGTTTTGCAAAGCCAGCAGTTTCAACCATCACTGGGGGCCTAGCTGTGTAATCGTGCTGGCCATCGATGGTGCTGACCGTTGGTGCGCAACCATTTAGGGGTTGCAACGCAAATGCGCAGTTCTGCCGCTCACTTAAGAGGAGCGTGGGTGGCCGCGTCAACTGCGTATCGCATTGCAGTAACTAAAGCACTTAGACATCGCCGCGGCTCACCGTAATAGCTCAGGGGTGATTTTTTGACCTGAGAGGTTCGAGGTCGGGATTTAAATCGCTGCTCCGGAAGCAGCATTTTCGTGGGGCCCGAATGCGAAGGAAAAAAATAACTAAGAAAAGCGAATACACTCATATAAGGTGCATGTTAACGAACCGCAGCTCGATAACATTATCTTGCAGTCATCCTCTACAAAGCGCGCCTCATAATCATGGCTGTTCTGGCACATAACACAGCAGTTATTATTGCTATTCGCTGCCGCCGGCTTGACCAAGAAATATGCACGAAGTAGCCGTCAGCTTTCGGAGGAGTGCCAGAGCGATATAACTTCAATGCGCGCGGGAAAAGGAATGGCTACGGCACAGCAGGCTCGCTGACGGATTGCGCTTAGCAGGCGACCACTTGCACGCCGCAAGCAAAGGGTGATCCGTGTTTTATGGCAGCAACTGCAGCGTTTGAAGTTTTCTTTATTGTTCTTCCTTTTTTTTTTAACCCACGCCGGCTTTCACAAACGAAATGGCGTAGAAACATGCAGAAGCGCGCCTGAAACGAGCTGAGCGCACTCTGGCACAATGCCGTCCTGTGGATGTGCGATATCAGGCGACGGTAACGCACCGTCGCATGTGCGAGTGGAAGAGGTAAAACAAGATGTAGTTCGCTCGCTGGTGTTAATAATAATCATAATAACAATAATAATAATTGGCACATCGCCCGCGCAGTGGGAATCGAGGAAATGCGAAGCACGCATCAGGAACGTAAACTAGATCTGAATTGTCTCACTATACCGATTTTGGTACATATGAAGTTAACGAAATGTCCGCAAGAGCACCAAGACTGCGGCATGTAAACCATGCCGCTCATGACATTCATGTCCCAATGACATGCATGTCATCATTTTCATGTTATGACCTATCATTTATGTTCTTCATGCTGTCATGTTGTGGCATACCAATTTTCGTATACATCCCAGTAACGAAACGGCCACGAGAGCACCAAGGTCGTGGCATGTAAATCATGCCGCTCATGACATGCACGTCATGATTTTCATGTTGTGACTTGTGATTTATGTTCGCAATGCAGTCATGTTGTGGCATACGAATTTTCGTAAACATCCGATTAACGAAACGGCCAGGAGAGGACAAAGTCGTAGGCGGCTAGATAGATAGATAGATAGATAGATAGATAGATAGATAGATAGATAGATAGATAGATAGACTCAAAGTCGCCGAAGTTCACCATGAAATGCTTCGCATTTCGTAATAATAATAATAATAATAATAATAATAATAATAATAATAATAATAATAATAATAATCTTACAGTAATAGTGAATATTAAGCGCAAATATGAACAAAGCACTTAGAAGCCGAAATATGGGAGACAGCCCAATAGAGATTAACGCGAAAGAAGCATGAATAAACAATGCTAAATAATTTTTCGTGCTCATTTTCGTTTCATATCGTTCTCACTTTCCGAAAATGCCCCGCCACGGTGGTCTAGTGGTTATGGCACTCGGCTACAGATCCGAAGGTCGCGGGATCGAATCCCGGCCGCGGCGGCTGCATTTCGATGGAGGCGAAATGTTGAGGTCCGTGTGCTGTGCAATGTCAGTGCACGTAAAAGAACCCCAGGTTGTCGAAATTTCCGGAGACCTCCACTCGTGCGTCTCTCATAATCAGAGCTGGTTTTGGGACGTTAGACATCACAAATCAATCAATCACTTTTCGAATGGAGTTTGTGCAACGACTTCACCTGGAAACTGTAGAGGCAGGAACGCACGCTCTTCCCGACGCACCATTTTGCTTACGTGCCGCATTCATGCGATATTCACGTGGCGTCAGCATAAGCGCACCAGACAACACGGCGAGAATTCCAACTTGGATGATACGGACACGCATTGCTGCTGTAGGATATTTTATCTGCTTTTACAGAACCACAATAATAGAAGTGGACACGAGTGGTTAAAACCACCATGCCGATGCTACGTAGAACCAACCACGATAAGAGTATCAAGCCTTTTATCTCCCATTACAACACTTTGAAGTATTCGTACTTTCCATTAGTCCTAAAATTATGATAGATCTGCTTAGTGGCTTAAAGTCCCCAGAATCCTTAAAACATTTGCCACCAATATTGAAAGATACTTTGATAACCAAGTGACAGCGTTGTAGAAAACGACAGGCGGAGTGTAGGTCCGTACTGCTTTTTTTTTTCCTGTTTCTTCGATGAAATGTATTAGTACGAATCGCTGCCTTTTTTTCTTATGCCCTATACCTGTAAGAGCCCGTCAAGGTATACAGTATTAATAAGAAATATACATAACCCTGGTGCTTGTTACAATATTCACTCCGCGATGCTGAATCAGACAAACAACGTGGAAAAAGTGCGCGTGGTGATCAAGTTTCCAGCTCGAAATTGTACTTCAAAAACAACTATGCTTGTTGCTGAAACGTCGTTCCCAAGATGACACATTGTCTCAAGCACCTGCGCGACAAAGGAATTACATTGTTATGATTACATTGTTATGTAGTTCCTTTTTCACTTGAATTCCTCTCCTAAAGAGAAAGAAGCTAGGCTGGCAGAACGAGTCGGCAGCCGTTTGCAACTCCTTGTAAGGCATATGTACAATGCACAACACACCATGCGAAGAAGAAACGCTGACTTGTTGTGATACTTGTTATTTCCTTTCTTGTTGGCGTGCAGTGGGCGTCCATAATACGTAACAAGAGCTGCTCGCGCTCTTTCTATCAGCATCTTAAGCATACGTCACCGTACTGTGTGCTGTTGCTGCCAGATCGTTCAGCAGTTATTGCTCAGGGAATTCATCAGGTACGCAGCCCAGAAAGCGATCCTTTTGTTTGGTGATTTAAACCACAATTTTCCTCTTTTTAGGTCACTACTTTGAGAACTCGCCAAAGCATTTGTACCAGCGTGATTCACGGAACATGGCAGCGATCCGGATCTCCCTTGCGTTTTCTCTGGCTTTAGCCTACGCTGCGAAGATGTTCACACGTGAGTAGTGTTTTCGACGTACTTTTCACCCTTTCAGCTTTTCGAGGAGGCGTTTGACTTCGCCTCTTACGTTGCGTGAAGCATAGCTGTGCGGTGAAATGCAGCAGTGCCGTAAATGACACACCATATATATTGATAGCACAACTCGTGGGCTTCATTTCCGGAGTATTCAGATGGAGGGCATTGTTCTTGCACCACAGATAAAGGGAACACCAATTCGGCCGGAGCAAGGGAGAGTCTTTAACTGATGCCAACTTGCTTAAATATCTGTGTCATCGGCGTAAAAAATGGACAAAGGAATTTCGATTGGCAAATGAAATCCTATCAGTAATTTAAGAAGAGGAGTGGGTCCAGTGGCCACTCTTCAGGTACCACCATGCTCACTTTGCACACAGAAGAAGTCTCACTGTTTCCCGCTTAACAACATGACCATAGGATATTCACAACTGGAGAGCCAACCTCAGTGTGAGCAGGCTTATTCACAGAAAGCGGGTGCCTGACGATGTCAAAGGCGTTGCTAGTATAGCTTGTAAAGGGTGCCTACCTGCCCCCTCTGATATGAAGGCGTGGAGGTTTGTGTCAACAAGTAGCAATATTTGTGGTATCTGAGCAGCCAGCGAGACACCTACCTTGATTAGATATCATAGAATTTTTTCGCAAACAAAAAGACAATGCTTTGTGAGGCGCGATCTGAAAAAAAAAAGAGCCAAGCCTGCGCGGAACCGCAGGACAGTTGCAGCGTAAGATGGAGGAGCGACCTTCCAAGAGGCCATATTAAACGCTTGAGGAAACGGGTGCAAGTAGAGGTGGTAGATATCCCCATGCGCCATAACTATTATTTCGCGAAGTAGGGAAGTACCCACTACGCCATAATTACTGCGGTATTGTACCGTGCAAATCTGTATAACTGCACATCTTAGAGAGTCTCTTGGCGTCGTTTTCCCGAGAACGAACCGAACTCTCGGCCCGGCGTCGACGGCGACCTGCGGTTTGGGCTTCTCTCTGCACAGCTGTGCAGCACAGTAATGAAAAAAAAAGATTGGGATAATACCGGTCTTGACAGCCCAAATTAAATATTACGATATGAAAAATTTCCCAGGTGTTAGGAAACGTGGAAGTATAGGAAGATATAAAAAATCATGTGCTGCAGAGCGACAAGTATACTGCCATAAGCGTTTAATACGGCTGAAGCGACGGCATCTGGGCTGACTGATAAGGACAACGACGGTTTTAAACGCTTATGGCGCTTAAAGATGAGATCTTGATCTCGCGACACAGCCAACTGCTTTAAGATGTTGACCGGTAGTAGTAATAGTGTCTCAGGGTCTAACATATTAGCGCCTTCAGTGGCGGCCTATTCCCCTTTCCCAATCTCCCAGTGCAGGCTAGCCAAGCGGACGCTTTCTGGTTAACCTCCCTGCCTTTCCGTTTCCTTCCTGCTCCTCCTCCTCCGCAGTGGCGGCGTACGCAGTTCCGTGCGCAACTTGTTTTCGATAGTTCTGACGACAAACGGCCGGGAGAGCGCAAAATACACTGAGCATTGCGTGGATTGAACACTCGACGTATTCAGTGTGCCATCAGTTTGCTGGAATGTGCGGCGTAGCACTGCATAGAATTAATTCTCTGAAAGCATTACCATATTTGACGAGTGGGTTGACGTGACACGTTCCAGCAGCGATGACGGAAATGTAACTTTTGTCGACTTCTAACAAGGAAAGCGAATAACAAACTGCACCCGCGTTTGAAACATGGCTTCTTATTCCCTTTATGATAAATATAGGATGGCTGACTTCGGAAGAAATTTATATTTAATAACGCACTAATCGCATTGCTACCTGTACAACGAATCTTTATACATACAATGACGCGTTCTATTTGGCAATGGGAAGCTCCAGGAGATATGTGTGAAGATTTGACGCATTCATAGACATTCCTTCGTAATTCGCACCTGAAGTGGCTCATATTAATAGGATTTATTTATTTAATGCGTGCAGCAACACTCCTGGGCTATTTACCTTGGCGCGCATAAAAATAAAGGTCCACAAGCAACAAAATGCCATTAGGACTCTCCCTGACAAAGAAAACGAGAATAGAAAAATAAAGCAAAAATCATAACCAAGCAAAGTAAAACAGGCGAAGGCTCTTAGCACAACACGGGGAATGCTGAAGCACAATGATAAAACTTGCTCGAATGTGCGCAACTTCGCGCCAGGAATGCTGAAAGACGAATAAAATAATTTCACAATGTGCGACACTATATCAAAATGCTTGACAGCTCGGCAGAAAAGGGGACCTGCGACCTGTGAAAAAAATCGAGTTCATAACAATAAGGTTCGTGCAAACATGTATGTCGTTGGGATTTAAAAATTCCCGTGCCATTCCTTGTTCGCTATGGAGCCTTTCCATGGAATTATCATAGGAAATCCCAGGTGCCGTTCGACGAAACAGATGGGCCTTATATATTCACTACAACACTTTACAAGGTCCATGTTATTGCGTTTAGAATAAAAAGTACAGAGTTGAACAAGCAGAATTACTCTTAAATTAAGATCGCCTCCCTTATAAACGCTGTTTTCTTTGGTCCGATGCGGTGGTACTGCCATCTAGGAACGATACATAGACCAAAGCATATTGTCGTGCTAATTCGCGCCAATAGTCAGTGCTTCAGTAGACTTCGTGCCTCGATTGCCGGGTCGTGACGGTGCATTCTTTGGGCGGAGTACAAACATGGTCGCTACAAAATTTGTCTTGCGTGGGCACGTGCGTCGAGTTGCGAGGCGCACTGCCCCAGGATCGCAAGGACGGCCGTCGACAAGCAAATGATTGGCCTTTCGCTACAGTGGGCGGTGTTTTCACAAAACCATTCGCTGACAATTCGTCTGATTTTCCTTGCAAGGTGTCACCGTTTCCGGATCGGATGCTCTTTGCCTATGGAAGGCTTGCGGAGGGTTCTGGCTCCTGCAATTCAGTGCCTGCGGAGCAATGTGAGTTGTTCGAGAACTTTCCCTCGTGTACAAGTGTCGAGGATGCCTATGCCAGGTCGAGGCGTCACTGATGCCTACATGTAACGTGTTCATATGTTCACAGTATCCAACTCATCTCCCGCCCCTCGAGTCGCGGAAGCCGGTTTCATTTTCGCGTTATACCAATTTCTATGACATAGAGGTCAACCATATTTGAACCCTATATGTTTCCACTGATATTTAGACTCCAATTACTACTGCTACATCTCCTAAGCAGCCTTAATTTTCGTTTACAAAATAATTGCACACCTACGTTGACGTGGCTGGCTCTGTTCATGTTACACCTCAAAGGCGAAAATTCCAACAGACTGTCTGGCTATGCAACCGTGATTTGGGACGGCATGCAATGGAGTGATTGTATGAAGGACTGCATGTCTGCATGCAACAGCTGTGTCTAATGGTCTGCATGTAATGGCTGACTGTCTGCTTGCCTGTATGTATATGGATGAGTGCCTAATTGCCTTCTTGGAGGTGCCCTGCATGTGTCGGGCTGCATGCATGAGGCCCGGCCAAGCTTGCTCACGTTTTACAGCTATGACGTAGCTATGATTCCTGTGCATAGTTCTAGAAAACCCTGACACTGAAATCTTGACACTGCCATTCATTCTCTTGAACGGCAGCATACAATTGCCTACGCGCGCAAATTGTTTTTGGCAGTTCAGTGGACAAGCGCCCACAAAAGTTGCCCAATGCGCAGTCACTGTGACGGTGCTTGCAGTGAGTTTGCACAGACGTTGATCCCACAAGTAGCAATAGAAGAATGGAAACTAGTCCAGAATAGGCCCTAGCAAACATTCCCAATAAAGAAACCAATAGCCTATTGGGTTATTGACACCTATTGGTCTATTAGTCTATTGGTTTTGTGTTTGTCTATTGGAGCTATATTGGTTCTGTATTTGCCTATTAGAGCTATATTGGTGTATTGGCTCCGTATTGGCGTATTGGAGCTATATTGGTGTTCTGGTTCTGTATTTGCCTACTGGAGCTATATTGTTTCTGTATTTGTCTATTGGAGCAATACAGGTATATTGGTTCTATATTGGCCTGCAGGTGCCTTAATCGATGCCCAGTTGACACACAGAGGGGCGACAGTGTGGCAAACACCCCTGGAACGATAAAGCGAACAGAAATGAGCGATGCACAAATATATATTTTCGACATCACTGTTACAAGAAACTATCACTTTTGTCCTCAATTTTTCTTCAAATTTGCAGGATACAATTTTTCTGGGTCAGGTATATCTCTGCAGGACCTCTTCAGGGTTGTTACAGTTGTACTCTAGGTAGTGCATGAAAAATGCTTTAAAAAAACATAGACATAAAGGTCACAAAAGTGAAGCATTTGTTTTTGTCTATCAAACATTGTGTAGAAACTTGCATTGCTACAGTATAGCTAATCTACACCTTTTGCAAATTGCGAGAGCTGTCAATTATGGCAAAACATTGGATGCAATAATATGCTTGTGGCATGGAGCATACCTTTTAGAGTGTCATACATGGCAGGATCCACAAGTCGTTTGTCCTTGTGCTGTTCAATACTGAGTCCATAATGGTTTTGTCGATGAGGCTCGCACTTGAAAATGTCTGCCCAGCAGGCTCAAGAACAAAGGTTGACATTTGTGGTGCTGCATCAAATGTTCACATGAAGATTTCTGTAGCCACATGCCATCACTTGGGAAAGCCTGAGGCAAGATAACCATAGTAATGATGTCAAAAATTCTGTTAAGTTTTACTATAACAGGTGGTTATGCTAAGCAACAGTATTTACTTTTTGGTGATTGGGTTATGTTATGTAACAGCAATCACTAGACTGTAACCTCATGCAGTGAGCCAGTGAAACAGTTTCATTGGCCTGCAACATTCAACAAGTTGCAGAAAAAAAGGAGTATTGGGTATGCGTAGGTTGAGGTTACTATCAAAGCTAATTTTTGAGCTACTTTAACTGAATACTGTAGAGAATATTATTGTAGGAAGCTGCGAATTGAAAAACAAAGCAGTCTAAGCTGTGCAGATGCAGTCAGAGTGTGCATGTCCTATTACTGAGAAACAAGAATTGTAGAGGGGCAGCTGTTTTTTGTCACTTGTATTATATACGAAGGCGATTCAAATGGAGCGCACCTTCGAAGGAACACTCATTTAATGCCCAGTAAAATGCTGGGCATAATAGTATACTGTAGAGCCATGCGGCGCCAATTTGTGTGCGGCGCGATCTTGCTTTCTTGACTAGAAGCCCGCACCTCTAAATTCCGATATCTCGAGTTTGTTCCTGATCCATTTAAGACTTAGAAAAAAAAGGAACTGCGTTAGTCTAATGAGCCAAATAGAAAAATATATCACTGGCTACAATAAACCTTTGTCCATCGTTACTTAGTCTTTTGGGGTTCTTATCGCTTACGCAACAGCATCTCCTTCACATTATATATCTTGTTCAAGACACAAGTTTTGCACAGCATGCAGTGGCTTTTTCTGAGGCTCCAAAAGGTCATGGGAGCTGAGACGCAGGCATTTTAGCACACACACATGCTCTTGTACATCGCCCTGAAGAAAGCGTTGTTGTTAGAGCAACCATCCATGGTATCAACATTCAAGCTACTGACATCGTGCTGCAGTATATTTCTACGTACGGAATACAGAGCAGCTAGCACTGAAAACATAAGCGGTATAATTACCTTGTGTCGCATCGTCACAGAGGAAAGCAGCGAAGATCACACAATGGATCCCAAAAATCCGTGTTGTGATGGGCGGAAACAGTTCTCACGCCGTGACTTGAAGTCATAAATTCTTCCGCGGGCTGAGAATGATGAACACAATCATCATAAATTAAGTTACGAAGACCATTTTCCGTCGATTCTACACTAAAAAACCATCACACGTCGCGCGCCGCTCTTACAACCAGCGGCCATGGCGGCTATGGCTTGATTGTTTTGGCTTACCTAATGTACTACCACGAGTGCACGAAAAACTTCACGATCTTTTTTGACGCGTTTGCCTAACTAAGCTTTCAAATGAATGTATCATTTACACGAGGTATGCACCTATATTTTTATTTTATGTTAGTATATATTTTTATTAGTTTTCTGCTTTAATATATCTGGTTTGAGCGTGTTGAGATTCAATACGCAAATAATGATGGCCCCCAAGCAACGGTCGGGCTCGCTCGCGTGAGGGGGCTCGTTGGTGATCGGGTAGCTCTGGGCACCTTCGTGCCACCTTAGACGTAGCATGTGGTATAAGTCTTCTGTTGCTGTAGTAGCAGTGGTAGCTTAGATTAGCATGTATGCCAGATCTCGGCATCGTTCTATCTTTTTCGTTTCCTGTAACGCAAACACTGAGCACAATATTATGAAAGCACAATTATATGAAATGGGTAATGAGGCCCGCTTCGCCTGCATGTTTTCACCGAGGGGAACGTAAAAAGGATTTATGTAAGTTCTTTTTATATTGGGTACACGCGTGATGGCTTAGCGGCTAGGGGTTTGTCTTGTGAAGATCGAAGTCGCGACATCGATTCCCGACCACGGCGGTCGCGTATTGATGGGGGCAGAATAGGTGAACCCCAAATCAGCAGAATCAAACAGCATTTAATTTAGCAAAGGAATGGCTGGTAGCTTTTATTGTTGCTTATACTGTTCTGAAGTTTGTACGAATAATATACGCTTCGTACATATTGGATTGTGCAATCCTAATAATTCCCAAAACCCTACGCAACAATACTCTCTCTGAAAAAAAGAAGAAAAAAAAGTTCGTGCAACCATTGCTCCATTTATCCTAGGATATCAGTGAATGAAAGTTGTCAGCTGCCGCTCCTATATTATTGATCACGCAGGATACCAGATTTTTGTGCTATAAATAGCCAATCAATACACTCTCTATTGGTCAAATATCCAGTCAATAGCTATTGGCTACTTGACCAATACATCATCTATTTGCCTAAAGACACCAATAGGTACCTGCTCTATTGGTCAAATAGACCTATTGGTCAAACAGGAAACCAATACACACCTGCTATTGGACCAATACAAATGCTATTGGTCAAATAAGAGACCAATGAGGGGCAGCTATTCGTCTTTATTCGTACCAATAAGAATCCCATAAAACCAATAGAACTCCAATACATTTCCTATATGACCTATAGAAATTCTGTATTGGACCAATAGAAATTTGTATTGGAATTTTCGCTAGGGGGCACATTTCAAGCTCATTTCTTCACATGACATCGATTAAAAAGTGTGAAATCTGCTCTCTTTCTTTTCCGTACAACGCGTTCAATGCCTCCGGCGTTTCCTCACTCAACAAGCAAGGTTTCTCAGCAGCAAGCAGCTGCTGCTGCTGCTGTTGCCATTGCTACATTGTTGCTGTTGCTGGTGTGTGTTGTTGTTTGTTCCTGTTTCTGCATTGTTGTTATTTGTTGCTGCGTTGTTGTTTGTTGCTGTTGCTGCGTTATTTTTGTTCGGCGCTGTTGCTGCTTTGTTATTTAATGCTGTTGTTGCTGTTGCTATTGTTGTAGCTGCTGTTGCTGCTATTTGTGCTGTTGTGGCTGCTGCTGTTGCTATTTTCGCTGCGGCTGTTGTTGTTGCCGCTGCTGTTGCTGTTCTTTTATAATTGAGTGTCAACAGTAGCACCGGCGTTTCAGCGGCTCAAGGAAACTGTGTTATGCCATCATGCGGGCTAAATGATAGCTTTTCATCACGCCGCTGCCCGGGGATACAAAATACTTGCTGCCCCTTAAGGTAGCAGGAGCCCTGTGTTGTCGAGTTGTGAATCACCAGTGGCGACAGTCATTGCAAAAACAACACAGCAGCGCTCGTTCTTGCAGTTCTCTGCGCGGGTCCTATTTGATTATGCCCTGTCTTAAGATACAGCGAATAAAATAATTTAGAGGAAACAATGTCTAACGCTGCGTGGCAATCCCGCTACGAGACAGGCGCCGTTCAAAAAAATTCGCGCATCTCCACGAAGTGAACCATAACGAGTGGGCGAAGCACTGGGATCGTTCGATGTTACCATGTCACGGGTGATCTAACCCGTGATATTACCCACTCATGCACGTAAATGAGTGAGAACGCGTGTGTAATTTATGCTAGTCGGTACTTATGAGGTTCCAGAGCTCCCACGTCGTATGTAGCGCCGAGTTCCGGATTACATTTGGTTAACGTGCACGCTGCAAATCCTTATGGTGCAATTACGCACACGAGAAATCTCCCACCGGCACTACATAACAGGTCAAGGTCCAGCGCCTGTATATACGGGGTGGCCGGTGAACGGTTATGCAGCGCGAACAGTCGGTTTTAATGCGAGAGCAATTATATGGACAGTCTCGGCTTGTTCTTCCCGTCCCCGTCCCCGCCGTCATGGACCGTATATGCATAAGTATGTATGTATATAACATATAAAATCCCGGAGAAAAATAATGCAGATAAAGGCTACCGAAGCGCGGAATCGAACCAGGAACCTCTCGCTCGGCAGCGCGTGGCGCTAACCACTACGCCACAAAAAGCAGATCCTTCAGGGAGCTAACGGTGAGCCTTGTATTGTGACGGAGACGCAAGAGTGATGAAATGATTATTTACAGTGTTGGCGGAACCGACAAAATGGCTGAAGGCACACACGCGCGCAAGCGTCAAGAACACTCGTCGTCGTTCTCACTTCGTATGGTTCCACACTTGTCCTCACGGCACCGCTTCGTAACATCACCCTCCCGCGGCGGAAGCGACGTCACGGCGCTTGCGAAGACGACGAGAAACTAGCAGAGCAGTACGGCTTGAGTCGTGAAACGTGAACAACCTCGGTCTGCTGCGAGGAGGTCGAAGAGGCGGGAGCGAGTGGCGCTATCTCGTAGTTGACGTCACTAAGCTGGCGCAGAACTTTGTAGGGCCCGGTATCACGGGAGAGTAGCTTTTCGGACAACCCGACGTGGCGGCGTGGTGACCAGAGGAGAACGAGAGAGCCCGGCGTGAACTGGACACTCCTATGCTGGTTGTCGTAACGAACCTTTTGGTGTTGTTGTGACGAGGAAAGGCGATCGTGGGCAAGTTGACGAGCGGCACGGGCTTGAGTAATGGCCCCGCCGGCGTACTCAGTCAACAACGGTGCAGGAGAAGGAAGGATTGTGTCAAATGGTAACTTTGGGTGCCTGCCGAACAGTAGGTAAAACGGTGAAAAACCAGCGGTATCATGTCGGGACGAATTGTACGCAAAGGTAAATGAATGGGAGTGCTTTGTCGCAGTCGCGGTGGTCTGGTGAAACGTACATTGATAACATCTGAGTGAGCGTTCGGTTGAGGCGTTCAGTCAATCCGTTCGTCTGCGGATGATAAGTGGTGGCAAGCTGGTGTTCAGTGGAGCACGCACGGAGGATGTCATCGACGACACGTGAAAGAAAATATCTCCCGCGATCGGTAAGTAGCTGCCGAGGAGCGCCATGCTGAAGAATGATGTCATACAGGATAAAGTCGGCGACGTCAGTGGAAGAACTTGGTGGCAACGCCCGGGTGATGGCAAAGCGGGTGGCATAATCTGTTGCGACGGCAACCCATTTGTTTCCTGAAATGGACGTAGGAAATGGGCCTAGCAGGTCCAGGCCAACACGCGAGAACGGTTCTAGAGGTATGTCGATAGGGTGTAGGAGGCCGGACGGAAGGGCAGAAGGGCGCTTGCGGCGTTGGCACTGGTCACAAGCAGCGACATAACGTACCACAGAGCGATACATGCCAGGCCAGAAAAAACGACGCCGCACGCGATCTTACGTGCGGGAGACACCTAGGTGGCCAGCTGTGGGTACGTCGTGAAGTTGGTGAAGAACACTGGATTGTAGATGTTGAGGTAAGACAAGCAGAAGTTCCGGGCCATTGGGGCTGAAGCTACGACGATACAGGATGTTGTCGTGCAATTCGAACAGGCGAAGAGAAGGGTCTGGTGCTGAAGACGTTAGACTGTCGATGATGGATCGTAACGAGGCGTCCTCGTTGCTGTTCGCTGCGGATGTCGCCCAAAGCACGAATGGAGAGTACGCAGGTAGTCTGAGTCAGGGTTAACGACGTCGGGAGCATCAACTGGGTGACGTGATAAACAGTCTGCATCTAAGCTAAGAGCTGTTTCTTATGGGCAGGGTATAGGAGAAGGAATTTATAAAAATGCGAGGTAGTGAGCTCCCACGAAAATCAGTGAAAACGAAGGACGCACGCGGGCTTCCGCTGAGAACGACATGCAATGAAGTTGTAGTAAGAAAAAAAGGAATGAAGGAAATTATGTTGAGCCGATACCCGTCAAATGTAGCATTTGCGGAGGGAGCGGTGGTCGAAATATTGGTGTTTTATACGCCGTGTTTAGATATTATACGAGGCCATACGAGGCATGAATACTGCACGCGTAAATCGGTCACACGTCTGTGAATTCACGGAATGGCTGTTCAAGTGAAGGAAATGTAGAGTGAAGTACAGCACTCGGTAGCGAAAACACGAACAGAGAAGGAATTCGGTTCAGATTGCCTAAATTTTGCCCTTACTTACTGCACGAAAGGAGCGCGCGCACTCGAAAGGCGAAAATTTCTATGTGCGCACCGACTGTTCCCACAGAAGATGCTTTTAAATGTGTTCTTGTGAATAAAAAGTTGTGTGAGCTATTGCAAGACCGGAAACGCGGTGTTTAGAGACCAGCGAGTCTGAAAAGGAATTTGAAAGAAACAAAACAATTGCTTGTGATAGACTGCTATTTACTCTCCCACTGCAGTGCTACACACGTAAAAGCGACAGCAGTCATTAGAGCTACAGAGTGAACGGTAAGGGACTGGCATTTTTTATAAACCAGTCTTCGTCGCAAAACTAAGGTCATTAATCAGTAGAAGCAGTGGTCAGTACCTCAGATAAGCCTTAATACACGCATGTGCGCAACCTCCATAATATGCAGCGAGACTTTTGCAGTTATGCAGCAATATCAGCGCATGTGTACATGTGTGTGACTGCGAACGATTGCTGTATTTCTAAATGCACCTATAAGACTTACGTTATGGCAGAATAACATAGAATGTATAGGTGTTATTCTGTACAGTTCTAGTTTCTGAAATGCAGGTCGGCATGAGTTGTTTTAAGTGCATTATCTAATGAGTGTGAGCCCGAACTTTGACAAATAGCGAAATAGAAAAAAAATAAGCCATTAAAGACAGCCATGCCATGTGGAGAGCACTCAGTAAAGTCCCGCCTTCAGCAGGCCAGTGCTGCTCGTTTCCTCTTTCTAGTCTTACTTTCGCTTATGGGTCCATTTCCGCTGTTTTACAGAGTATCGTGCTTTAATTCCTTCTCCTGCTTTACATTATGAAAAGTCTGCTTGTTTTGCCAGGATTAAACTTTTTTTTTCATTTTCCGTACTTCCGCTCCTCTTCTTTTACAAGCCGTATTCCTTCCCTCCTTCCTATTCGTCGCTTTGTGCGCTTCCTCAATTTCGTCTTTCCTCTTGCTTTTTTTTTTTTGCATCAGTGTCATCACAGTCGGCGCCTTCAGCCCAAATATCTTGGAATACCAGCCCTACGAGTAGGGCGTCGTCCGTGAGCCGAGGCAACCATAAAGAGAACAAAATGAAAAGAAATAACAACTCGTGAGGAAGGGGGCAAGTTGGTATTCACAAAATTCAAGTGTACAAGGAAAGGCGACATGGCACTGACACAAGCACAAAGCGAAATCTAGCTGCTCTTCTCCCCCCACCCTTTTTTTCTTGCACAAGTGTTTGCAGTTGACCGGTTTCAGCACGAAAGTAGGCTGTCATGCGCATAAATGTGGTGGGCTTAGCGCTTTCCCTACTGTTATTTGTAGGTTCGCGGCGCGGGAGCACGTCTTCATCTTTCTGATTCCATTTATTAGGAGGCGATGTAGTGGATTATTCGCTGCGCTATTTCCATGTATCCTTAAATAAGGGTCACATTCATCTTTATAGCTGTGACTCGAAAAGTGATCGCTTGCACAATCTAGGTGCTCCCTTCGATATTTCAAAGTGCAATATGAGAAAGCAGCATTTGATGAGTATTTAACTGTTTCCGGGAAGCGGGACACCTCTATCGCGAGTTGGGTTCGGGACACATTAGACTACGCTATTCCCGTTCCCTCAGGTAAGAAGGATGGATAGACCAACTTCTTCTTTGTGCAGGTATTATTTTATGATCTCCTTATTCCGATTTCCCGAATCAATGCACCACTCTAAATTGCAATTTATGCTAAAAACCAGACAGTGTTCATGCTATTCGTTTAGGCATATGGAAAAGCAGGCATGCATGACGCACCCATGAATTCCTGCAGAATATTCTTATATTGGGCCGTCATTATCAGGTTACGAATTAATATTGCTTTTGTTTTTATTTCAGGGCAAAT
This sequence comes from Hyalomma asiaticum, assembly GCA_013339685.2. Taxonomy (NCBI): domain Eukaryota; kingdom Metazoa; phylum Arthropoda; class Arachnida; order Ixodida; family Ixodidae; genus Hyalomma; species Hyalomma asiaticum. The sequence continues at coordinate 88,309,872 of CM023490.1, read as the reverse complement.
AAACTTGTCTTTAAAATCCCAAGCTGCCACTTAGTTGGTGTGATGCTGTTCTTCGCGGCACTGCTCGAGTATGCGACGACAAGTGGTAAGTTCTACAAACACCGATAAGGGCGGGCACACTAAACTGTCATTGTTTTCGTGCGAAACGTACACTAGCTCCATTCCATATTCCATATTCTAGGTGATCACTTCTGCACAGCTAGCTGTACGTACATGTTTGAGTTCCAGTCGCAAAAGAGAATGAACATTGCTGAGGGGGACTTGCGAGGACTGCTAGGGATTACTTCCTACGTGTGCATAGATTAATTTGCTATCTGTCACTAATACTGCATTGGAATTACCCTGTGACCGTTTGGTTGTGCCTGCCTTTTTGATATGACGGTTTACGGTTATGGAATCGTTATGCGATTTGGTATGCAGTTTAACAATACTTGTGTGCTGGCATGGCTACGAAACTAAGAAGCAACGCCAGCATCGCGGGTGTTCCGGGAAGCAATACACAACATTTTATTTATGGGGTATTTTAACACGGAAGTATTAACGAGCACTTTTCGCAGAAAGCGCTTTGACGGCATTCGCTATGAGCGCTGAATATGGCGGCACAATCGATGGCGGTCACAAAAACCATTTGAAAACTGTTGAAGTTCTAATGATTTTCAAGCGAAGATATTATATCCCAGCTTATATCGGCGTAGTTGGCGTAGTTTTCGTCATTCCAAAACTCTTAGATGAATACAACCCTAGGAGCATTTGGAGAAAGGAACCGTTGATTCACATTATTGCCCGCATAGTGGAATACAGTGAAGAGTCACCGCGACATAATATCTTGTCCGCGCATCCACCACAGGGTGCTCCAGCATAACTACAAGAGTGTTGTGGATCAGGATGACGTTTTGGATGCGGAAGACAAGCATATAGTATGACATGTGCATGTAAAATGATGTCAGGGCAGCGCCTCCGGAAATAGAACGCCCGGCGGGTTGGCAAGGCTCACGCACGCATTTTCGACCTGCACGCATTTTTGACCTGCTCCGGCGTTATATACTTGTCGTTGATAGCGAAAATGTGGAAGATAGAAGTGCTTAGAGGGACACATTTCTGCATCTCCAGGTAGGCGGAAACACAGTAATGTACAAAAATACTAGAATGTGCCATCAGTGTAACCTTGCCAGCCTCGAAAGCCAACCTGCTCTGACGTATAGTGCGCATTTCCTCTCGCCTAGGATTCTCCCACATTGCTGGCACGCCGTTTGAGGTTGCCTTGAGTAGCAAATTTTAGTCGCCTTTGGCCGAAAATGAATATACTGCTTGGTTATCATTTCTCCGGGATCCATTTTATTGATCTGCCTTTCAATTTTTCGTGGCTACAAGCGTCAAGAATATCACTCGACGCACTTTCGCAGGCGTTCCCTTCCTCAAGAAGCACAATTGAGCAACACGAAATGGAAGAAAATAAACGTGAACAGGCAATAGTAGTAATATGAGGACACCTACCTAAGACTGTCTCTCCGCGATCGTGCCTTCTGCACTGTTTTTCGTGTAGTGAACGTAGCGGCTCCGCGACGCTATGTTGTTTTTCACTTTGACTTGCTCTTTTTCCATTTTCACTTTAGCCCGCATTGCTGGCTTAGTACACTGAAAGGTTTCAGCCTGTGTGTAGAATTTTTACGCTTACGAGTGTCGCTTTACTGGAGCTGCTGGCGGCATAAGAAGAACTGGTAACAAGAGCTATCGGCCTTTCCAATAATTAGGATATTTTTGTATTTATTTTTCAGTTGCGTTGGTGTATTTGTCGCGAAAAAGTACTGAAAAAAAGTCAATGATTATGTACCGGACAGTGGCTTATGCATGGAGCTGGCTATACCTTGGGAACCACTGCAGTACTGGCTTTTCATATGAGAGGGAATATCTTGTGTCTCCAGAAGTTGCCGCGCACCCTGTTGGTTGCGTATTCCTCGCCAGTACCCGTTGATCATTAAACATAAGGGTGTTTATGCGCAAACTAGAATAATCTACTCTCTCCTGGAGTTGATGGATGGGCCATCTACGTTTACGTACGAAACAAGCGAGCCATTACGAGCAAGATTCTTTGCAGTCCTTGCGTACTCATGCTGAATGCGGCGTATGTATGTGCGGAGAAATAACGAGCAGGAGCAATACCATGCGTTTATGAGTGCTGCATGAGTGAGAAACACGCATCACTAGGAGAGGGAGGCCGACAAGGCAACCAAAAGAAGCAGGCGCGATGAATTGCAGCAGCTAGAAGAACTTTGGCAAATTACCTGTCTATTATTGCTATATTAAATATATGGACACGTGAACGGGATTTTCGCCATCGCCCTCAAGGCCTGTATACAGTGTAACGAGCTCTTGGGGTGAACCACCGGTACCACAACATAGTCCAGTGACAGAGAGAAGAGGAGAAGGACATTAGGCGGCTGCTCTGCATACTCGCCTAAACCATGAACCACCATTAGTTAACATTTTTGTCGAGCTGTGCCGGGTACTACCCATAGCTTTCGATGGCGCCATCCGCACAAGTATTACGCAGAAGCCGTCGCCTTAGCGGACTTTTGCAACTGCACCCCATTATGCCTTCCAAGCAAGATACCCCCGGCTGTAGTGCCTCGGCAAGCGGTGGCCCGTTGGAGCACTACCGAGGACGTTGCTCCTTCTCAATATATGCAGAGGAAGACATGGGTGAGTGGCTAACCCATTACTAAAGGGTAAGCCAATACAATAAATGGAACGCTGCCAACCAGCTCAAGAACGTCGTTTTCTTCTTGGACGGCACGGCGTTGGTTTGGTTTGAAAACCATGGAGACGCACTGACTACGTGGACTCTTCTTCTTCAGAGAATTACGAAGTGTTTCGGAGAAGCAAGCAAAAAGACTAAACGAGCGAAACGAAGGCTGGCGCAGCGAGTTCAGGTGCCAAGCGAGGCATATACTACCTACATCAGTAAATTTTGGAAGTGTGCGGGACCGCCAACGTTCGAATGCCGGAGAAAGCTTAGGTGGGACATATTTTAAAAGAAATTACGGAACACGTATACAACTTGGTCGTTGGAAAACAGAACTTGAACACCGCTTACATTGTCATACAGCAATGTCGCGCATCCGAGGCACTGGACGCCCGCCGAATCGCACTCAAGTTCTAGCGGCTGTCCAATGTAACGAGTGTTGCCAGCGTTGGTGCGGGTCCCCAGCCAGCCTTGTCGTCCGCCATTCGGCAAAATGTCCGCGAGAAACTCTAGCGGCATGAAAAACAGGCACGTTATGCGGTGGCTTTTTACAGCTCCTCTGCCTCCGAATACATTTTTCCTCGACCACCTGCTGCTACCTAGAGCCAGTAATCCCGGTGAATTTTAACGTCCAGCATGGCCAACCACTTCACATACCGACTGAACCAACACGCAATCATTCGTCTGTTCCACGTTTTGATCAGCACACAAATTTCGCCCACCAAGAGTTAGCCCTGCTTACGAGTTTGAAGCAAAGGGGCTTCGCTACACGGAACCTATGTCTTTTGTCGGAATACTTCAACCCGCGTCCTGAAGCTTGCCCTCTGCCCGTGTGTGAAGCCTGCGGCATTCCTGGCCGCATAGCTAGGCAATGTGGCCGACGTCGGACGGCGAGCTATGGGTTGTTCGCGTCTCTTACACAGTCTTGCGGGCGTATCCGGCATACTAAGTGCCGAGAAAGTACACTTGAGAAGGCCACTTCCGAGGAGACAGACTCTGTGCTCGGGAAACTTACTCTGGAGAGGAAAGGACCCGAAACCACTATTGCTTCCCTGCATCCAATCGCACTTTGACTCCATCACATGCCGCCAGTCTGTCCCGATCACCATATCCCCGGCCGCGATTTGCGTCATAACCTCCTCGGCGCCGCTTCCAATTCCCCCGCCGGGAAAGTAGCCAGCGCGGCCGATGGAGGTGAGGCTGCTGGAAAATATTCGCTGTCGCCTCAAATGCCTCCAACTATTTTAATGCTAAAGAATAACGTTGGCGTAGTTATTGACGCAGTTTCTACGGTGGCTTTTGTTGACCTCGGAGGGACAATTTGTGTGGTGAATGAAAGGATTAGTGCGACGCAAGGTTATGTTGCGTTATGACCACCACAGAAGTTTCCGTTGTGAGAGGGTGACTCTACGTACCCAGTGGGTGTATGCAATGGGAATGTGTCTCTGGATGGTAAAAGTTATGACGCTGAGTTTCCCGTTCTTCCTCGCTCCACCAGCGACGTCATCCTAGGGATCAGCTTTTCGCAACTGTGTGGTGTCAATGTTGGCTGCCGGATGGAACCACTTCGTGTCAGTGCGTCTTTCGTCTGTGCTCTTAGATCACCCACTATAAGGTGAGCGTGTTTTTCGCGCCCGACGATACAGTTCTGTCCCCTTTATCGGCGATGCGCATGTATGTCACCTGTGCATCTCCTCCTCGTATACCTTCACGTCCGAAGCTGCAGTAGAACCTCTGCATAGCAAATGCCTGAAGAAAAACGTATTGGTTCCACACTGCGCGGCTTCAGTGTTCAATGCGAGCTCGGCGCCGTGGGTTATCAGTTGTTCTACTGAGGCGGCTGTGCTACTTCAAGGCTTAAGCTTGCCACGTTTCAGGAAGGCTCACCTATACCAATAGCAGTACTTACTCAACTACCAGATGCAGGAACAACCAGCGTCTCTAAACCTGTGAGCACAAAGAAGCTTTCCATGATTAACAAATCACTCGGTGATCAAGAGGGTCGACTGCTGGTGATCTTTCCTAATACCCTTCAGAATTCGACTTTGCACATCATTACTGTCCACCATTGATTCATCTCCGCATCAATGCAGGGTCTTCCAAACCAATTGGATAAATACTCTATCGCGTGTCCCCCAGACAGCACAAGGGAATCAAAGATCCAGTTGAAGAAATGCTAAGGAAGGGAGTCATTCGAGAATCGCCAAGCCCATTGGTAGCTCCATTGATACTGGTAGTAAAGAGAGACGGTACGTGGCGGTTCTGAGTTAAATATTGTCGCGAAAACGCCGTCATTAGGGAAGATGTAATCCGCTTCTACGGATCGATGACGTCATCAATTGCCTCTTTTCGCTATTCCACTTTTAATCTGTTCATTTCCGGACCTGTTACTGGCAAATGCCTTTGCACCATGAAGACCGTGAGAAAGCTTTTTTAAACGTCCTACTGATTATTCGACTGTAATATATCGCCCTTTGGTTTGCGCGATGGTCCACCTGCGCTTGAAAGGTTTATGCACACGATATTGCATGGTTTAAAATGGGAAGTTTACGTGTGCTACTTAGACAATATTGAGACCTTCGCACGAACATTTTGAGGAGCACAACGACCCTCTAGACTCAGTGCTGAACTGTTTGGAGAGAGCGGGTCTTATGCTCAACTAAAAATTCCGCCTTCGGGAGTGACAAACCCTTGTGCTTGGATATCTTGTCAATAAGGAAGGCATATGTCCCGATCCACAAAATACTGCGGCAGTAGAGGCATTTAAGACGACCGGTTCTGTGAAACCGTTACGGAGTTTCTTAAGCCTGTGCTCGTACTTTCAACGATTCGCTGATCTCTATCCTTACAAGCCTTCTTTAAAACGTGTTCCATTTGAGTGAGCTGCAGAGTGTGGCCCATCGTTTCGCAAACTGAAGTTCCTCTTTACCTTCCAGCCAATTCATCGGCACTTCGATCCTTCATCACCAACCAAAGTTCACCCCGATGCAAGTCGTGTTGGGATCGGCACTGTAGTAGTTCAGGAAATCGCGAACAACCAGCACGTGATTTCGCACGCTACCCAATCACTGAGCCGCTGAGAGCACAATTACACAGCCTCTGAACGAGAAGGTCTGGCGGTCATCTTTGCAGTGCAATGGTTCGTGCCTCTGCAGAGACCCCTTCACTGTGGCCATCGATCATTATTCACTACCCTGGCTTGTGTATCTTCGCGACTCCTTATGCCCGAGTAGCGCGCTGGGCACTTTGTCTACAGAAATAAGACTTCATTATTTCCTACTGTAGTAGGCCGGCGGCACGGAGACGCTGATCGTACCTCTCGGATGGCACTTCCGACAACTGAATGGGATGCCGACTCCTTTAATCAATGCATCTCTTTCGTTTCTCCGGCATTGCTTTTACGCTCACGGGTGCTTCATAACCGAGTAGTAGAAGGACGAAAGCTTACAGCCTTCATTTGCGGAAGCACAGGAGTCGTCTGCAGAGAGCTCGTTTCGGTTACGTGACGGCGTTTTGTACAAAAAGAGCTATTCGACAACTGGTGCCTCTTATTCTTTCCCCAGCGTCTTCGCACAAAAGGTTTATGCGTCACACACGATCAGCCAACTTCCTGCCACCTTATTTTCACACGACAGGTCCACCGCAGTAAAGAACGCTTCTGCTGGCACCATATGCGGAACGATGTCGACAGGCAGGTCGCCAGCCGCTCCCAATGTCAGCTTTAGAAGCTGCCTTTGAAAGCACCTCATGGCCGACATAAGCCAGGTCCTCTTCCACGTGCCCTGTTTCGCCAAGATGGTAGAGATCTTACTGACCCTTTCCCACAATCCTCCAACCGCAATCGTAGGTTTACCACCTAATCCACTACTGTGAGACGGCCAAGCTGCCATGGTTGACGCCAAGATGAGTCTGTGTTCTTTTGCCTCACGTTATCCATCGACGTGGATCTCCTTCCATCGTTGTCAGCGATCGTGGGCGTCAGTTTACCGCCGATGTAGTCGAGCAGACTCTTCGTCTATATTCATGAATCCATCATTCCACGCGCTGCCATCCACAAACTACTGGTCTGGTCAAGCGAAGAAAGCATCTGTGTATTCCCTGCCCTGCACCCAGATATGAATCTCAAGAACAATGTCCAGTTTTCTGATACTATGAAAATAAGGGTTCACTGTTGCCCGCAACGCATATATTCTGAAGAGCCAGGTCAAATCAGCATATTTTATGCTTCCCATACGGTGCGTAAAATCTGCTGATAGCGCTAACAATATAATGCCCGAGCAGTGGTGTAATTGTACACGTTTTCCGGCACAGCATCCCAGTGATGTAACCGTTGAATCATGATTGCATGCATTTCTGGAACCAAAATATCACGCCGCAGTGTGAGGGTGCACTCAATGGATGCTCGATGTTTATTTTGTAATAACTGGTGCTTTGTCATGATGGGGCCCAGTCCTGTAGGGTGTGCTGCCTGCAGCATCGCCCCACTTTTCTGGCCACATTCAGTACGTAGGCCCTCCTTACTCTCAAGCTCTGTGGTCGTGTGCAAGGACGAAAATATTATTATTCTGATTGAAAGAAGCTGCATCAACCCTTCTGTTAGTACATATTCAACAATAATGTAAATGTCATTAATGCTACCACGAAATGTGCATTGGTTTGTATTGGTGGTTCAGCTACGTGCCTTTACCTGCCTTCTTGCAAGTGCTACGTTAGAATAACGTGGCCTGAGCATTTATTAAATAAGCAGGCTCCAAATCAAATCTTTTTATATAAAGCAAAGCTTCATTAATACACATTCTACTGGATTACCTCGTGATGGTCAAATGATTGGGCTTTATTCATATCATAATATTTAATGTAAGCGAACTGCATGGACCCGCAGCCTCAATGGCTAGTGTTGGCTTCAATAATGAAATGTTCTTTTAATTGCTCAGCATGGCGGGCAAGGTGTCCACGACACACAAACATAACCACAAATGTACAATTTAACAAGGATTGAATAATGTACCCACCCTCCATTTCAGCCTGCAAGAGCTCTCCAAAACAATTGCTCATTTTGCAATAGCGTTTTCTTCATAGAATATGCTCAACTACTTATATTTTAAACGCGGAGCTTTTCTTAGTAGCACGATGTCGCGCTTCGGCGTCGGCGGCGCCGTCACCACCCCCACTGCGCATGCGCGGCTCGTCTCCTGCCGGCCCACCAGGCGTTCAGCAAGCCGAGCACGCGCAGGGGGGGTACGGACCTCTCCTCCGCACTCCTCTCCCTCGAACGCGGGCGGTGTGTATGTAAGCGGCGGAGCGCGCGTTTGGAATTCAATCCATCAGTCGGGCTGCGCGACGCTTCTGCGAAACGGCAACGCCGAGCTGCGGATTCCGAACTTCGTGCACGAGAAGCAGCGGTGAAACGTGAGCAGCGAGCTTTAAGACCCCAGGTACGTGAGCGAGAAGCGGCGTGCAAACGCGTCAACGAGATGCGGCTCCGGACGCTGCTCATGGACGTAAGCGCCCACCTTGGTGCCGTCCAATACAACGACGGCACCAAGCAATAAAGACACACTTTAACTGTACACTCCTTGCCTTCGCTTCTCCTTCGTTCAATAAATCGGGACACCGCATGACGAGGCCCCGTCTCGCGCCCGTCGCACCAGAGCCCGTTGTGACTCTAGCGATGAGCTGTTGAGGGGGCCAGTCTCCCATGCCTCTCGGGTAGGGGTAGGGGAAGGGGGTAGGTGGGGATTTTTCGTGCATGCCTACACCATGTGGAAGATATCGCAGGTCTCCCCACAGTGTGGGCACCGCCCATCTGAGTTCCCATCGAAGTGCTTTAAGATTGCAGGACAGAGTAGAGTACCTGTCTGCAGGCGCCTTAGTGTTTGCTCTTCCGCCTTACTCAGCCCCTTTGCAGGAGCCGGGAAAAGGCGGTGAGTGTCGCGATAATATGTTAGAATTTCTTTGAACCGCAGCAGCGGTGTATTGGCCTCCGAGTCATAAGAGCCAGGGTGAGGAGCCCGGTGGGTAAGCGCTCGGGCGGCCGCGTCAGCGGCCTCATTACCTCGCAAGCCCTGATGTCGAGGAGCCCATACGATGCGTTTCGGGGCTGGATCAGCGAGAGCCCGTTTTAAAATTTGGCTGGCTAAGGGGGATATCTCCCCTGCCAAGTAATGAGCACATGCTTTCCGGGAGTCCGTGATAATTACTTTCGAATTGGGATCCGCAGCAGCAAGCGCTATAGCGACTTTCTCAGCGCGCTCTGGATTTTTTGCTCGGAAGGAGAGCCCATTGACATGCTTTTCCCGGTGAACTACACAGGCCGTGTAAAATCCCGTGGGCGAAGGTCCTGCGATATCTACGTAGAATACACCAGGTCGGGAGCCGTGTTGCCTCTCAAGCGTCCGAGCTCGCGCCTGCCTTCTGCCTTCGTGCGTTTGCCTATCCATGTTACTGGGCAGTGGAGAGACCGAGAGCATATGCCGCCACAGTTCCGGAACACCGTAATCTTAAGATAGGGAACATCCGCACCCTGCGAGGCCGGGGACTTCCCACACGCCGGATGTGTAAATAAACGTTATTTCTCTCTCTCTCCGGAACACGCTCCGCCTCCTCTGCAGTGCAAGTGTGTTGGATATGCAGCGGTTCAGCAGGCGGCGCCCGGGAGCCGTCTGCACAAGCCGCGTATATTGGTTCATAAGGTGGGCCTCCCGCAACTCCTGGCAGGAGTTGAGCACACCTAACGCCCTGAGTTTGGCGTTGGAAGTGGCCACCGGGAGATCCAGAGCCCGTTTAGTAGCCTTACGGATGATGGCATCTATTCTTTCGTTTTCTTTCTTGGTAGTGCGAAGGTATGGGACGGCGTAGAGGATCCGGCTAGTCACGAAGGCATGGGCGAGCCGAAGCGCGTCCCTGCCCCGCAGGCCACCCCGCTTGTTGGAAACGCGGTGGATGATGCGCCCTACCTGTTCGCCCACCCTCTTGAGTTTTGCAATATTGGAGTCCGGTCTGAGTCTGTCGTGAATGAACAGGCCCAGAATCCGGAGCTCTTCCACCTCTCTGATGGGAATCCCAGAGAGGGAGATGTGTATGGCTGACTTATCTCTCGGCGTCGCTCTAACGTGCAGAAGCTCTGATTTGGTTGGAGCACATTGGAGTCCACAATCGTTGGCATACGCCTCGACTATGGATGCGGCTCGCTGAAGGCGTTCCTGCATTTTACCAAGGCTCCCTTCAGTGGTCCAGATTGTAATGTCATCGGCATATACTGCGTGTTCCGTGCCTTCCACCCTGGCCAATTCGCTTGGAAGGTGCATCATAGCAATGTTGAACAGGAGCGGTGATAACACCGCTCCCTGAGGGGTACCCCGTGTTCCCATAATGTACGGGCCATATTCCTCGTCTTCGATCCGAAGAAGGGCCTGGCGTTTAGAGAGGAAATCTCTGACATATGCAAAGGTCTTAGCCTCGCAATCGGTTGAACTCAAGTTAGCCAGGATGCTGCTGTGTTTAACATTGTCAAAAGCCCCCTTGAGGTCAAGGGCTAGGATGGCTTTGTCATTGTGTTGCATAGTTGTGGGCTGTATGACGTCCCTATGCAGCTGGAGAAGGACGTCCTATGCAGGCATGTGTGGGCGAAACCCAAACATGGTGTCTGCAAAGAAGTCGTTGCCCTCAAGGTATGGGGAGAGGCGATCCCGTACCATCGTCTCCATAAGCTTGCCCCTGCACGAGGTCAGTGATAAGGGCCTCAGATTTTCCGTATTCACGGCCTTGCCTGCTTTAGGGATAAATGTCACAAGTGATGTTTTCCATTCGGAAGGGAGTGCACGGCCGTCCCAGATCTGGTTCATATATTCCAATAAATGGGGGTAGGTTGTGTCAGGGAGGTTTGCCAACAGCTTCACTGTTATGCGGTCCAGGCCCGGAGCCGTACCCCTGCGCATTTTAGCTAAGGCAGCTTTAAGGTCATGCAACTCAAATTGGGCATCGAGTTGGTGATTAGGCTTACCAGAGTACGTGTACTCCGGCCCAGCCGGGTCCTCCGTACGACAGAGATATCTATCGCACAGAACATCCGCAAGCTGTGCCGGAGTGCCTTGGTACCCTTGCAGAGCTCGCCGGAGCTGCTTCTGCATCTCCCCTCTCGTTTGAGAGGGGTCTATGAGACTGCGAAAGAGACGCCATGTCGCCTTCGAGCTCATCTGACGAGCTGCAGCGTCGCAGCGGGCTATCCAGTTTGTATCTGAGAGGTGGGCAGCGTACGCTGCAGCCTGTTCCGTGAGGTGGGCTAAGCGGATACGTAATTTGCGATTCGTCTTCTGTTTTTTCCATCGTTTTGTTAAGCTTCGGCGCGCCTCCCACAAGTGTAGGAGGTGAGTGTCAACTGCGGGGATCTCTTCGTTGGTTTGAACGCTAGTAACAAATTTTTTCTGAATGTTGCTTATGTGTTTCGCCCATTCTGCATAGCCTCCAGAAAATACTACGGGAGGAAGAGTCTCATTGCGAAACTGGGTCCAATCGGTCAGCTTGGCTTGACCGCATTTTTTACGAGCTGACTTTTCCATAAGTGTGATCCGGAGAAGGCAGTGATCACTGCCTAGAGTATCGCCCAAGTTCTCCCATGTAGCATCCTTAGCATTTTTTACGAGAGAGAGGTCCGGTCAAGTGTCACGGGTTACCGAGTTCCCCACACGAGTGGGGTGCGCCGGATCCGTGAGTAGCGTGAGGCGAAGGGTGGAGATAAGCTCCGCCAGCTTACGTCCTCTGGCCTTCTCGTAGTGATAGCCCCAGTGAAGGCTGGGAGCATTGAAGTCTCCAACGATCACTAAGGGATCCTTGTCTGCCAACTTGATCGCCCGAAGGAAGATTTCACTAAAGGTTACGCGCGGCTTATGCGGGGGGCTGTATATATTTAGGATATGTATTGACGGGTCGCGGCGTCTGAGAGGCAGTACTCTGACCATTGTGTACTCTTGTTCAGTACTGAAGTTTAAATCGACCTGAATCGCGGTATATGCCTTGTTCACCAGGATGCATGACGAGCCCCCCCCCCCCCCCCCTGGAGAGTGCTGTATCCAGAGAATTTAGCGTCCATACCGGGCTCCTGCAAAGCAATCAGGGCCGGCATGTCTCCGAGGGACTGCAAGTAGAGCTTGAGGTGCGACCGCTTTTTCCAGGCTTTAAAACCCCTGCAGTTCCATTGGATTATCTCAAATTTTTGTAGATTTTTATCTTTTTTGTTAGATCGGTTAGCCATCTTTTAGTATTTATTTATGGTGCAGGGGACCGGTCCGGGCCTGGAGCCGGTGCGGCCGCTGTAAGAAGCCGCGCCGGCCCACCGGGAACTGACCCCGAAAAGATTTCTTCTGCTGCCTGACGAGAGGCTGGCTTGCGTTTAAGCTGTGGAGGGCCGCACTGAGTGATGTTTTTAATTTGGGTACTAACCCAGGGCTGCACGGCTTTGAGGACCGAGTTAGAGACCTGGGCCACAATGTCGGGAAGTGCTTGCGTTAAGGCTGCCATGAACATGTCCTGAAAGGACTCCCGGACTGCCGACATTATTTGAGTGGGGAGGGCTGCTACGCGCGCCTCTAATTGCTCGGTTTTACGCTCTAGGGATTCGAGGCGACCGATGGGTCCGGTAATGGAAGCTGATCCAACTACTGTGCCCTCGTCCTGCCGCGAGACGCTAGTGAGGCGGGATGTGACGGAAGAGCCGTCATCCCCGTCGTCTTCCTCGGCTTCCTGCACTGGCTCTGATGACCTGGCCTGCTTGGATTCTAATTCCTGAATTTTGCGCGCAAGAATTTGATTCTGGCGCCTGAGCTCCCCTATCTGCTGCTGTAGGGCGGTTTCGGTAGGGGAGGGAGAAGGGGAGGGTCCGGAGACTGCCCCACCCCAACAGCTCACCTGTGTTTGGACGGGTGTCAAGGGCGGGAAGTCCTTGACCAGGACAGGGGGCTCCGATGGGGTCCCAGGCTTTACATTGGTGGAGTGCCCGATGTGGGTCTTCTTGGGTTCAGGCTTATTAGACTTGGCGGCCGGTGCTTTCTTGGGGACGGTCTTGGCAGTCAGAGCCTGTTTGTGCCCCCCCCCGTTGTCTTCGGCTTGGATCCGCGTGGTGATCCTGGTTTGACCGGCTGCCGGAACCGCCCAGCACAACCGGGGGCTCCAGTCTTGTGGCCGCCGCTGCAGAGGAGGCAGCTCGGAATGCATTGATGTTCCGTTGGGCCGTCAGGAGTAGCAGGTACCTCAACGCCGCAGCTTGTGCAGCGGCCAGGCTGCGGTCGCGGGCAAGTATCTGCTCGATGGCCCACTGTGCCACAGAGTGGGCATGCAGGCACTGTCTTCTTATACAGGCGAACGGGGAGCCGCTCGCAGTTGTATAACACCGTCCGTGGCACCTTGGTCCCCGCGAAGGTGATCACCGCAACCGGGATGTCCCCCAGCTTGCGCACAGACACTACATTTGGTTCAGCACTGAGTTTGCTTCTCACAGTTTCGGATGTTTCGTCTTGAGAGACATGCACGACGCCCCGACAGAACTCACCGGAGAGTTTGGGATGTCCCCGGAAGGGTAGCTGGCGGCCCCCGACCGGCAGCGTAATGTCCCGGAGTAGTCTCTCGGCGGCGTCCACTGATTTGAGCGTGCATACAAGCACGTTTTGATCCCAGATGGGCCACACCGCAAGTCCCACACTTGCGTCGGCTCCGAGGATGCTGCGGACTGCAGCGCCGGCTTGTCCAGGACCAAACGTGGCCTTGAGGTCGAGCGTCTCACGCGGTTTCAGCACCACTATGATATCGTCTTTTTCGATGCGCGGCGTGTTCTTCGGCCGCCACTGGAGTTTCTTGGCGCGCTGCGAGGTGACGCTCGGCGCGTTCATGCCCTGTGCTTGCCGAGGGCGAGACGCTTCGTGTTGTTTGGCTGCAGGAGTCCTGGCGTCTCTCGAGGCCACTGCTGCGTTCTTCCTTCCGCGCCAGACGCGGATCATATCCTCGAGGTATTCTTCCTCTGTTGGTAGAGGTGTCTTGCTTTGAGTGGTATCCATGTGTACGATCTGTACGGAATCCGGATCGTAGCCGGTTACTTGATTTAGAGCCGCCATAGCCGGGGAAACCCCGGGCAGGGCCAGCGCGGCCCCTACCGCAGTTAGGCTTAACTCCGCGGTGGCTTGGCGAGAGCTTCAAGTGACCGAAAAAGAGTCAAAAGGCGGCCCACCTTGACAAGACGTGATGTCTACGGATGCCGCTGACGTTCTTGGAGACGATGGTAGAAGGCTTGCAGGAGAACGAGTTGATCTGACGCAAATAAATCAACCAGACGCGGCTCCGGACGCTGCTCGTGGACGCAAGCGCCCACCTTGGTGCCGTCCAACACAACGACAGCACCAAGCAATAGACACACTTTGACTTTACTCTCCTTCATTCAATAAATAAGAATAATAAAGAAGAAACAACAATTAAGCATTCCGAAACCGTACCCAATCACGCAACATTCACGCGATACCCCCACCACTGTGCCACGCATTTACTCGAGTTCCCCCCGTGGGAAGATGCGGGCGGCTTTTTTCAAATTATTCACATTGTAGTTTCTCATAACACCGTCAAAAAACGAGTACCGCATGTTTCCACCAAGGATTTGTAGGTTTATTAACATGCATGTTGCACGAAGCTGGAGGGATATGCTGTGCCAGTACATGTATCCTTCTTGATGATTTTTGTGTCTTCCATTGTAAAATGAAGTTCGCACACTGACAGCACACCGACAGCACCCCCTGATGGATATCTGGCACTCATGCATGTTTCGTTTTATCAATGCTTCATTCAGAGCAACGTGTTTCTGTTTTGTTTCGTGAAATGAGCCTGGGGCATTAAAAATTTCGACTTGAAAGTTAGCATTCGTCGGTGCGTCCTGTTCTTTTAATGCTGCTTACTACCTCACACACCGCTTTGGGGTCGTACATATATATATATATATATATATATATATATATATATATATATATATATATATATATATGTACTAGTAAGAGGCTATTTTTAGCCAAAGAAAGTGGAAGAGAAGACGACGAAGAGCGCGCGCTTGGACGAGCCCAACGTGAAGCGCGTGGCTTTCGGAACGCCGACGGCGGATCGAGCGTACCAGCGACCGAGCGGTGGCACGTTCGGCCCAGGAGAACAGATGCACCGAGCTGGTGCAACCAGACCAGCCGGGACGTACCGGGCGTTCTCCTGTGGCGAACAGGTGTCCTCGACCTGGCTGGCTGTTCCTGCGGTGGATGAGCGAGCGGGCCAGTACGAGCGGCTGGAGCAGTGCTGTGGCCGGGACCATCTAACGACTCGTGGTCACGGTGCCACGCAGGTTCGAGCCCGGCACAACCACCTGCTGAGGGCGTGGTCACGGTGCCGCGCTAGTTCCGGTCGAGCCGCCTGCTGAGAGCGTGGCCACGGTGCCACGTATGCTGCAGCTCTACGCAGCCGCTTTGAGGGAGTGGCCTCGGTGCCACGTAAGGGGCATCATACCCCGACGCGCTCCAGAGCGAGCAGCTCAGGATCTGCTTGTGTCCGCGCACGACCCATCGTGCCTCGTCTACTGATGTCAGCGTGCGCCGCCGCTGCTAGAACATCGGTCCTGTGAGTGGTGCGAGCGGACATCCGACATCAGTTAGACAGGACGCGCCGTTAGTTTCTTGAACGTAGCGTTCAGACTGTGTTGCTTGTGTCGCGTTGTTTGTCTGTGAAAGTGTATGTGCTGTCTCGTCTTGTCGATAAATGTTTCCTTGTCTGTGACTTAGCTGTCTGTGTTTGAGTCCTGGGCCCACGAACCACCACATTTGGCTAGCCTACTGCCAGGATGGCTTAGTACGATCTGAAGCCATTACTCGGACACAGCCTGAGTCATGGAGGAGGAGAAACTTATCGAACTTGGTCGACAGTTAGGGTTGGAGGACGAAGCGCTTAGAGAGGTCGTAGAACGAGAGTGCACTCAAGCTCGCGAGGAAGAGGTTAAAGAACGCGAATTCGCGAAAGAAAACGCAGAGGGGCAGCAGAAGCTACGAGAACAACATCTCAAGATTCTAGAGCTGAAGCTTCAACTTCAGGAGAATGGAAGGAGGTTACAGCCCACTGCTACTGGTGAAAGAGGAGGATCTAACGGGAGCGCATGGGACTCACGGCGTGATTTAGAGAAGTTGGCAAGGCGCATTGGTCTTGAAGGTGCTGAACTGAAGGTTTGGGTGGAAGAACGCTTGGCGGCAGAGTTAGCGAAGGAACAAGAGCAGGTAGATTATGAAAGGGAAATGAGAAAGAAAGAAAATGAAACGATTAAGAAAGATAAGGAACTTAACAAACTGAAGACGATAACGCTTGGATTAAAGCTTAAGGTGGCAGAAGCTGAAAATACAAACATCGAAAATACAGAGACGCGAACCGTCGTCGGAAGAGAGCTCCAATGAGCCGGTGCTGGAGATTTTCGACAGGGGCATTTCTGACGTCAATGAAAATATTTTGAGGGGCGATCATGGACGTCGCTTTAGTATGTCGCCAGAGGTGCTGCTAAACTCTAGTCTAGAGGATTGTAGGGAGGTAGGAAGCCGAGGAACGACCTGGAGTTTGCATGTGCTCGATGGAGCAGATTACAAGTCTGAGAGGGAGGACCATGGAAGTTCCATACAGGGTCAGTTGTCTTGCACAGCCTCTGGAAGTTTAAACACGTTTGAGGAGGTTGGAGAACATATAGAGTATGGCGGCGAATGCCGTGCTGAAAACTCTGAGGCGTGTGCCGGCCACGTTTTAGGTGTACCGCTGGCTGCGATTACAGATGTCATAGGCACGGTCCATGACCATTTGAGGGACCCTCCCATAAATGGAGGGACGCAGCATACCCAGGACAGCACAGCTGTGATCTGTTCCCGAGTAGCTGAAGTGAATGAGCAAGAGCTGATCCAGGGGGGGACAATAGTGTCCCACTTTGAGTCAGCAGCATGCGATCGCATAAGCTGGCAGGAGCTTAACAGAAATGTGAAGAGCCTCTATGAATGCACCATAACGCCTGTTGAAGGACAGCTCAACCTCTGTAGCGTTCCAAGTGAAGGTCGCGAGGCGACCCTTACACCACTCACTAGAGAGAGTCATCCTCCAGATGCTACGGCGCCCGAGCTGGGCCCAAACGGTGACTCATTGTTACTACGGGGCTTTCGCAGCACGAGTGTTCATGCACATTCTGGGGCATTTATCTGGCTACAGAATAGTCTTGCTGAGGTGTCGCAGGCATTACCACCCGATCGACTTTTGCTATGCTTTGATATAGCAGGAAGGAGCTTACGAACGCGTGTCGCTCTGTGCGCCAGTGATGTGCTGATTAACAGTCTCGACGCATATCTGTGTATTAAGGTGGAAGCGTCCCATTTGCTCGTCCAACGTTTTTCTAGGAGGCGTTGGCTCGTAGCTAAGCACATGAGAAGTGTCCTGCGTCTTGTGTGGGACGCGATTACTTGAAATCGTTTTAATAACTGGACGCTATTTCGATCTTGACTTTTGGACTGTCTCATGGACATTATGTTGTGCATAGTGTTGTAACTATGAATTAAGTCTTTAACTCTCTTTAGATGGACAGCGTTTCTGCTGACTGTATGATTCGTGCAAGTTTTACTTTGCAGTGTCTGAGTTTCGTTGTACACACTCTTTGTCATGTTTTACTCATGGTGCGGTTGTTTTGCATTTGCAAACTATTCTTTTGTTTTTGAACTGATGTGCTGTCTTCGGGACTTTCATGTTATGTGTGTACAACGTACTGAAGTTGGGGGGAAATGTAGTAAGAGGCTATTTTTAGCAAAAGAAAGTGGAAGAGAAGACGACGAAGAGCGCGCGCTTGGACGAGCCGAACGTGAAGCGCGTGGCTTTCGGGCCTTCAGAACGCCGATGGCGGATCGAGCGTACCAGCGACCGAGCGGTGGCACGTTCGGCCCAGGAGAACAGACGCACCGAGCTGGTGCCACCAGACAAGCCGGGACGTACCGGGCGTTCTCCTGTGGCGAACAGGTGTCCTCGACCTGGCTGGCTGTTCCTGCGGTGGATGAGCGAGCGGGCCAGTACGAGCGACTGGAGCAGTGGTGTGGCCGGGACCATCTACCGACTCGTGGTCACGGTGCCACGCAGGTTCGAGCCCGGCACAACCACCTGCTGAGGGCGTGGTCACGGTGCCGCGCTAGTTCCGGTCGAGCCGCCTGCTGAGAGCGTGGCCACGGTGCCACGTATGCTGCAGCTCTACGCAGCCGCATTGACGGAGTGGCCTCGGTGCCACGTAAGGGGCATCATACCCCGACGCGCTCTTGAGCGAGCAGCTCAGGATCTGCTTTTGTCCGCTCAGGATCTGCTTGTATCAGGATCTGCTTGTGTTGGAGTCCTGGGCGCACGAACTACCACGAACCACCACATGGCAGGCTCGCACCACTCTGTGGTTGTTAAAAAGCGTGCGAAATGAAGTTTCGGTCTGACCGATATATTGCATACGACACAATGAACATTCCAGTAGATAGATGGCGTTAGCGCTATCGCACGTAAACGTGCCATTGATATTTACAGAAGAATTGGATGCAGTGCGTTGGGCAGTGTTTGATGACGTCATATGCATACAGATTTTGCAGCGGGGCTTTTTACAAGGCTGGCAACCAGGATGAACAACAGCTTTGGTCTTCGAAAGGGTTAGCATGTCACTGGAGCGACGATATACAACCCTTGGCGATTCCGTGAAAATCTTTCTAAGCCGATCGCTCTTTGTCAATATGTTGCAATGCTTTCTGAGGATGTGGGACACGTTAGGAACAGATGCGGAATGTGCTAGGACAAGGTTAGTGCGTGAGAATGCCGCTACTCGTTTGTCCGTACGGTTGAGGTCCTTCCTGTCAAGCGAATCAGCCCGTTTGGTTGCGTCGTCAATTATCTCCGAAGGGTACTTCTGGTCAATTAGTGCTTTACTATAGCTGGTCACAGTTTCGAGTGAATTCACTATCGTCCGAACAAATCCTTTTAAACCGAATAGCTTTGCTATGCGGGATGCTTGTCTGGCAATGTTTTGCGTGATTGCTCTTAATATGCAGTTACCGTTGTCGGTCAGTTGATTACCTATAAAGATTGGTCGTCAATTTGCCATTACACATAGATACCGTGACGTTAAGGAAGTTTATGCTGACTGGTGAATAACCTTGATACCGTGACACAGAGAGATACCGTGACATCAATACCTTGACGTCACGGTATCTATGTGTAATGGCAAACTGACGACCAGTCTTTATAGGAAACTAACTGACCGACAACGGTACCTGCATTTTAAGAGCAATCACGCAAAACATTACAAGACAAGCATGCCGTATAGCAAGCTATTCGTTTTAAAAGGATTTGTTAGGACGATAGTGATTTCACTCGAAACAGTATATATCGTCGAAATCCGAAACTGGTTGTATATCGTCACTCCAGAAACCTGCGTGACATGCTAACCCGTTCGAATACCAAAACTGTTGTTCATTTTGGTTGCCAGCCTTGTAGAAAACCCCGCTGCAAAATCTGTATGCATATTACGTCATCGAATACTGCCCAAAGCACGGCATCTGATTTTTCTGTACAAATCAATGGCAATATTACTTGCGATAGCGCTAACTTCATCTATGTATAGCAATGTTCATTGTGTCATATGCAGTATATCGGCGAGACCGAAACTTCATTTCGCACACATTTTAACAACCACAGAGCACATGTTAACGGCTTACCGCATCTACCACTATCTCGCCATGTAAGGCTGCCGGGACATAGGTTTGATAAAATCAAGGCAACAATATTACAACCAGGTTTAAAAACGCACCATGACCGGGAAGTACGAGAATCATTCCTCATCCATAAACTTAGCACTGTGTCATGCGGTATCAACGAGAGAGTTGGTAAAGTGTCGTGCCTATCAGTCATGTCTTGTTATGATTACGTTTTTTTTTGTATAATAATCGTCACATTGCGGCTAATGCGCTGTATAGATATGTTCTGAAAACATGTTTTTTTACTATTTTTCTCTCATTTGTCGCGCATATATGGTCTAAAAGCATGGTTCTTTACTGTTTTTTATTTTCTTGTCGCGCGTATACGTGGCGACGACATGTGCATCTGCATCGGTTTTGTGATTCACATACTCTTGTCTTGTTAGCCTTGTCATATTTGCACGATTACACGTGCACGTACATGACCTTGCCTGCATGTGTATGCCCGTAAAAGCTGCTACGAGACTGTAATTGCTTCACTCTGACGAAGGCCGTGCCACGGCCGAAACGTTGAACAATAATAAACG
Organism: Hyalomma asiaticum; assembly: GCA_013339685.2. Lineage (NCBI taxonomy): Eukaryota > Metazoa > Arthropoda > Arachnida > Ixodida > Ixodidae > Hyalomma > Hyalomma asiaticum. The sequence continues at coordinate 88,289,803 of CM023490.1, read as the reverse complement.
CATGATTTTCGCAAGATTGCAATTTGTTTCTAATATACTTTTGAAGAGGACCCACGGAACTTCTTCCCCGTATTATTTCACCGCTATGGGTCCCGGAAATGCCACTGCGAAAATCATCGACTGCAAGTACCCTAACAACTCCACATCTACAGCCATCTTGGGCGACTCGCAAGCAAAGTACTTGTATCAATATTTTTATTCGCTTCATGTGGGAACGCCAGCCTTCATCCCTCAGAGTGGTGCTAGGATCAGTGAAGTTAGTTCGCTCCTGGAGTACGTGCCCGCGTCAACCGAAACGCTGATACTTCACATCGGCAGTTATGACGTCCCGATGTGCTCAGGCAAGACAGCTTTTGCGAACTACCGCCACATGCTTAACTACATAACAAAGCAACGTCCCGAGATACGCGGGATATGTGTAAGCCTGGTCCTGCCACGATCCTGCAACAGACGTCGTGACAACCAGAATCAGTCGTTTGTGCATCGTTGCAGCAAGTCAGCAGGTTTCCTTAACCAGCTGCTCCACAATTCCTGCCGTCGTTCACGGCTCGTTTTCTACGTCGAACATGGGTTCGAATGGTTGGCCCCTTCTCGCGTCTTAGCGAGCGAGGGCTTGCACTTAAGCTTCGAGGGTTTCGCGCTCCTCGCCTGCCACTATAAACAGCTGCGCTTCTGCAGTCCACAAGATGCGTCGTCATCTTCCTGGCAAGACAGCACCAGCAGCGAAAATGTGTGCCACATGCCCCGTACTTCCATGACTCAAGTTCTTCTTGACAATTCATCACCTGACAAACGGGCTAGGCACGAAACGGCGCAAGCAACTAAAATCCATTCAATAACGACCCGCGTAACTGCGGCAACAGAGAGCAAGGCTGGAGCAGGCAATGCAACGAAAGGCAAGACATCGACGAGCAAGACGTCAGGAAGCAAGACATTGCGAACTGAAGCAACGACAAAGGTGATACCAGGAAACAACGTACCGACAAGGAGCGAAGCTATGCCCAACGCAGCGCCGAACCGAAAGGACAAAGGGAAATCCACGAGGACGATGACGACGACGACATCGGACAGCACAACGAACCATAGTGATGTGGACAATACAGTGACTCGCAGTGCAACAGTCAGCCCAGTGCCACCTGCCCCTACGCGCTGGACCACGCGTCCTCAACCAGGATACAGGCTCAGAAGCAATATACCTGATCCTGCAGAGAGAGCCACTTGACTAACATCTTCCTGCGGTAAGACTCGTTTCTATGACGCCTCTATGCATTTTCTGAAGAATTGGAAGGTAATTGAAAAACGCGTTGGCTGTAACCTGCATGCTTAACCCTTTAAAAACGTACATTGCTGCGTCTAAGGTGCCTAAAGGTTTGCGCCTCGTTTTGAGGCCCGCGACTTCTTAAAGCCCGCAAAGGATTTTGTCCAGGTGGGACGATACCCTCAAGGAAGCTTCGCTGCAACTAACGCGCATTGTTCCTAACCATTATGAGTTGTGTGCAACACCGCTAGCCGACAAAGAAAAGCAACATTTTTGCCACTCATCAATTTACTCCTGAAGAGAGGACATTGCTCGATACTTACAGGCAAAAAAAGATCCATGAGCTTAACGGCAAGAAGCAAAAGAAGCTAAAACGCGATAATGTATGCACCAGTGTCGTAAACCCTACAAATACAACGTCCTCGACACAATCGAGGCCCGGAGACTCTGTGAATATAATAAATAGTTGTGGTTGTCTGTTATCGAAAGACGAGTGCAGTGTTCTTTCACGGGGTCAAAACTTTTGTCCTGCAACTGGCGGATACAATGAATATCAACTAATTAGCGATCTGCACAACTTCGAACGAAACATACGGTTACGCGATTATTTCCACGATTGATGTAATACTAACCAGACATTGCTCTTCTCCTCTAAGCAAACTTGAATTGATGGCGCAAATGGTTAGACAGGACCGAAGAAGACACGTAAGACACGGAAAAGCGCACACTCGCAACTAAATTTTATTCCTCCGAAAGCTTATTTAGGTACCCTCAAGCATGCGCACAACACCGCAGAGGGCAAAATAACAATCTCTGAATACACTGCCTGATCTAAACCTATCAACCAAGAACCGATACTCATTCTGATAAAGAGTTACGGAAGGAACGCTGACACACATATCGCCAGCATTCTGTATGTACATAGCCTCTAAGCACTGGACTCCGCCCTCTCAAAGACATAAATGTCTCGACCTGTACATTAGAGCGGCGCAGCGAGATGTACTCGAAGCTTACAAAATGCGTTCAGCATTCAGCCGAAACCTCAGCGCTAAAGAAAGGGAAGCACTCGAAACGTTCGCTAGCCGTGATGACATCGTCATAAAACCCGCTGATAAGGGTGGTGCAGTCGTCGTTGTGGCCAAAGGTAGCTACATTGGTGAGGCCCATAGACAACTCAGCGATCACTGATTTTACAGGCACCTGAGCTACGACCCGACGGAGCAATTCAAGACCAAGGTAAAACAAACGTTAGAGGACCTCGTGCAGGAAAATAAAATTGGAGAATCTGCACTTAAATCACTAGCCCATCTGAGCCCAATACCTGGAAGATTTTATCTCGTCCCTAAAATACACAAAGAAAATAACCCAGGCAGACCCATTGTTTCAGGAATAGGCACCGCAACAGAACACTTGTCCCTGTACGTGGACAGTTATAAACTCTATTCCTGCTAAATTTCCCTCGTACGTCAAAGATACTAATCATTTCCAGTCCGACATCGCTGATCTGCACGTTCCGAGTGATGCTTTCCTGGTCACACTAGACGTCAAGTCGTTGTATACAAATATTCCTCATACAGATGGTATACAATCTGTACTACAGGCCTATAACGACAGTGTCGACGACCAACCCATCGACGACTCCACCCTTTGTGTTATTTTAGCAGTAATACTCGAACTCCACAACTTCGAATTTAATGGCGAACATTATGTTCAAGTTTGTGGGACATCAGTGGGAACAAAAGTAGGACCCAATTACGCGAACATATTTATGGGAATACTAGAAAGGAACTTCCTCCATAATCGTGACATCAAACCATTTTTTTACAAACGCTTGATCGATGACATTTTCTTAATTTGGCACCACGGCGAAGCAGCATTGATTTCCTTCATTGCGGACTTCAACAACGCCGCACCGCCAATTTCATTTGCTCATTCTTGTTCACCAGTCAGCATAAACTTCCTTGACGTCACGGTATCTATGTGTAATGGCAAACTGGCGACCAATCTTTATGGGAAACCAACTGACCGACAACGGTACCTGCATATTAAGAGCAATCACACAAAACATTGCCAGACAAGCATCCCGTATAGCCAAGCTATTCGGTTTAAAAGGACTTGTTCGGACGATAGTGAATTCACTCGAAACTGTGACCAGCTTCGTAAAGCACTAATTGCCCAGAAGTACCCTTCGGAGATAACTGACGACGCAATCAAACGGGCTGACTCGCTTGACAGGAAAGACCTCATCAGTACGGACAAACGAGTAGCGGCAGTCCAACGCACTAACCTTGTCCTAGCACATTCCGCATCTGTTCCTAACGTGTCCCACATCCTCAGAAAGCATTACAACATATTGACAAAGAGCGATCGGCTTAGAAAGATTTTCACGGATTCGCCAAGGGTTGTATATCGTCGCTCCAGAAACCTGCGCAGCAGACATGCTAACCCGTTAGAAGACCAAAGATGTTGTTCATGTTGGATGCCAGCCTTGTAAAAAACCCCGCTGCAAAATCTGTATGCATATCACGTCATCAAATACTGCCCAAAGCACTGCATCTGATTTTTCGGTAAAAATCAATGGCAATTTTACTTGCGATAGCGCTAGCGCCATCTATCCACAGGAATGTTCATTGTGTCATATGCAGTATATCGGTCAGACCGAAACTTCCTTTCCCACGCGTTTTAACAACCACAGAGCACATGTTAACAGCTTACCGCATCTACCACTATCTCGCCATGTAAGACTGGCGGGACATACGTTCGATAAAATCAAGGCAACAATATTACAATCAGGTTTCAAAACGCACCATCACCGGGAAGTACGAGAATCATTCCTAATCCACAAATTTAACACTGTGTCATGCGGTGTCAACGAGAGCGTTGGTAAAGTGTCGTGCCTATCAGTCATGTCTTGATATCATTACGTTCTTTTTTGTATAATCATCGTCACATTGCAGCTAATGAGCTGTATCGATACCTTCTGAAAACATGTTCTTTTACCATTGTTTCTTTCCTTTTTCGCGCATATATGTTCTAAAGACATGGTTCTTTACGTTTTTACTTCCTTGTCGCGCCCAATAAGCCCTCGCATGCTACCTAAGGCACCAAGTCGGCCGCAACGAGGCCCAAGCTATGTATTAACAAAAAGGAAGGGCTCAAGGGCTCGTTCTTTATTAGTTAGAAACAACTTATTGAGAAACAGACAATGAAGCTTAGGAAAGCATAGGGGAAGTTACTTGTGGTATTGTAATTGTGGGCTTATTGGGCAGCAGGCATCTCACCTAATTTCACGTTCTACGTGACGCCTCCTGGCAAGAAAGTGTGTTCCACACACGCCGCCTTGGCCACGAGTGGCGCTGCCTAACACTCCAAGGGTAATACTTATATAAATGCCAATAAAGTGGACGTAGTCGTAGCCCAGTTAGTAGAGCATCGGACACGTCATCCGAAGGTCGTGGGTTCGGTTCCCACCGAAGGCAGGTTTGTTTTTTTGCCCACTTTATTGCTTTCTACTTTCTCCACAATTCCTATAACACAAGTAACTTCCCCCTATGCTTTCCTAAGCTTCATTTTCTGTTTGCTCATTAAGTTGTTTCTAACAAATAGAGAACGAGCCCTTGACCCCTTCCGTTTCGTTATTGCACATCTTAGAGAGTGTCTTGGCGTCGTTTTCCCAAGAACTAACCGAACTCTCGGCCCGCCGTTCACGGCGAGCTGCGGTTTGGGATTCTGTCTGCACACCTGTCGGTTGCGCCAGACGTTGCCTTGATGCAGCCGCGCGCTTAGCTCTGTGATTCGCTTATTGAGCAGCGGTCTGCACCTTACGAGGAGGCGCTATCAGGTACATCGAAGAGTGAGGTCAGGTTGCTGGCGAGCCTGTGTACGTCGCCTGCCGCGTGACGCATGGCACAATACGACAAAACTGCTTCAAAAGGCAGCGGTTCGTAATAATGATGACGGAAATGTTGACGATTTTTCATAATGATGATGTCGATGATGCCTCTGTAATGGTTTCAGAGCTACAAACCATGCAGCCCTGTCTTTCAAATGATTCCTCGAACTCGTTATGCAATCCACTTTCTTCGACGTGTAGTGGCCTGTTGTTATTCTGCCAGGTAACATCCCATTTGTTAATGCGTTTCCTCAGCAGACGTTATACTGTTTAGGTCTTTTAGCGAAGATTTTTCAAGCACAAGCGTGGCTCAGTTTTGCATATTGTTCGAAAAATGTTATTAGAGTAGGCTCATTGACAACTGTTCCACCATACTCTATCTGCAAGATTTGTTTAGACAGCGCGTGTTGGCGCCCATCGCCTAGGGTCCTTCTGCGAGGCTGTTCTGGAAAACGGAGCGATCGCGCACGAACAAGTGCACCCCTGTATTTTTCTGTGTACAAGGTTTGTAACTGCGCCTTGGTGTTGTGGATGTCATCCATATATTGTACCGGATGCAAACATTCAAGTTCGCGTAATTCACTAGGAAAAACTGTGTCGCAGTCATGAGTCATTAGATAAAGGTGCCTCTTCCAAGAAATTTACATGTTAGCTACCGTAGCTGAATCAGGATGGTTGTGACTATACAAGTGCAAACTATGATATCAGTGAGATAACTGCATGCATAGATTCGTTAGCGAAAGTCAGGACGCCAGGTCCGGATGGCCTTACCGCCGAATTTTATCAGTGTTTCAAGTCCATCTCATCATCGTTATCATCATCATCATCAGCCTGTTTAGGTCCACTGAAGGACGAAGGCCTATCCCATCGATTTCCACTCCACCCTATCCTGAGCGAGTTGGTTCCACTTTATGCCCGCAAACTTTTTAATTTCATCGCTCCATCTAACCTTTTGCCTGCCTCTGTTGCGTTTTCCCTCTCTTGGTATCCATTCCGTCGCTCTTACTGTCCATCTGTTATCTTTTCTCCTCATGACATGTCCTGCCCAGGTCCACTTCTTTCTTTTAATTGATATAATAATATCGGCTACTGCTGTCTGTTCTCTGATCCATTCCGCTCGTTTTTTATCTCTTAGCGTTACCCCTGTCATTTTTCTTTCCATTGCACGTTGCGCGCTCCTTAGTTTCATCTCTAGTCTTTTCGTTATCCTCCACGTTTCTGCACCGTACGTTAGTACTGGGAGAATGCAGTGATTGAATACTTTTCGCTTTAGTGAGAGCGGTAAGTTTCCAGTCATGATTTCGTAATTCCTTCCTAATGCGTTCCAGCCCATCCGCATTCTACGGAGAATTTCTTTTTCATGGTTAGGAGTTCCTGTTATTAACTGTCCCAGGTATACATATTCGTTTACACATTGTAAGGGTTCATTGTCGATTTTAAATTCCTGTTCCTTAGCTAGGCTATTGAGCATAACTTTGGTCTATTGCCTATTCATTTTTAACCCAATTTTAATACTTTCCTTGTTTAGGTCATCAATCATGTTTTGTAGTTCGTCACCGTCATTGCTAAAGAGTACAATGTCGTCTGCAAATCTTAAATTGCTGAGATACTCTCCATCTATTCGAATTTCCTTGTCTTCCCAGTCTAGACGTTTAAAGATTTCCTCTAAACATGCAGTGAATAGTATCGGGAATATCGTATCTCCCTGTCTCAGAGCTCTCTCGATCGGTATTTCTCTGCTTTTCTGATGTAGGAGTAGTGTGGCTGTGCAATCTTTGTATATGTTGTTTATGGCTTTCACGTATACCCCAGGTACCCCTTGTCGTCGTAGAGCTTCTAGAACTGCTTGTATTGCTATGGAGTCAAATGCTTTCTCGCAGTCGATGAACGCCATATAAAGAGGTTTGTTATATCCGGCGTACTTCTCAATTACTAGGTTGATAGCGTGGATGTGGTCCATTGTCGAGTAACCTTGCCTAAAACCACCTTGTTCTCTCGGTTGGTTAAAGTCGTGGGTTTCTCTTATCCTTGTAAAAATTACTTTTGTAAATAGCTTGTATATTACTGGTAGTAGGCTAATTGGTCTGTAATTATTTAACTCCTTTATGTCACCATTCTTGTGGATAAGGATTATATTAGCATTTTTCCAACTGCCCGGTACACTACATCTCTTGACACATTTCGTGAAGAGCGATGCAAGTTTTTTAAGTACAACATCTCCTCCGTCTTTGATCAAGTCGGCTGTTATACCATCTTCACCGGCTGCTTTACCGCGGGCCATGCCTTTAGCAGCTTTTTTGACTTCGTCAGTGGTTATACATGGAATTTCAGTATCTTCCTCTGATTCTATTTCTTTTAAGGTTGTATGGTCTGTCTGAGAGCTGTACAGTTCCGAATAGAAATCTTCTGCTACCTTTACTATTTCGTTGAAATTATTGATAACGTTGCCTTGTTTATCTTTTAGCGCATGCATTTTGTTTTGTCCTAAGTGCAGTTTCTTTTTGACCGATTTAATGCTGGTGCCTTTTTCTACTGCTTTCTCTATTTCTCTCGTGTTAAAGTTTCTTATATCTCTTTGCCTGGCTTTACTGATCAACTTTGATAGTTCTGCGAATTCAATCTTATCTTTTGGCGAAGTTACTTTCATTTGTTGGCGTTTTTTGTTAAGTCCTTGGTAGATTGGGACAACTTATTTGTTGTTTGCTTTGCTGATTTGCCCCGGAGTTCTATCGCTGTTTCAAGGATTGTTTTCGTTAGAGTTTTGTTTATTTCTTCTACATCGTCACCATTTTCGCCTAAGGCCTCGAACTTGTTGCTTAGGGCGACTTAAAATTCTTCGTTCTTCGATCTGATTACCTCTAGATTACATTTTTTTCTAGTAAATAACTTAGTTCATGTTTTCTTTAGGTTAAGTACAATCTTTGCTCTTACTAATCTGTGATCGCTGCATTTTATCTTCCCCACTACTTCTGTGTCTTGAATTATATCTGGTTGTTCGCACATTATAAAGTCGATTTCATTCTTTGTTTCCCCGTTAGGGCTTTTCCACGTCCACTTCCTATTCCTGTGTTTCTTGAAAAACGTGTTCATTATTCGGAGTCGGTTCCTTTCGGCAAATTGTACGAGCATATCCCCACGTACGAGCATATCCCCACTACAGGTGTATCATGAGGCCTTGGACGTTGGGTACCTACCTGCTACAATGTATGAAGGGCACACTGTCCTCATAGCCAAAAGCAACGAGGAAACTAAATGGCAAAAGCTGGATGGATGTAGGTCCATTTCTCTGTGCAAAGTGGATTATAAAATTTTTGCAAAGGTTTTGGCGAACCGTTTACAATTCGTGGTAAGGTCTGTGGCAGGTGAACACCAAACATGTGGCATTAGAGGCCGATCCATTCAGACAAACATCCATGCTGCGAGATCGGTGCTAGAGTGTGTAACAGAGAGTGATGCACAAGTTGCAATGGTACAGGTAGATCTGGCTAAGGCATTCGACAGAGTGAATCATTCGTTCCAGTTTAGTATACTAAACTGCGGTAGCCCATTGAATGACGCGGCCCAAGCTCTCAAGTGCGCATGTGTGCAATATTTATGCCCCTTCCCTCTCCCGTTTAGTTTCCTATATATATTCACAAGCGTGAATAAAACGAGCGCTTTGTTTCTGTAGGCATGGTCCGACTGTCACGTTTACTGCTGGAGCGGCGTGGCCACCTCCTAACTAACAGTGGCGACTAGACTACCCACCGATACGCGTCAGCCGGGCGCCAGCGGCGAGACCAAGACGAAGACACCCATCAGTCCGCCCGCAGCCATGGCCCTCAAGCTTCCGGATTTTGCAGAGGTGACAGATAAGTGGCAAGCGTATCTCGTTCAGATGAATGCCTACATAGAAGCAAACGAAGTGACGGACGACGCGAAGAAAGGGGCCTTGTTGGTGGCAGCGTTAGGATAGAGGACCGTTGAAATCCTTTGCGGCAGAATCGCACCGCGAAAACCAAGCTGGCTGAGCTATGAAGAAGTTGTTTCAACCTTGAACGAGCACTGTGATCCGTCCCCTAACGAGATATCAGAAAGCTTCAAGTTCTTTCACAGAAACCAACAAGAAGGGGAGTCCGTGCAGGTGTTTATCGTCGAGATTCGCAAGCTAGCTCATAACTGCAACTTCTCTTCGATGTTGCAGCGAATGCTGAGGGACCGCATCGTTTGTGGAGTCCGCACGAAAAGCTTGCAAAAACAACTATTAGCCAAAAAGGACTTGACGCTGGCAGAAGCAGAAGCACTTGCTCTAGCAGCCGAAAGCGCGGAGTTAAGGTCGCAACAGATGACCGGGCAAGGTGACACCGTTGGGGTATTCAACGTGAAGCATAGCAGGCAACCCGAAATCGGCAGGAGCGAACGGAGCAGCTTATCGCAGGACTGCAGCTGCTGTGGCAAAGAGGGACATCAAGCCAGGGAATGCTCATTACGACGGCGCAGGTGCTAAAAATGCGGGCGACAAAGTCACTTGGCGCGAGTATGCACACGGACAGCCACCACCAACAGAATTTTCGCGATAATAGAGTGTTCAGCGGAAAGTGAAGGTAACGAGTGTAACGCACTACAAGTATGGTCAGTGCAGAGTAATGGAAGCCTGGTTCCGCCCCTACGCAAACAGGTTACATGGAACGGAGTGCCACCGAATATGGTAATCGATTGTTGTTGTTGTTGTGTGGGGTTTAACGTCCCAAGACCAGCTCTGATTATGAGAGACGCCGTAGTGGAGGGCTCCGGAAATTTCTACCAGCTGGGGTTCATTAACGTGCACTGACATCGCACAGCACACGGGCCTCAACATTTCGCCTCCATCGAAATGCAGCCGCCGCGGCCGGGATTCGATCCCGGGACCTTCGGATCTGCAGCCGAGTGCCATAACCACTAGACCACCGCGGCGAGGCGAATATGGTAATCGACACAGGTTCGCCTGTCTGCGTAGTGCCTAAAATGATATACGAAGCCCATCGTTATAAGTGGCCACGGCTTGGTAAAGAACAAACAAAAACAAAGAGCGCCGACCAAAATGAAAAATTTTGGTCGGCGCTCTTTGTTTGTGTTTGTTCATGCTTATTCCCGACCAGACGATGCTTCGTCAAACTATCGACTTCATCGGCTTGGTAAAGCTGCATTAACTGTGAGTAGGGTAGCTTGTTGGTCCTGTTGGTTCATGGCGTAAAAAAATTCAAACTGAAAACGACGCAAGCAAGTGCTTGCGTCGTTTTCAGCTGGAATTTTCTTATGCATTAACTCTGTCATGCTATCTTGGGAAGGTACCAGTGCGGGGCGTTGTTAAAATGCGAGCTTCTGTCACGAGTGTGTGCCAGGATCTCGGGAGCGCTTGCTCCGATGGATTGAAAGAGAGTGACGAGGCTTAGGCGTTAACAAAAACGAAAGACGCTGCTTTATGCCCGGGAACACTTAAAGACGAAAAACATGTACAACACCAATTTCATTTCATTTCATTTATTTACCTTAAGGACCCCAGAGGGGTATTACGTAAGGGGTGGTTATACAAATAATAAACGGCAAAACAAATAACTATAGTTGTCCACAAAATAATCCTGTTAGTTCTTCGATGAAGGCAGGAGAGGCGGCGATAGCTGCGATGTAGTTTGGAAGGCGGTTCGAGGTCTTTAGCTGTGCGAAGGAAGAACGATGACGAGAAGGCCACATTGCATGCACTCGGGCAAGCGACGTTTAGAGGATGACCTATGCGCAGTGAAATGCGTGAAGGTGGGAGGATGTAAGGCGCGTGGTAAAGTGAACTGTGATAGAATTTGTGAAATAATGATAAACTCGCGATACGACGACGATATTCTAGTGTGTCCAGAGAAGATGCTGCCTTTAGTGACGAGAGACTGACCTCGTATGAGTATGAACAATGTATGTATCTTATGGCGCGATTCTGTATGGATTCTAAAGATTTGATGAGGTAAATCTGGTAGGGATTCCAAATGGGTGATACGTATTCAAGTTTCGGCCTAACCAATGTTTTATAAGCAAGTAATATTACATGTTCAGGTGCACTGCGGAGGTTACGTTTGAGGAATCCTAAAGTCTGGTTTGCAGATGACGTGATGTTAGCCACATGTGAGCACCAGTTCAGGTCGTGGGTGATTGTGATGCCTAAATACTTAAATGAATCGACATTGTGAATGGTAATGTTGTTAATTGTGAAAGAGAAGCTATGACGTTTACGGCTGCGGGAAATTGGCATGGATTTACATTTGTTAGGGTTTAAGGTCATTAACCACTGATCACACCAGTTTTTAACGTTATCAAGGTCACTCTGAAGGCAAATGCGATCGTTATTGTTATGTGATGGACCGATAAAGAACACAATCGTCAGCAAACATTCGGATGTGAGAGGAAACATGCAATGGTAGATCGTTATTATTGTAATGAAGAAGAAGAGCACCGGCGCAGAGGCGGCAGCACCATGCGGTGCAGCAGGGAGCTCGAGCTCAGAGAACGCGCTTGGCAGATCCTTCGACCGGCAGCCGCTTGATCTCCTTGATCGCCTTGATCTCCAATAAATCTCCTTTATATTTGGTGGAGGTGCCGTGACCCTTCCACTCTACCATCCTGGAACTCCGTTCTCGGACGCTACCCTCTGCCGTGCCGGACGCCGACCAGCAGACTCTCCCGTCGCCGCCTGTCCTGTGCTCTGGCACTGTTCGCCAGCGGGAGCCTCCCATCTTCAGCGGAGCCGACGACAACGACGTTGAAGAGTGGCTTTCGTCTTATGAACGGGTGAGCGCTAATAACAATGGAATGACTCGGACAAGCTTACCAACGTATCGTTCTGTCTCGCCGGCGTGGCCAGCCTTTGGTTCAGGAATCATGAGGCTGACATCCGAACGTGGCCAGCTTTCAAAAGGGCAATAACGGAAGTGTTCAATCGGCCCGCCGTCAGGAAGCTCCGAGCCGAGCAGCGTTTGCGTACACGCGCACAGGACACGGGTGAAACGTTCACCAGCTATATAGAAGACGTTGTCGATCTGTGCAGACGCGTGAATGCTGCCATGACGGAAAGTGAAAAGATCAAACACGTCATGAAAGGCATCGATTATGACGCGTTCCAGATGCTTTTGGCGAAGGACCCACGATCTGTTGCCGATGTCATTAGCTTGTGCCAGAGCTATGACGAGTTGCGAAAGCAGCGAGCTCTGACAAGGCGACTTCCCACACCGAAATAAGCGTCATTCTGCAGCCTGACCACCGACCCCGAACAGGTGTCGTTGATCGCACAGATCAAGGTTCTTGTTCGTGAGGAAGTCGCGCGAGAGCTTTCCCTGGTCCCCTACACCCAGGAGTCTACCAGCCCTTTGCCGTCTCCTCTCCGTGACGTGATCCAAGAGGAGGTCGCGGAGGTTCTGCCGGCTGTTCACCAGCAGGATGTTGTGGCTGCACCGGTTACGTACGCTACGGTTGGTGCAATGGCGCCCCGCACTGTGGCCCGCAGTGTGCCCGTAAGGCGTTTCCAGCAGCCTTTGCACCGCCCTCCTCCTCCCGTCTCCTGGGCCACCCCTGCCGTCACTAACCCGTGGCGTAGCCGGACAATCGTCCTATATGCTACGCATGTAGTGTGGGGATGGCCAGCGGCCCGGCTTGAGACTACAGGCGACGACGATGACGAACTGCGCGCGTGTGGTGCTGGGGGCGCGCTGGCGTTCTAGCCTGGGCCAGGACTAGCCTAGACGCGCTGCTGGGCACGACGGCTTTCAACTGGCCAGCTGGCCGGGACTGGCTGCTGCGGGCCGAGACGCGGCAATCTCCCACATTTGGCGCCCATCGTGGGGCCCCGGCTGCGTTCCGGGAAGGACCGTATGTTCGTGTGGGACGCCGCGTCGCCCGTTCCGCCGCACATGAACGAACACCGCCCGATCTGCCTGGTGACCTCTGCGAGCAATGGAGTGCAGCAGACGAACAAAGACGAGTGGCTGCGTCGGCCGTTCCGCAGTTCGTACAGAAAAAGCCATTAGTTCCGCAGACAAGCATGCTGACGTCGCGGCCCAGCATGCTGATAATATTGCCACGTGCAGGAACAGAGTGCTCACTAGCAAGAACGGTGAAAGAATGTATTTACAGATTATATTTATACAGTTAGTGGCCGTTGCAGCCAAGATGGACGAACACCAGCAGAAGGCAGCAACAACACGAGCGGTCCCCCAGTCGTCGTCTTCGTCACTTATCTGCCTACACTGCCACGTGAAGGATGCCGCCCTTCCGCCGAGCAGGAATTCTTCGTAACATACAACCCCCGGCGGTCGGAGCGCCGTCCCGGCGCTCAAGCTAAAGTGGTGTCGTAGCCAGAGAAGTACGGCTTAAGGCGGGAAACGTGTACAATATCACTGCCTGCTACGGAAGACGATGATACTGTCCGACGGCGCGGTCTGATATGTGACTTCCGTGAGTTGGCGGAGAACTTTGTATTAGAGCACTGCACGGGCCGACTTCTTCCGGCCCGGGCCCGGCCCGGCCCGAAAGCGCCGTGCTCCGGCCCGCCCGAGCCCGGCCCGGTGTTCTTAAATACGGCCCGTACCCGGCCCGGGCCCTAAAGTTTTGGGCCGGGCCCGACCCGGCCCGGCCCATTTCCACCAATTATTCCTTGAGCATAAACGAGGCACTGTCCAATCTTCTCTTATAGTGAAGATATCATAGTTTCTGGAGAGTGTAGTGCGAACTTATGACAGTGTCACTATTTGCACTGGTACTGTGTTTACCTTCGGTTAATTACGCCCGTAACAACTTTGCGAAAGAATTGCAGGGGGATATATGAGGAGGCATAGCTGGCTGTCCCATGCACGCAGTGCTAACCGTGCAATGTTCTCATTTCATTTCAAAGAACAACTACAACATACAACGCCCACAAAAAGTGGAAAAACGGTGACATTTATAATTGAGTTTCCATTAATTGCTGGGACTATTGAGTAAATAGCGCAGAGCTTATCCTGCAAACTTCGTTTATTGCACAATGCAACGGGAGAGAGAAAAAAACGTGCTCTAACTACTCCTGGGAGGATTCGCCAGGCTGAGTAGCGTTATTAAACCTCTCGTTTCGACTCCTTGGCTGGCAACTGTCTCCAACGTACGCTACATTTTCGTGCTAAAAAAGAAGGGAGTCCTCTCGCGCACCTTTATTCGCCGAGTCACCACCACCGCAGTGCTATAGATCTGTCAAAGCAAGCCACACACGTTAGCGAGCGAGATACCGTCCTCGCTGTTCGCATTAGATGCCTATCTCGTCGCCTTTGCGTGACCGTCGTCGGTCTTTGAAAGTTTTATACTTTAAATCAAGACCGGACTAAGGGCTTCCGAAATAACTGCTTATTAGAGCGCCGAACTGAACTAGCCGGTGGCTTAAGCGCTCCCCGTCGAACGCGGCAGGTCGGGTGTCCGGAGCGCGATCCCACGCAATGACTGGAATCGGTGGAGTGGATTGCCGCCGAGGGCCGATGACCTTGGTGCGAACAGGGGAGCGAAGTCTGGCTGTCTGTGGCTCGCAGTCGTGGTTGCAGTCTTGCAGCTAGCGGCTGTGACGGTGGAGACGATGTGTGCCAGAAAGGAAAAAGCAGTGACTACGGTGGGCAGGAAAAGGCGGAACGTAGAGAAAAAGCAAACTTCTGAGAGGGGTAGCACCCACGTAGAAGGACATTTCACGCGGATCAGGCATATTCTATTGCTTCAGTATAGGCTTCATTTCAGAAGGTGTCAACTGTTCAGTCAATAAAATAGGTTATGTGTTCCATCATATGAAAGAACTTGGGCCCTTCTGCTTTTGTTTCAACATGTATAGGGTGTTCAGCATCTCAAATGCGGCACAGAATACTCAGTCTATGCCTCTGTATATAGCTTCCGTAAAGCCTGTATTACCCACTATAATCATCTTATATTAGCGCACGCACCGAGCTACCCGTGCCACGATTTTGCATCGTGGTATATTTAACACGCGACGGTGATAGCGCAGCCGATAAAAGTCAACAAAAAAGTAGCGCACATGTCGCACACCCTCTTAGCGAATCTGCCTAATAAATTTTACTCGTGCCGGGAGAGAGAGAGAGAATATTTTATTGATGAATCCGGAGATGTTAGCCTGGTCAATGGCCTGGCTTGCTACTCCAGGTATTAGCGGTGATTATGATATCTACAATGATCACGTGTAACACAACACGTACATACAGTCACACTCACAGACTCATATACACATATATACACTAAAACGCAGTTTACAACGTTTCACTAAGGCAGGGGAAACCTCGTGCCGGGGAAACCTTACTTGCTTACCACAAACATTGACGTCATTGACGCTTTGGTCAACGGAGCAGTGGGAACTCTACGAATGGGAATCGCTAGGTGCCCGTGATACGCGCGTCCTGAGGTTTCACAGCAGCGGAGCTGCCATACGTTTTTTTCACCAGAGGAAGGGCTCATGTCTCCCGTTTTGATGTGTGTTACTTAACCACTATAATCTAAAAGCGGCACAAGTTCGAGGGAAGATGGAAGCTTGAAGGGATGAAAAATTCGTCCACACGGGGTGTCGCTGGACCTCTTAGATATTTATGCGGTAAAGGGTGTCAATACACCCGCCTGTTACAAAGGGTATTGCAGTAAATCACCTTGATTATCACCTTCATTAGGTGCTTGCTCACTTCTGTATCGGGAGCGCCTCCACGTTTTTGAGCGCCATGAGAGCGCTTGTGCTCCGACGAATGAGGAAGCTTCTGAATTACTGACGAAGTGTGACGAAGACGAAGGTGGCCGTAAGAATCAGCAAAATCATACTCGATATGATGAGCATCCGAGTTAAATGCTAGTTCTGATTCGCTAATTGCCAAATCATAAATATTTGCAACTGCCTTATTAGCACAAATATCAGCAACATCTGCGTGGATCGGCGAGCCTGTGGCAAGAGTCCCTTCGCTTCCTGCGCTTGAACTGCAGGAAAAGCAGCTCCTCAGGTATTAATGACTCACGAGTCGCGTTGACCAGTCTACAGCGTCACGAAGGCGGAAGCAGGCGTGGCGGGCATGCGATCATAGCTGCATACTCGAAATGTTTCCCATGATACCGATGAGTACATCTTATATGCACTAATCTGGGCAGTGTACCGTTGCTTCGCACTTGCCGCAGTGCTGCCTGACTACCATTTCTTTTGATTCACGGTACGCAATAACGTATTTCACTCAATATAATGGTGGGAACTTATATGAGGCAGTTTCTCGAAAATACATGTAACATACTGATGGAGGCAAAATGTTAGACTTCTTGTATCGTGTGATTTCAGTGCACGCTAATGCACTTCAGGTGGTCTAAATTACCCGGAGCCTTCCACTACGGCATCTCACATAGCCCGACTAGGTTCGGGACGTTAAATCCCAAAAAACAACAAAACCAAAAAGCATACACGCGCCATTACCGACACGTACGAGACCCGGGCCTGATTCGGGCCTGACCCAGGCCCGGGCCCGGCCCGGGCCCGGAGCTCATGGGCCCGAGCCCGGCCCGGGCCCGATCCAACATTTACTTACCCGGCCCGACCCGGCGTGCCCGGGCTTTCGGGCCGGCCCGGGCCCGTGCAGTGCTCTACTTTGTATGGTCCGGAATAACGAGAAAGAAGCTTCGATGACAGGCCGACGTGGCGTGAAGGCGTCCACAGGAGGACCAAAGAGCCGGGAGAGTAGTGAACTTCTCTGTGGCGGGTATCGTACCGGACCTTCTGGGACAGCTGCGAGAGAGAAAGACGATTCCGTGCGATTGCGTGGCGGGCCGTTTGAGCCCGACAAGCGACATCGCGAGCATACTCCGTGGTCCCGTCGGGCGCTGGCGGCAACAGAGTCTCAAAGGGTAGCGTTGGATGACGGCCAAACAAGAGATAGAAGGGAGAGAAGCCAGCTGTATCATGGCGTGACGAGTTGTACGCGAACGTCACATAAGGTAAAGTGCTATCTCAGTCGCGGTGGTCTGCGGAAACATACATGGATAGCATTGTTGTAAGGGTGCGATTGCGGCGCTCCGTTAGTCCATTCGTTTGCGGATGGTAGGCAGTGGTTAGCTTGTGACGCGTAGAACAGGAACGAAGAATGTCGTCGACGACTTTTGAAAGAAAGGCACGACCACGGTCGGACAGGAGCTGTCGCGGGGCGCAGTGATGCAGGATAACGTCGTGAAGCAGGAAGTCGGCGACGTCTGTGGCACAACTTGTAGGTACGGCCCGCGTTATAGCATACCGCGTGGCGTAGTCGGTGGCGACGGCAATCCACTTGCTGCCCATTTGTGAAGGTGGAAATGGCCCAATGAGATCGAGTCTGACGCGGTAGAATGGGACAGTTGGAATGTCTATAGGCTGGAGTGGGCCGGCTGGTACAATGACGGTTGCTTGCGGCGTTGACAGGTTTCGCAAGCAGCAACGTATCGGCGCACATAACGGAGAAGGCCTGGCCAGAAGAAACGGCGCCGTACGCGATGGTACGTGCGAGTGGCGCCGAGGTGTCCCGCGGTGGGTGCGTCGTGTAGTTGTTCAAGGACCGTAGAACGAAGTACGTCAGGAACAACAAGTAGAAGCTCTGGGCCGTCGGAGCTGGTGTTGCGTCTGTACAGAATGCCATCGTGAAGCACCAATAAACGAAGCGAGGGGTCAGGGTGTTGAGAGCGCAGGCGATGGATAATGGACCGCAAACGTGCATCGGCGAGTTGTTCGCTGCGTATATCGGCGAAGCCTGATATGGAGAGGACACAGGTGTCGGAATAATGCGCTTCCGAGTCTGGGGAATCCACGGGATGACGAGATAGGCAGTCAGCATGCTGGTGCATGCAGCGACTTGTAAATGACGTCAAAGCTGTATTCTTGCAACTTGAAGGCCCAGCGACCAAGTCGGCCAGTAGGATCTTTTAGGGAGAACAACCAGCATAGTGCATGGTGGTCCGTAATGACCGAAAAGGTACGCCCAAACAAATACGGTCGGAATTTTCCAATTGCCCATACTAAGGCGAGGCATTCGCGCTCGGTGATTGAAAACTTGCGTTCTGATGAGGAGAGGAGGCGGCTGGCATAAGCGATCACACGATTTTGACCGCCCTGCAGCTGGGCGAGAACAGCGCCGATGCCATGGGCGCTGGCGTCGGTGTGAACTTCTGTGGGAGCCGAGGGATCAAAGTGGGCCAGGACTGGTGGTGAGGTAAGCAATTTGATGAGGGCGCGAAACGCATCATCCTGTTCAGGTCCCCAAGAAAATGATACGTCCTTCTTCAGGAGGTGCGTGAGCGGACGGGCAATGTCGGCGAAGTTCCTGACGAAGCGGCGGAAATAAGAACACAGGCCGCCAAAGCTTCGAACATCTTTGGTGGACTTTGGTATGGGGAAATGCTGGACGACGCGCACTTTGTCGGGATCTGGTCGCACACCTTGCGCGTTTACAAGGTGGCCAAGCACGGTAATTTCTCGGCGGCCGAAGCGGCACTTAGAAGAGTTGAGCTGAAGGCCTGCCTGCTCGTCTGAAGACTTCAAGAACTGCCGATAGACGGGTAAGGTGGCTTTAAACGTCGGCGAGAAGACAATCACGTCATCCAGATAGCAGAGGCATGTTGACCATTTGTATCCACGCAGAACCGAGTCCATCATTCTTTCAAACGTCGCTGGGGCATTACATAAGCCGAACGGCATTACCTTAAACTGGTATAGTCCGTCAGGGGTTACGAATGCAATGTTTTCACGGTCCCTATCGTCGACTGAAATTTTCCAGTAACCTGACCTCAGATCGATGGAGAAGTAGGCGGATCCATGTAAACAGTCAAGAGCGTCGTCAATCCGAGGCAAGGGGTAGACGTCCTTGCGCGTAACTTTGTTCAAGTGCCGGTAATCTACGCAGAAACGCCAACTGCCATCCTTCTTCCTGACTAAGACGACCGGCGACGCCCATGGGCTACAGGAATGCTCTATGAGGCCTTTTGTGAGCATTTTGTCGACTTCACGCTGGATTACTTGTCGCTCAGCGTGGGACACGCGATATGGACGTCGTCTAATTGGGCTGGCGTCTCCAGTTGATCGCGCCTGACCTCCACCCTGTACAGATAGCCGACATACGGCGCATATTGCAGTCATACCGCTACATCTTTGACTTGGACGGGGGAGAGATGTCTGACCCAAAGGGAGATCGTCCAAGTCAAAGGTGTAGCGGTAGGACGGCAATATGCGCCGTATGTCGGCTATCTGTACTGGGTGGAGGTCAGGCGCGATCATCTTGTCAATGTGGTCACCGGCGGGACTGTGGGAGGAGGCGGACGAAACAGATGGCAAAGAAGCGTCGGCGATCAATGCAGAAATGACATACTGGTCAATAGAAGATACTGTGCCCAGAGTCATACCGTGTGGAATAACTTGGATTGACCAGCTGAAGTTCAACAGAGGCAGAGATACTTGGTTATTTGTAACTGTCAGCACTGTGTGAGGGACCGCCACATTTCTTGCCAATAGAACGTCAACGACCGGAGTCAGGGTATAATCACCGTCGGGCAGAGTGGGAGAGGACGCCAAGCTTACATACGTGACGGCTTGCGGAGCTAGACGGACATGATCCATGGAACACAAGCGCGGCTGACGTATGGCCGTAGTGTCGTGATAAAACGGCAGGTCAAGCTGAAGCAAGCCGGTTCCACAGTCAATAAGGGCAGAGTGAGCGGTTAGGAAGTCCATGCCGAGAATAAGTTCGTGAGAACATTGTTCGAGGACAGCAAGTAGTACGGTCGTAGAGCGGTCGGCAATGCTTATTCGCGCAGAGCACATCCCGAGCACGGGAAACGTCTTACCGTCGGCGACGCGGATGAGTGTTACCGTGGGCGGCGTGAGAACCTGTTTAAGGCGGCGGCGCAGTTCAGAATGCATGACTGATATATGGGCCCCAGTATCCACCAGAGCAACAACAAGTTCGTCGTCTATTTTTACGTCTATGAGGTTGCGTCTAGTCTGCAGTGTGGTCAGAGGATTTGGCTGTGAAGTCGTCGATGCAGCATCACCTCCGGGAGCTGCACCATCTAGTTTTCCCGGGGCAGGCGACCCATCGGCGATGTCGGGCGGCGGAATTGGGGCGAGCGAGACGTCGGGTGGCGGGAGAGCGGCGAGTGGGACTGATGACCACGCGGGGATGGGGAACGGCGATACGGCATGGACGAAGCCTCGTCACTGCTAGTCTGAGGTGGCTCACGGTACGGTTGGAATCCGCCATGATCTGCATCGGGGCGACGGTTGTGCCCATAGAAGGCCCGATTCCCATACCATCTGTTGCAGTAACGGTCCCCATGACCAATACGGCGGCAGTTGAAGCAGATGGGCCGGTCATCAGCTGTTCTCCACTAGGCTGGATTGCGGAGAGGCCGCAGGAACGTCTGGCCTTGGCCGTATGAAAGAGGAAACGGCGATCGATGGGTCGGGAAGGAGTGGCTGCATACACAGAGTCCAGGCCAACATTCGAAAGTTCTTGGCGGACGATGGCATGGACCAGCGGTATCATCTGCGTGGTCGAATCGCAGACACGGGAGCACACGGGAGCAGGCGACATAGCATCGAGTTCACGTCGGACGATCTTGGTAACGTGTTCGGCGGTTAATGGAGCCGCTTGTGGTGCAGGTGGGTCCTCGCACGACCATGTTGCTGCTGTGTTGGGAAGACGAGTGAAAGTATTGGCAATACGTCGACTTTTAGCGGCCTCGAAACGCTTACACTCCTGGATGATGGCATCGACAGTGTCACATTCTTTGCATATTAGCAGATTGAAAGCATTATCTGCTATGCCTTTTAAAAGATGGCCCAGTTTCTCGGACTCCGCCATGTCATCGTCCGCTCTGCGGCACAGGGCCAGCACGTCCTGTATATAAGACAGGTACGACTCCGTTGATGTTTGCGAGCGGGATGCCAGTTCCTTCTTAGCCGCTGTCTTTCTACTAGTGGACTTGCCGAATAGGGCACGCATCATTTCCTTGCATATGTCCCAACTGCTGATTTCGTCTTGGTGGTTCTCAAACCACACCTTTGCAGTGCCTCGCAAGTAGAACAAAATGTTTGCCAACATAATCGTCTCATCCCAGCGATTACTCTTACTTGCGCGTTCGTACAACGGCAACCAGTCTTCGATGTCCACACTGTCGGTCCCACAGAACGTGCCCGGGTCTTTCGGGTGCGTAAGGACAACCCTTGATGTAGCCGGCAGAGTGGGAGCCTGCCCCTCGTCCGCCATCGTGGAATAGGCCTGTGGCGATGTGCCCTCGCAGACCGACGAAGTCTCGACCTTATCATAAAGAATGCAAGCCCGATGCGTCCGCTGTGATCCAGAGTAGTTTACTGACTGAAATGGAACGCTAGCGCGCGCAGGCCCGTGGCAGCGGCACCTACCTCGTGCAAGAGCGAGCGTTTCGGTCATTTTCAATGCGACGCTGATGCTGCTGCCGCAAGCTGTCGCTACAGAGGGCTCCCCCCCTAGAGAGGAGGAAAGTCCGACGAACGATCGGATGGTGAGGCCAATGGCAATGTTGCTTCGAAGTAGGCAGGCTTGAGACGTTCCAGAGCGATTGTGTCGGGCCGTCCGTTGACGTTGACAACGAATGTCGGCGCACGATGCTCCAGAACTCGATACGGCCCAGAGTAGTGCGGCTGCAAAGGCTTCCGCACAGCACGGTTTCGCACGAAAACATGTGTAGCAGAGGTGAGCTGCGGAGACACGTAAGGAGACCTCGGTTCGTGCGGCCGTGTAGGCACGGGACGTATTTGCTGGAAGATGTTTTGTAGTTCGGAGACGTAGTCTCCGGCTGGTGGCACAGGTGTTTTGGCTGGGGGATCGAAAGAAGTCGCATGGCAGGCGTAGCGAAGTGCCG